>JAGSMP010000053.1:1800000-2385000 GCA_029286625.1 Parnassius orleans
AAACCATCAAACAAATGCCTACTACACTTTTTAAGCTACATCTTAAAAATATCTGATAGCCAAATGTTATTACAGCTTGTCTGATTTCTTAAATGATTGATTTTTAAAGCTGAATATTGAATTGTGACATTTCTCTAATGTAATCTTAGGAGATGCCATTGAAATTGCACATCTAGAATTAGGTCGGTAGGGTTAGTTTAATCTTATATAACTAATGAAATATGAAGTATAATTTTGTACGCCATAAATGGCAAAACATGTAGCTCGTTTTAAGTTTTTTAACACCTTTATATTTTTACTCATGTTTTACAAAATAAATATCTTTATCTTTATCTTTATCTTTATCGGGCCCTCCTACCAGCATTCTCTCCTGCCCCATTTCAAGATTGCACCACCCATGCGCAAACTCGCGATGCAGCCCGTAGTTCACCCCAGTGGCGCTGAGTCCGGTGATATAGCTGAGGTGACTCCGCACTCTGCTATAATTGTTGGGTCGGCAAGATTGACACCAGGCCACGGATGACCACCCACCTGGACGATCCCTGCAGCCTGGAGTACCGTTCTTGTACAAGAACAATGTCCAGGTGCAGTTCACGTGCCACGATAGGCGACTCAGCCGCGGCAAGCTCCCCCCGACCTGGGTTGAATTGTCCTAGTCGTAACGCCTTGTTATCTTGATTGTCTACGGGACCATCCTTACTGGCAATACTGAGTGGTCGCCACGGAGCGCTGTTCTGCGTACAGCCTTGCTGGGCAGTTCCTTGCCATGGTCACGTGCGTGCCAGAGTCCGATCTACCAAACCGCTTGCATGTAGCGCATTTCTCCTCCGTGGACTTGCAATCACCGCGTTCATGCCCTTCCTCTCCACATTTCCCACATACGAACTCCTTCGATCGGCAGTACTTCGCAGGATGTCCGTACTGTTGACACCTCTGGCAGCACGTGACATCCACATAATCGCACGGCTCCACCACGTCCCAGCCGACGTATAGCCGGTTGTATCCGATCAGGATGTCTCTCAGGGCAGCCGAACACTGAAGTATCACAGTGGTCCGCCTACTTCCTCTCCAGGACTTCTTAAAAGCAATCCTGCAGTTTTCTTTTACCTTTGACTCAGTCCTATTGTATGTGCAAGCACAGGAGCACTCTCTATTCCCTCACTCTCACAGTCCAAGGGGACAGTAAAGCGACACGAGCGGAGAGAGATCAGGCGCAGGACCGACGGTTTTACGTTCAGTTTTAAGGCAGAGATAGGAGTGAGACACCGCCAACTTCCGGACTCCGGGCAGCTACTGAAAATTTCTTGACGGAAACTGATTTTTTTGCCATGACCCGGGATTCCAACCTCGGACCTCATGATTAATAGTCGCGTTCAAACACTAGACCAACGAGACAGTTAAGCTACATTATAGTCGTAGCACGAATGTGTCGGCTCGACCGTGTAAGGACCACGCTCTCACAGATTACCAGCGTAAAATAGCAGCTTAATGCTGTTGTGTTTCATATGGTGAGTGTAGAGAACCGGAGACCCTTTTTACTGGATATGAGGCATTCCATATAAATCCTCATGGGTGACAAAGCATTTGCATTTTGATTCTTAATCGAGCATAGATGTAGATGTTTATGGGCCACAGCGTCCACTCACCATCAGGTGGACTGTATGCTCGTTTATCACCCTCATTCTATAAAAAAAAACTTACCATACGCTCGTTTGTCGTCCTTAAAATTGCAGTTAACAATTTATTTGGTATCGGCGGGGATCGAACCCGTATTGCTTGCGTAATCGCTCTTCACTCTTGACATTGTCTCTCCATTGAAAGTATTTTTTTAAAAACCTTCTTCCATCTTTCACTCAAGATAGTTATCGTGGTTTTATTTAAATAGAAACCCATGTCTAACCTCCCAACCAAGTTTCTATTTCATTTAGTCCTTGTAATAACAAATTTTGAGGTGTTTTACTAATTAAGCCATAATTTAAGTTAAGATATCATCCATCCACCCATAATATTTAAAATTTACAGATTATAATTACAAACGGTCGCAATTCACCAGAAAAAACTTTTTTTTATATAGAATAAGATTGACAAGCGAGCACACAGTTGACCTGATAGTAAGTGGTCGCTGTGGCCCATAGACATCTACATCTATTCTCAACTACAAATCAAAATGCAGATGCGTTGTCACCCGTGAGGACTAAGATGGAATGCCTCTTTTCCGGTCAAAAGGGTCTCCGGTTCACTACACTCATTATACGAAACACAGCAGCATTAAGCTGCTATTTTACGCTGGTAATCTGTGTGAGCGTGGTCCTTCCCCGGTCGTGCCGACCCATCTACACGGTTAATATAGCTACAGCATGGCTCTACCACGTCCATTTGGATCTCTGAAATAGGCCTAACTGTCCATTTGGATCTCTGAAATTGTTTTGTGAAATAGAGGTTAAATATGAATGTGAGTGGTGGTACTTATATTTCTCTGTAACGTTTTAAAATAAACGCTGCTGTGTTTCGTATTGTGAGTGTAGAGAACCGGAGACCCTTTTTACTGGATACGAGACATTCCATCTTAGTCCTCTGGGATGGCAACTGGCAACGCACCTGCATTTTGAATCTTAATCGAGGATAGATGTAGATGTCTATGGGCCACAGCATCCACTTACCATCAGGTGAACTGTGTGCTCGTTTGCCATCCTTATTCTATAAAAACACACACACACACACACACACACACACACACACATATCTATAACTAACTATCAAATAAAGAAGGCTACAGATCCGTTGTCACCTCTAGGACTAATAGCCTGTAACTGGCTCTCTATACCATACCACTGTTATTTGGTGGCAGAAATAGGTAAGAAGAAGGTATCTACTCAGCTGGACGTCTAGCCAGGAATGGAGTACTGCTTAGTATGCAAATGCATGTACCGTCGCTCAACGTCTTTGACGTTCCGATTTGCGAAAAAATTAGTTACTCAACTATATAATTTCTTGGAAAGCCTTAATTACTTAACAATAAATTTTAGCTACAACTGCACGACATCGAGGTCATTGAATTCCACTAAGGTTTAAATGTACTTACCGTCGAGTGAAATATGGCGAAGTATTGATATCTCTAAGATCTCAAGTAGTAATTAAGTAAAATCTCAAGTAGTAGTAAGTTATTTACGATAATTTCCAATTATAATTATAATTGTAAATAACAACAATCTAATATCAGCGTAAAATAGCAGCTTAATGCCTGTGTTTCGTATGGTGAGTGTAGAGAACCGGAGACCCTTTTTACTGGAAACGAGGCATTCCATCTTAGTTCTCAGGGGTGACAACGCACCTGCATTTTGAATCTTAATCGAGGATAGATGTAGATGTCAGGTCACAGGTGGTGTGTGTTTGTCACCCTTATATTGTTCTATAAAAATATCTTGAATGTTTTCTAATTCGATGAAAACTCAATAGTGTAAGAAAAGCCTTTTGGTGGCATACTTAACAAAAAAATTGCATATTTAACACTGACACGAAGTTTTTGACAAATTGCCATTACCAAGAAAAAAACAATAATAAAAAACCCGAGTTGCTCTTTAATTAATTACTAGTACTTCAAAAGCCGTGCAACCTTTACCTATTTATTTTTGGTACGTATTACTTTTTATCATTATTCAAAATACATTTTTTTACTAATGAGTAATATGAAAAAGGTCAATGTAGGTTATTTGTGTACATAATAATAAATTTTATTGTTTGACATACCACGAATGAACCTTTGTTGTCATGTCATACGAGGTTTGTATGGTAAACCAATTCATTTTTGTTTTGTTCAATATATTGAATAGAAGATGTAGTTAGATTAATAAACAAGAATGTTAAACCTAAACCTACAATATAAAAAAAAAAAAACATAAAAAGCTTTATGTTTTAGGAACAAAGACTCTGTACTTTAAACCGCAATCTTTACGTTTAAAAAGTATAACTTCCCGTGCCATATTCGTTTTTCGCTCCAAATTAGAATCGCGCCATTTTTTAACGAAATAACACAAGGCATTCGCGTAAATTTAAAATAGCAATGCTCTGGCCACATTTAAATATTTCCAAGGGGAATGCGCATAATATATCATTATGTTAATTTACTTTTGGCATGCATGAGCGCAGTTTGACTTCCTCGGAAGTGACTTTCATGTCCTTTATTTTCAGTGCACAAAGTACATAGATACACCATGTTTATTCTTTTTTGAAATTTGTAAATATCCTCAACATTGGCAGTTTGTGTATTCTGTATAGTTTAAAAAATATTTTAAAATTTACATGTATTCTCCCGACGTATACGTCTGTGTGTAAATTTTAATGTATTTTTTTAAAATAAATGTAAGTGGATGTTGTGACCCATAGACAACTTCATCTATCCTCGATTAAGAATCAAAATGCTGATGCTTAGTCTTTGTTCTCTGAGGACTAAGATGAGATGCCTCGTTTCCAGTTAAAAGGGTCTCGGAGTCTCTAACACAAAGCTGCTATTTTACGGTGGTATTCTGTAAGAGCGAGGCCCTTCCCCGGTTGAGCCGACCCATTCGTGCTACAGCTATAATATATCTGCATTTTAACCGACTGCAAAAAGAAGGTTATCAATTAGACTGTTTTGTCTTGTTTCTGGCTTATACTATTGTCTACTCTCTGAGTACTAAGATAGAATACTGGTTTCAGTGAAAAGGGTCTTCCGTTTGCTTCTCTCCATTAAGCTGCTATATTACCTACGTCGGTTCGCTACGCTACTCTGTGAGAGAATGGGTTTTCCCAGGTTGGACCGACGCATTCAGGCTGCAACCATAATATAGCGTGGCTCTACCACGGCAAGAGTGTCGTAAGAATCGAAGTTCTACCATCACATATCAACTTCTCCGAATGATAACCTCACCCCACCCTGCTTACTAACGAACAATTCTTTAATAGAATCAGGCATTACTTTGCTAAAATCCATTATATTATAGAATAGCTGTTCCCCGCGACTTCGCCCGCGTGTAATTTAGGGTTTTAATTATGTTGCGCGTAACCCTAATTCTTTTTCTAAAATATAAGTAGCCTAAGTTACTTCTTATAACATCAGCTATCTGCCAGTGAAAGTCCCGTCGAAATCGGCCCAGTCGTTTCGGAGATTAGTCGGAACAAACAGACAGACAGACAGACATTTTTTTTTAATTGTGTTTTTGTTATAAGTACCGTATATACTTTCATATGCATTTAGTAAAAAACTGTTATTTTGATAATTTTACAAACAGACGCTTCAATTTTATTTATTTGTATGTATGTATGTATAGATGTTAAAAATTAATTTTGGTTTATTAAAAAGTTTATTACGCTGATCTTAGCTAATTAATTTTTAACATATTAAGAACACGTCTTTGCTGATCTACTGCTGGCAGAATATCCAGGACTGAAATCTCTAAGACTGGTGATGGGGTGCATCGTTTCGAGGATATTGGATGTGCAGTCACTAGCCAAGTGTGGTGGGTATGTTAACCTCTCAAAATTGCAACCTTCGTCAAACTCTATATGAGTTTTCTTTTTTTATAGGATAAGGGTGACAAACGAGCACACAGACCACCTGATATTAAGTGGTTGCTGTGGCCCATAGACATCTACATCTGTCCTAGATTACGTATCAAAATGCAGATTCGTTGTCACCCGTGAGGACTAAGATGGAATGCCTCTTTTCACACTCACTATACGAAACACAGCAGCGTTAAGCTGCTATTTTACGCTCGTATTCTGTGAGAGCGTGGTCCTACCCCAGTCGAGCCGACCCATTCGTGCTGCAACCACAATATAGGTGCAGCATGGCTCTACCACCCTGAAACTAATAGGTGGTACTGTTCTGTCTAGGAGTCCATCTGGGTAGTCACTACCACTATCTTTCTATCTCTGTCATCAAGCAGCAGTGCATTGTTTTTCTCCGGGAAGAATATTGAGAGCCAGTATTACAATATAAGAGGCATTCCATCTTGGTCTTCGGAGGTGACGACGCATCTGTAGTCTTTTTTATTACAAGTCGGTTTGTCATGTCCATGGGTTAGTCTTTGACCATCAGGTGGATTGTAAGTTCGTTTACCACTTCAATTTTATAAAAAAAAACTAAAGTAGTACAATTAAATAGCATTGGTTAAAGAAACGATAAACCGCGGTATAGGAGCAAAAAAAATCTAACGTTAGTTAATGGGCACATGTCAGAAGTAAAGGTTTCGCCGGCACGCGATCTTAACGGCGAGGGTTGCCAGCTAACAACAAAAATAACTTCCAAAAACAATAGATAGGTAGATAACACTTTATTGTACGCCAAAAATATATATTGAACAAAAAATAAAAAGCAAAAGAATGGGGTTCAACAGCCGGTCTTATCGCTAAAAGCGATCTCTTCTAGACAATCTTTGAATGGACAGTATTGAAAGAGAACAAAGAACATGGTTTGAGGATACGAAAACAGTATTTTTATTATATTAAATGTGGTAGAGCCATGCTACAGCTATTTTATGGTTGTAGCACGGATAGGTCGGGTCGACCGGGGAAGGACTAAGCCCTCACAGAATACGAGCATAAAATAGCAGTTTAATGCTGCTGTGTTTCGTATGGTGAGTGTAGAGAGAACCGGAGACCCTGTTTACTGGAAACGAGGCATTCCACTTTAGGCCTCAGGGGAAACAAGGCATCTGCATTTTGTTTCTTAATCGAGGATAGATCGACGGTTACAGCATCCATTTACCATCAGGTAGACTATGTGCTCCTTTGCCACCCTTATTCTATAAAAAAATTATAAAATAATATTAAATGGATCACCATCATCATCATTACAGCCTTTCAAAGTCCACTGCTGAACATTGCCTCATAAGGTAAGGGGATACTCGCCGTAGTTGCCACGCTTGTTAGACGGATGCGCCACCGATTTTTTAATTTTTTTTATTGTTATTCAGAAGACGCTGCTGCCCATCTCCTGATTTGTTTCCCTCTGTCGCCTCTTACGACACCCACGGGACGATATGGGGTAGTGGATATTCTTACACCGCCACTACACGGTAAATCCATTAAATGGATACGAAATATAAAACGAGTTATATATAAATACTTATAAACGATAATAATATCGAGAGCCGTGGTAGCTCAGATGGTTAGCGCTCGCTGTAAATTTCACAGTACAGAACCAGGTTCTATCCTCGCCGGCACCAATGAAATTATTAATTGCAATTTTAAGTGCTGATTTACCACGTGCTCGGCGGTGAAGGAAAACATCGTGAGGAAACCTGCATGTCTAAGAAATAAGAAAAATTTTTTTTCGAAGACACGCATTGGGGCAGCGCGGCGGACACTTCCTTGCCTTAAAACCCTCTCAGAAATGAGAGGAGGCCTGTGCCCAGCAGTGGGACGTATTATAGGCTGTAAATTTAACTTTAACTTTGATAATAATATTGTCATGAATCATGATGATTATGTCTTCCAGGTTGATTTTAGACTACGTTTCCAAAAATAAAGTTCACACTGGATTGCAGCAACAAAAGGTTAGCATAGCATAGCGTAGCGATGAAATTCAGTCGAAGCCATATAAGGCGACTCGCGAGCAATCGCTGTGCTTACACATTATTATTTACAGTCTGTCCGCTTAGATACGGTGCCGCATTTTATCAAAGCCGCCGCCGCAACATCAAAGGTCGCCGCGTGCGGCGTACACCCGAAGGATAATTTGGGATTTTAAAACTAAGCGCCGTAGTGAAAGGTTCTTTGCTACCTAACTTTTTTTTTATTATTTATATTCGTATTTTATTACAATAACCGTAAGAATATAATTTAAAATTAAAAATTTGTACAACCGATTTCAATGTAAATTATTAAGAATAACTCAAAAACTATTGGTCAGACTTTGATCAGCTTTCAAACAAAAAAAGAATTATCGAAATCGGTTTACCCAGTAAAAAGTTATGAGGTAACACACATTTAAAAAAAACACAGTTGAATTGAATACCTTCTCCTGTTGAACTACTCTATGCTAGTTTCCCGTATATAATATACTCTGTGATGCGACGTCTTTTTTGAAATTAGTCTGTGGCACAACGCACATACTGATTGGATTAGCTTGACTGTGGAAGGACTCAGCTCTGAATACTAGCAATAAATTGCATCTTAATGCGTTTCGTATGGTGAGTGTAGAGAATCGGAGACCCTTTCTATAACGAAGCATTTCACCTTAGTCCTTAGGAAAAAAAAAAGTGGGTGTTTATTGTTTATAAAATCCAATATCATTGGGTGGACAGTGTTCTTGTTTGTTATTTCTATAAAAATCTAATTTTATTCTAAGGGTGACTATACTTCTTAACATTTTCACTGTCCGGTTTCCAGACACAATAGTAAGACAATAGCAATGACCCAAATGTGTGTCACGGGACAAGGAAAGTGGCCCTAAAGGGAAAGTCTGTCCAAAAATTCGAATCATTTTCTAGATACCAGCCGTCTAGTTTTTTTGACGCTGCTGTACTATATCTCTGGCTATGAATGGCGGGATCTAATTGAAAGATTGGTTCTGTTTCGTCGCCCCTATGCCTAGTACAATAAGACTGGCCATAGGATTAACAGTGGTTCGAAAGGTAGTTATTTCTGTTATTGCTTACACTCAGTAGTGACCGAACTACTGGAATCTACCATTAGGGATATAGGGATATAGATAGGGAGTGGCCAGTGGGATGTGCCTTGTGAATTGCCTGGTCAGCAACAATCCGTTACATAAACATATAAATAGTTGGTTTAGTAAATAAATAATTCTGTTATCAAAATAAAACGTTTCACGTTTGGTTTAGTTTAATTTTAATTGGAAACCTTCCGAAAATTGATGGCTAAAATATGGCTTAACTGGGCTTAACACTTCAAGTTGAAATAACTTTTATTGTGTACATTGTCACGTGGTAGAGCCACATTGCGGCTATATTATGCTTGACCGGGGATGGACACACGCTCTCACAGAACACCAGCGTGAAATAGCAACTTAATTCTGCTGTGTTTCATAAGGTGAGAATAGAAAACCGGAGACCGTTTTCACTGGACACGAGGCATTCCATCTTAGTCCTCGGGGGTGACAACGCATCTGCATTTTGATTTTATATAATCTAAATAAATGGATGTTGTTATATATTCCACAGCATCCACTTACCATCAGGTGGACTGTGTGCTCGTTTGTCATCCTTATTCTATAAAAAAACATTGTGGTTTTAAATTTACAGGCCATTGCTTTTCAGGGCCACCCCCAGTATAATAAATTTCGATAGATGCCTCAACGCAAGCCATACACCAGCAATGTTTATAGACAAAAAAATAGTGCAAAATTTAAAACAGCTTGAGAACCCTAGACGCAATAGAGTTAACAGAATAGCTGGCATTTCGAAATGGGCGTTCATTTTTCATGAACCGGCTTCGCGGCATTTGATGGAAAACGTATTTAGAGTGGAATCTAAGTTACTGTTTTATGTGATGGGTGTATTAAGTATTCATGAGGAAAATAAATACCTAATATATAGAAATAACATGTAACAAAAACCCTGTGGTTCCCGTTAAGTGCGTTATCAGAATCAGAAAACTCAATCTTAAATAAACAAGTGATAAAATTAAAAATTTTGTACAACCGACTTCAATATAAATAAAATGAGAACATCATCAATGTGGTCGAAGTCATTATTAAGGATAACTCAAAAACTACTGGTCAGATCTTGATCAAATTTATATGTTATTGTTCACCACATGAGAAGCACCAGCTTTCACTACCAAACAAAAAAAGAATTATCAAAATCAGTTCACCTAGATAAAAGTTCAGAGGTAACACACAAAATAAAAACACACACAATCGAATTGAATACCACCTCCTTTTTTTGAAGTCAGTTGAAAAGTCAAACTAAATATAAATAAATTTTTATTTGTAAATTGCAGGTGGTTTTATTACCTCTGCATTGGCCAGGGAGTAAGAGTACTGTCAAATACCTTTTCCGATGCGCGTGTCATTTAAGATAATAAAACCGTATTATACAATTGCAAATAAAAATGTATTTAAATTTAAATAGCGAACGGTTGATTTCTGGATCTCGACAACTACCTCATCTACCAGTTTCAATAGTGAATCTATACCATTTTCTAATCAACTTAATCAGATACACGAAATTTCATGAAAATCGGTCCAGCCGTTTAGGAGAAGTGCAGTCATATACATACGGACAGGAGAGTGATAGAGAAGATCGGGCCCGCCTTCTAGCTGTTTCGACTAAGGAATCTAGTCACTGGTCTGGTTACACGCTTTACCATCAAATAATCTTGGCACATTACTTTACGGGGAAAGCGTGCGCATCGCCTTAGGAATCCGACTAGGAGCGGCGATTTGTCAACCTCACCCATGCCCACGGGCTCCACGGACTTTCATGTAAGAAAAGTGCTGGTAGGTTTTCACGGCACGATTCTTTGAACGATGTCATCCGAAGAGGTCTTGTCTCTATAAATGTTCCCTCGGTTTTAGAGCCTTGTGGAATATTTAGAGACGATGTCAGGAGACTCGACGGAATGACATTGGCCCCTTGGGAGAGAGGTAAAGCCTTTATCTGTCAGTGTGTCTGACTAATACGGACTAATCTTCGGAATGGCTGAACCGATAGTTAAGAAACATTACGAACATATAGAGAGCAAAGCCAAGAGTTATCAAGGCTGTATTTTATCAGAAAAACTTGAAGATTTTTCTTTGAAAAAACCTAAACAATATATAAAAATAAATGGTAAATAACTCCTAATGGACTTTTAGAAAAGGGGTATAGGTTGTTATAATACCTACTGTTTTGGAAGTGGTACCCTGAAGTGTTTTTTTTATAACTTAAATTGAACATTTTAAAAACCCCCGTAACAAACCCCGTTTTATGTACGTGGTAGAGCCATGCTGCAGCTATATTAATTGTATATTTGTAGCACGAATGGGTCGACTCGACCGGGGAAGGACCACGCTCTAACAGAATACCAGCGTAAATTAGCAGCTTAATGCTGCTGTGTTTCGTATGGTGAGTGTAGTGAACCGGAGACCCTTTTTACTGGAAAAGAGACATTCCATCTTAGTCCTCACGGGTGACAACGCATCTGCATTTTATTCGTAATCAGGATAGATGTAGATGTCTATGGGTCACAGCAACCACTTACCATCAGGTGGACTGTGTGCTTGTTTGCCACCCTACCCTATAAAAAAAAAAGAGCTGATCATCTTCAAACGGTTAACCGATTTTGATAAAACATGTCTAAGAAGAGTATTTCATTCACGCGGAAAACTAATCCGATAGTTTTTCCATACAATTTCAATGGTTTTGTAATCGAGAGAGCCACGGTGGTGCGCGATCTAGGCGTATATTTTGAATGAATGAGCATATTGATGCTATTTGCAGTAAAGCTTTTCGTAATTTGGGATTTGTAGCTAGAACTGGTCTTCCTTTCTCTAATTTGCAGAGCCTAAAAGTAGTATATTTCGCATATGTCAGATCTATATTAGAATATGCCTCTCAGATATGGTCACCATTTTATGCTAAACATGTTCATAATATCGAAAGGATTCAAAAAGTTCGTTTCCCATTTAAATGTTAAATTTAGACGTTCTGGCTCTTCATATCGAGACGATTGCAGATTTTACGGTCTGTTAATGCTTGAAGAAAGACGTACTCTGCTGGATATGGGACTTTTATTCGATATATTACACGGAGGAATTGACTGCCCTGACTTATTGGCTTACATTAAATTTAACGTCCCAATGAAACGTACCACAGACATACCAGAAACTGTTTGTTATACATCCCCTTTCACCCGACCAATTATGGGAAAAACGGTGTTCTAACGCGTTTGGTAGCAACTTACGGCAAAAAATTTAGCGCAATTGATCCTTTTAATAGTACTAAAAGTGGATTCAAAAATAAAATTAACAAGTTTTTATTCACTCCAGCTGAAAGTAATCAGTAAATAGTAATTAAAATAGTACCTAAATTATTCTTTGTTCCCTCGTTTAATACTGTTATTCTTTCATCATTAAAATGTCAACATGTATGTTGTATGTATATGTGTCTCTATATATATATTTGTGTCTCTTTTTAATTTTTATCTATTTTCTATAATAAAAATATCACCAAAATATATTTGAATTTATATATTCATATGTGTGTGTTTGTAAGTGTAATTATGTATGTCTTTTGTACGTGTATATATGTGTATGTGTGTATGTATGTACGTCATGAAAGTAATATTAATATTTCAATTAATTTGTTAATGCTTAGTATTAGAGCCGTGGTAGCCCAGATGGTTAGCGCTCGCTGTAAGTTACACAGTACGCGAGCAACCCGGGTTCGATCCCCGCCGGCACCAATGAAATTGTTAATTGCAATTTTAAGTGTTGATTTACCACGTGCTCGGGGGTGAAGGAAAACATCGTGAGGAAACCTGCATGTCTGAGAAATCAAAAACTAAAAAAATATTTCGAATATATGTGAAGTTCGCCAACACGCATTGGGGCAGCGCGGCGGACATTTCCTTGCCCTAAAACCCTCTCAGAAATGAGAGGAGGCCTGTGCCCAGCAGTGGGACGTAATATAGACTGTAACTTTACTTTTTTTTTACTTTAGTATTAGTGCTTACCGATTTTATTTTGTATAAACAGAAACAGAAACAGAAACTTTTTATTCAATATAGATTATAAATAATACTTATTGAAAGTCACTCTTTGTCTAATTACCACTGGTTCGAAAAAACCTCTGTCCTGGGAAGAACCAGCAAGAAACCCAGCGGGACTTTTTTTTAAATAACAGCTTACAATCATGTATATTACACAATTAACCACACAAAACAAATTAGAAACAGCCTGGCAACGAACACCTCATTCCCAGGGTTATTATCATCCATAAATTCCTTAACATTATAATAACCCTTTTATACAAACTATGTTTAATAAAGTTTTGAATTTTGAGCAGGTCGAATTTTGTATATTTTCTGGGATTTTGTTGTAAAGCGTATACATCGCCCCAAGAATGAATTACTGACTCGGTGGAGTCGAGTAACTGGTACTACTAGCTTGTGTTTGTTCCTAGTATTTACAGAATGAACATCACTTATTTTTGTATAACTACTTTTATTTTTGTGTACGTACATTACATTTTCATAAATATATTGAGAGGCCAAAGTTAATATATTAATTTCTTAAATTTTGTCGGAGCGACTCCATAAGTTTTAAATCATAGATTGCTCTTATGGCCTCTTCTGTAAAACAAATATAATTTCAGTGTCAGTTGCGTGTCCCCATAGCAAAATACCATACGACATTATGCTATGGAAATAGCTAAAGTAAACAAGTCTAGCCGTTTCCACACTGGTAAGATTTCTAATCTTTTTTACAGCATATGCTGCAGAACTAAGTCTGCTTGCTAACTTTGATATATGGGGGCTCCATTGAAGCTTCGCGTCTAGTGTTATTCCAAGAAAAATGGTGGTATCGACAAGACTCAGTTCTTCCCCATTTAAAATTACATTAGTATTTAATTGTCTGACATTTGGAGTCATGAACTTCATACATTTCGTTTTATTGCTATTTAAATGCAAGTTATTAACATTAAACCAATTTACTAATGTAATATTGTATTAGATTTACAGTGTTGTTTGGTTATTTACTTTGTGGATAACTATTATTGGTTTTCGTGTTTAATAATTTAAGTAAATATGTTTAAGTATTAATAAGCTGTTGTTATCCTGAATAATAAAAAACAACCGTTATAAAACTTGCTTTTAAATAAAAAAAACCGCACCCAAATCGGTTCACCCGTTTAAGAGCTACGGTGCCACAGACAGACACAGAGACAGACTTTGCGTCGGGGTTTAATAAAAATGAAGTGACATGCGAACTTACAGCACCAGATGGTAAGTGGCTACTGTCCATGGACACCTGCAATCAATTTCAAAAAAGGGTATAGTTGCGTTGTCACCTCTGAGGCTTACGGTCTGCTGGTTCCTTAACCACCTGTAAATCCGTAATAATGCTGGTTCTCTATACCCTTCCGATCAGAACGCAGCTGTGGAGAGGGCCTTTGGGTTTTCTTATTTAAAAGTATTTTCGAATCCAGTATCCAATACACATATTTCACGGGACAAAAGTAAAAGAATATAGGTACGTTTTAAATTTAAACATTTTATGAGTGCATATATTTCTGGTACTTAGCAGTACATTCAATGACCGACGTTGAATACGCGCTAGGTAAGCTCAATTTCGACCATGAGGTCAATTGACGGATCTAACTCGGCTGGGCAGCGATCGGGAGATTAAAACACGTATGCCTCAAAACTTAAAAACAAGATCATACAACCAGTGATTACATATGGATCTGAGACGTGGTTCTTCACCGCTAGCTGTATGAGGTTACTCAAGCCTTGCCTCTTGAACTTTCCGGGGGATGTATGCAGGAGAACCTGAGTAACCGACAAAGCCTAACGGGTTAGTAAGCTGAAGTGGCAATTGGCCGCCTATGTAGCTAGAAGAACTGACAACCGATGGGTAAGAAAGGTTTTCGAGTGGTAACATCGTACCATAAGCGAAGTGTAGAGCGGCCACCCACTAGATGCAGTAATGACCTGATAAGACATGCAGGAAATCGATGGATGCAGATGGCTCAATATCGTGATTTATGACATTCATATGTTCAGCAGTGGATTTCTGAAGTTATGAGATGATGATGTAGAAGTTTTGTTAAGTACGTAATTATACGTACTCGTCGGTGAAGGAAAACATCATGAGGAAACCTGTATGTCTGAGGAATAAGATACTTCGTATTCATGTGATGTCCTGCAACATCACCTACAAGTGCGTAGCGTGACAGAATAGATATATAGTAGATAGGCAGGTTAATGATGATGTTGTTATAGTTAAAGTTACAGCGTATACGTCTCACTGCTGGGCACAGGCCTCCTCTCATTTCTGAGAGGGTTTTAGGGCAAGGAAGAGTCCGCCGCGCGCGCAATGCGTGTTGGCGAACTTCACATGTTTTCTTCGAAAAATATTTTTCTTCTTATTTCTCGGATTTCTCAGACATGCAGGTCTCCTCACGACGTTTTCCTTCACCGCCGATCACGTGGTAAATCAGCACTTAAAATTGCAACTAACAATTTCATTGGTTCCGATCGAACCCGGGTTGCTCGCGTATTGTGAAATTTACAGCGAGCGCTTAGCCCCTGAGCCACCACGGCTCTATGATGATGATGATATATTGGCTTTAATTGCTGTCGGATCTAGCTAAAATTTACATGGGAGTTTTGTAAGAGTATACTATCTTAATCATTTGATAAAATCAAATAAATTGAATCACTATTCTCAAGTATAACGTGTTTCATTTATAAGGAGAAGGTAAATACCCTCTTTTGAAGTGAGTACTAGCAGTAGTAGTTTTTTAATATGGTAGAGTACACACCACACTGCAGATATATTATGGTTGCAGCACTTATGGGTCAGCCCGACCTGGGAAGGACCACACTCTCACAGGATACCAGCAAAAAATGGCAGCTTTATGCCGTTATATTAACATACGCGTCGAATAATGTACGTTGTAGAGTCATGGTGCAGCTATAATTGGTTGTAGTACGAATGGGTCGACTCGACCGAGGAAGAAACACGCTCTCACAGAATACCAGCAAAAATGGGAGCTTTATGCCGTTATGTTAACATACGCGAATACTGTACGTGGTAGAGTCAAGCTACAGCTATAGTTGGTTGTAGCACGAATGGGTCGACTCGACCGGGGAAGGACCACGCTCTCACAGAATGCCAGCGTAAAATAGCAGCTCAATGCTGCTGTGTTTCGTATGGTGAGTGAAGAGAACCGGAGACCCTTTTTCATGGCATTCCATCTTAGTCCTCGGAATGACAAGGCATTTACATCTTGATTCTTAACCTATGGACCACAGCATCCACTTACCATCAGATGGACTGTGCACTCATTTTTCACTTTTATTCTATAAAAAAGTAATTGATAAAAAATTACATATACAACTGGTTGCGTGCATTTGACATCTTCAAATGTAAAAACAATTGCGTGCTTGAAGTATCGTCAAGGTCAATCGCTAGAAATTTCAACCGCGTCACGCCATACTGGCACCGCAAGACACAAGAGGCTTATGTTTTATAGAAGGCACATTTCGATCGTAAATTACCATTCGTATTTTATCTGTGCTATTGGAATTATCATAAAAACAGAGCGAGTTTTTGCGGGTATATAAATGTCGACGGATTGTTAATCCTGTTTTATCATTTAAATAATGTATTGCAGTGGATGTTGATACGTAAAAGTAATGCGATTTTGTGTATTAAGTGTCTGCGCATGTAAACTATAAGTGAAAGTGACGAAACAAGTGCTCCGATGTTGGTATTAAAAGTTATTTTGTTCGCTTAAGCGCTTTAAGAACTTGAGATACTGTCCTCATCGACTGTCCGCGGGGTTAAGCTATCGTCAAAATCTCGCAAAAACTTTGCAATGTGACGCATCAGCATATTGTGAAGAAAAATCTATAAAAACAAAGATCCCGAATGAAATGAAAACATGGCTTAAAGGACAAACATCCAAGCCAAAAATCTTAATAAAAAATCATTGAACCAGAATATTATAAAATTGGAGGAATTAAATCTTGCAAAGGTGACTCAGACCAACAAAGAAAGATAGACGGAGCGCTATGTAGTTTAAAAAGATGCCGAAACTATGCTCAACTATTTCATATACACTCAAGCACACATCTTTCTGAGAGCCGTGGTAGCTCAGGGGTTAAGCGCTCACTGTAAATTTCACAGTTTGCGAGCAACCCGGGTTCAATTCCCGCCGGCACCAATGAAACTGTTAATTGCAATTTTAAGTGATGATTTACCACGTGCTCGGCGGTGAAGGAAAACATCGTGAGGAAACCTGCATGTCTGAGAAATAAGGAAAAAAAATTCGAAGACATGTGAAGTTCGCCAACACGCATTGGGGCAGCGCGGCGGACACTTCCTTGTCCTAAAACCCTCTCAGAAATGAGGGGAGGCCTGTGCCCAGCAATGGGGCGTATATAGGCTGTAACTTTAACTTTATATCAATTAAAACGAGAGTCATTATTAAAATAGTCTCACAGTCGCAATCTTTTTGATTTGGTTCATTATATTAATTAGTTTTAATGAGTATTAGTTAAATATTAATTGGCATTAAATTTGTTAATTAGCGGTACATCTCAGATAATAATTATAGGGATTTGTTACTTAAGGATAATTAAGTATTCATAAGGCGGTGCATCGTCAAATGACTATGTATGAACATTGATAAAGCGTTAGTGTAGCCACAATGTGTGTTTTAAAAAAATGGGTTACAAACCAGCACACAGCCCACCTGATGGTAAGTGGATGCTGTGGCCCATAGACATCTACATTTATCCTCGATTAAGAATCAAAATGCATATGCGTTGTCACCCCTGAGGACTAAGATGAAATGCCTCGTTTCCAGTAAAAGGGTCTCCGGTTCTCTACGCTCACCATACAAAACAGCAGCATTAAGCTGCCATTTTACTTCGGTATTCTGTGAGAACGTGGTCCTTTCCCGGACGAGTCCCCTACCA
Source organism: Parnassius orleans (assembly GCA_029286625.1). Lineage (NCBI taxonomy): Eukaryota > Metazoa > Arthropoda > Insecta > Lepidoptera > Papilionidae > Parnassius > Parnassius orleans. Next base: position 1,817,638 of record JAGSMP010000053.1, read on the forward strand.
CGTTTAAAATGTGTATTAAACAATACAAAAGTTTCAATAAACACATCGGAAACTATTATACGATGATAACGATTTTAAAAGGCAAAGTAAAATATAGCATGATTTTTTATAATTTAAAAAGTTCACTCCGCATTATTGCACTGCTCTCCTTCAAAATGCTTTTAGGAGAGAAGCACTTCATTTGAGCACCGTAACGGGTCAGTACGAAGAATTTAACTGTGGCCGTGTTTTTCACCATGATGAAATTCGTGAAGGTCGACCCTCAACTGCGATCACTGAGGAAAATGTGGTTAAAAACCACGCATGAGAAAATTCCAGGACACTTGGGTGTTGGTATAAGCTAATTAAAAAAATTAAAAGTTAGAAAACTTTGTTGCCGCTGGATCCTCATGAACACATCCCAGAACAGAATCGGGCTCGAGTGGATTGGTGTAAAGAATATTCTATGATCACGGATGTTCAAATGCTGTGTTTGACATTGCGACAGGAGATGAAACATAAATATACTGTTGCATGCCGGAAAGAAAGCAACAGTCCGTGGGTGTTCGAAGGCGAACCAACGAAATTGAGGCAGGCGAGAAGCGTGGGCCAAAAATTGATTGTGTTTTTTTTCTACTCATGAGTAGAAGACAGTTAACGCTGAGTGGTACACCACCGTTTACGTGCCCAGTGTCTTTGAAAAAGTTAGGGAAAACAAGCAAGAATTCGCATCCTATTTCACCATGACATGGCTTCGGCGCATTTTTGACTTCTGAAAATGTGGAGCTCGAGACCCATCCTCGAGACACAGTCCAGACCTGGCACCATGCGATTTCTTTATTTTCCGAAAAATCGAAGATTTGATAAGAGGTTTATTTACGGAGCCAGAAGAGGCCGTGAAAGGTTTTAACCAGCACGTGAAAAACTTGACTTCAGCCCAATGGTCCATATATTTTCAAAAATGGTTTAAAGAAAGAAAAAGTGTTAATATGTAATGGAGAATACTTTGAATAGTTGAAAAAGTGTTTTTAAATGGAAAATTCCTTAAAAAGCAGTAAATAAATTAGTTCACATAATATATTATAAACTAAAAAACTAGTACTTTATTACGATAGGATTTCATGAGTTTTAATTTTTTTGCACGGAACCATAACTCTTTTTCTAAAATAAAAATAGCCTAAGTTACTCCTTATAATATCAGCTATCTGCCAGTGAAAGCCCCGTCAAATTCGGTCCAGCCATTTCGGAGATTACCCGGAACAAACAGACTGACAGACAGACAGACAATTTAAAAAAAAAATTGTGTTTTTGTTCTAAGTACCGTGAAAGTGTCATATGCATTTAGTAAAAAGCTGTTATTCATACATTACAAACAGACACTTCAATTTTATTTATTTGTATAGTTGTATTTATGAGTTACGCAAAACTTTCAGTGTACCCACATATTATTTAATCGTTTTTGCATAACATACGTAGGCAAAGAATAGCCAATTTGCTTTAGTGCGTAGGTGTTAGGTCCATTCGGAATATATTAAGCACGTGGATCGATATAGTATTTTGAGGTGCGGGGTTTTGTGTAGGGTGACCAAGCGGTTAAAGGAACCTTTGTAAAGTCTGTTACTGGACATGGGACGCCAATGTTGTAGAAGTACTTATAGAGTAGTTACTTTAGCTTGCTAAATTTAAAGTTGTATAACTGTTCTCCTATTTTGTTCAAAACATTTTAGTATTAAAGAACACTAAGCAGTAGGTATAAACTAACTGGCTAACAGTACTAACTTCACAAAAATAGAAGAACTATAGTTTAAAAAATAGAGAGTGTGTTCAAGATAGCTTAATAAATACCTATTTCTACCTCAGCTTCTTTAGGCGCACCAATATACATTTTTATGTTGGTGGTGTTTTGGAGATTTTTTAAAACATGAAAACTATGGCCAACCTAGTTTTAATTGTAGGCGTTTTACTGCCTCTGTTATTTTCACCTAACCATAAAATGTTAAAGAAACTATGTAACGTAAAAGTAGATTACGTCAGCGCGAAAGGAAGTGGAATACTGACAGACAGGGCGACTAAATTATAAATAATACTAGTCATCCGACCTGGCTTCGCACGTGTGAATCGAATAATGAATTGTAATAATAATCGAATATAAATCGAAACGTGAAATCGAATCTAAACCATCTAGGGACCCACTCAAACACACACAAAAAATTCATTAAAATTGATTCAGCCGTTTAGGAGGAACTCAGTGACAAACACACGTACAGAAGAATATACGTATATAAAGATAAAAAAGACCGTGCAGTTCAGAGGCGATGCATGGAGCAATAAGGGCCACCAGCAGGTCGGAGGGGAATAGCCATACGCAGGCGTTCTCCTCTGTCAAAGTATAAGTCCACGCGGTCTTATGCGTACAATAAAACTAGTTGCATCCGCACTGCTCACTAGACTAAATCTAGTTGAATCGACGTTTTTTTTTTATAAGATAGGGTGACAAACGAGCACACAGTCCACCTGATGGTAAGTGGTTGCTGCGACCCATAGACATCTACATTTATCCTCAATAAAGAATCAAAATGCAGAAGCGTCGTCACCCGTGAGGACTAAGATGGAACGCCTCTTTTCCAGTAAAATGGGTCTCCGGTTCTCTACACTCACCATACGAAACACAGCAGTGTCAAGCTGCCATTTTACGCTGGTATTCTGTGAGAGCGTGGTCCTTCCCCGGTCGAGGCTCTACCACGTAAAATCGCCGTCGTAGACGTAGTACGTAAACGTAGACGTCCTACAAAAATGACAAATTTTTCAGTTTTTGGCTGCAAAAAGAGATATGCTTTTCAGATTGCTGTCCAGCTTGGAAGAAATCTCACGAAATAATCGCCAACAGTCAGTAATTCTTTCGAGTTTGGTACGTAGTAGAGCCGTGCTATAGCTGCAGCTAGAATAGGTCGGCTCGCCCGGGGCTAGACCACGCTCTCACAGAATACCAGCGTGAAATAGCACCTTAATGCTGTGTTTCGTATGGTGAGTGACGAGAGAGTATTGATTACTTGTTACAAAATGTCAAAAATGAATCGGACATTGACTAAACAGGCAGTTTGGCTTGGAAGTATTTTTTTATTGAATAAGGTTGACAAATTAGCACACAGTTCACCTGGTAAGAGGATGCTGTGGCCCATAGACATCTACGTCTATCATCCTCGATTGAGAACCAAAATGCAAAAGCGTTGTCACCCCTGAGAACTAAGATGGAATGCCTCGTTTCCAGTAAAAAATCTCCCGTTTTCTACACTCAATATATGAAACACAGCAACATTAAGCCGCTATTTTATGAGAGCGTGGTCCTTTCCCGGTCAACTGTACCATTATTAAATCTCCTAACAGGTTTTAGATCAGATGTCCAGTATTATAGTGAGCTACGTGATAGTTCCCAATCCACCAGAAGATCTCCAAGTGGTGCCAGATGTTTCACTGGAGGAGGAGAAAGATGAGAAACCAACAAACACACAGTCGAATGAAGTCCGTGCTACATTCATAATATAGATGCAGCGTGGCTCTACCACGTCAGCACGTGTAAATGTCTTTCAAGGTGGTACCAGACGTCTCTCACTTTTGACGCTTATGTCCGTCGTCGGGAAGGGTATTTTATCATCTGTTTTAAAAAACGAGAGATTTTCCAAGTTTTTTACGACACCCATGGGACTCTTCGGGGTGATAAATTCTCTTACTATTACACCCATGGGACTCTTCGGGGTGATAAATTCTCTTACTATTATCTATACAAATAAATAAAATTGAAAAGTCTGTTTGTAATATCAAAATAACAGCCGGTACTTATAACAAAAAACAATTGTCTGTCTGTCTGTCTGTTTGTTCCGGCTAATCTCCGAAATGGCTGGACCGATTTTGACGGAACATTCACTGGCAGATAGTTGACGCTATAAGGAGACTTAGGATTCTGCGCAAAAAAATTAAAACTCATGAAATTCCACGCGGACGAAGTCGCAGGGAACAGCTAGTTATGCAATAAAAAAAGCACGTAGTTCTAGAACTATTTCGGTTCACATATTGTGACTTTGGTGACTTGTATGGACGTACCAAAAATAGCTTTCTTATTTCGCTTTGTCGAAAGTCTATAAAGTTTTCCAGTAGGTGTAACGCATTTAGAACGCAATTATTATATAATCAATCATGAACGTATGTTATAGTCCGACATTTTGATTGATGACCCAGCATTAGAAGGATTTGATGAATGTATTTAGCTACCTGATGGCTAATGATCGCTGTACCCAGGGCCTGATTGAGGGTTGCAGTCGCCCCTAGGCTAATAAATAGATTAGCGCCCCTATATCTAAGTTTTTTTTTATATACATATAAATAAAATTTAAGTGTCTGTCTGTGATAACGTAATATATGACTTCTATTGAGCTCGGGGGGTTATTTGCATACTATTATCGACATTACGCGAGCCACCACCATAGATTATTGAAAATGAACATTTGAAATTACACAAAATTCACAGCTTAATCTGTAAATCTGTCAGTAACAGTAACATTTTAAAATTATTTAGCGACAATCTCTACGCATAGTGATATACTCATTGATCTCTACTCTGGGCGACTGTTTGACCACAGACTATTATGTGTTTGACATTGGCAGTATGAACGTAAGCAATGAATGTTTTATTTAATTTAATTGAATGCATTTGTAACACATATTTTATATAAATTTTAGCTTTCAACAGTCCTTTTCCATATTAAGTTTAACTATGTCAAATCTCACACACCTCTATGAGTGCAGTAGGTTTGCATAAAAAAGGGGGACAAAGTTTTCTATTCACGTATTAATATATTGATTTAAAAAAGTAAGTTTACAAAGCTAGATCTAAATATAAATTTCTTCTGTGCTTCGGATACGTTTTACATACATAAATTACACTCATTGCCTGTAGAGTGCTTATTTTTTTTGGCCCATAGACATCTACATTTATCCTCAGTTAACAATCAAAATGCAGACGCGTTGTCACCCCTGAGGACTGAGATGGAATGCCTAGTTTGCTCGTTTCCAGTAAAAAGGGTCTCCGGTTCTCTACACTCACCATACGAAACACAGCAGTGAGCAGCATTAAGATGCTATTTTACGCTGGTATTCATTAGCTACTGCGTTACCGAGCTGTCGAAAGTCGAATCTGTTTGAAGTTTAGAAAAATCTTGCCTAGTGCGTGTTCGCTTACTTAAATTAAATATTAATTATCTTTATACCTGTCCCTTTCTAATGTCATGTATTAAAAAGAGAGAGAGAGAGTATCATTTATGTAGCCAAGAGAGAGAGAGAGAGAGACGTCATTGTTTTAAACTTAATTACATTACAGTGACTAAAATATTTTAGCTAAAAAGTTATTTTAAAATATGCTAATATTGCCCTTTTGAAGTTTTATTTAAAAACTTAAAAAGGGCAATATTAACAAATACTAAAAAATCCTTGTTAGCATTAAAGAAAGTTAAAGTTAAGAAGACTGATTGATCTAGTGGTCGTAAGCGTGACTGCTGAGCATGTGGCCGCGAGTTCGAATTCCAGGTCGGGTCCAAATCGGTTATCAGGTTTTTCTGTAAAAAAATTCTTAGAAGCAGCTCGGAGACGTCAAATTGGCGGTGTTTTACCCCCCTCGGAAAGTATGTAAAGTCCTGCGCCTGATCTCTCTCCAGTCGTATCGGACTGCCGTCCCATCGGACTGTGAGAGTGAGGGAATAGAGAGTGCACCCGTGCTTGCGCATACACTTGGGAACTATAATCTTGTCCTGCGAAGATTGCTATAGTGTGTTGAGACATGCCACCGAGATCGAAATTCGATCTCAAAGTATTCATATCGTATTCTCGTCTGATTGGATTGTAAAATTAAATATAAAAATGATTAATATGATAAGATAAAATATATTTATTATTATTATTATTATTACAGAAATCAGTAATACGTATAAAGAAGCGTAAAAAGTCATACCTTTTACATTTATACTTGAAAATTTAAATGAAGAATTAAAACACTACTTATGTACACACAGAAAATATTAATTAATATTATAAAATATCATCTGATTAAAATTAGTGCATTTAAAATCACGATGAACGTGCGGAAGCGGTTAAATGGATGCAGCAGTTACCTGGCGGGGCGGTTGGTACGACTTCCTTCGGTGCCTGGGTATTACTTTTTCCAAAGGTGGTCAGAGCTTCGGAAGACTCGCCAGTCAGCCAACCGACCAGCAAAAGAGGCAGAATAGCTGCCGCCGCTTGCCTCCTGCACCACATCTCGATCTTCCACAATACACGCATTGTGTTGGACAATATATCTTTTTAATTTACGCGGCTTAACAGCACAGTATATTTTTTAAATGAACTATATATGTCTATTCACTATAATCAAATTGCCATATAGACTTCATAGACTTGTTAATTTTAATCTGTGCTTATAATATTCCGAATGTATCTTATGACATGTTAAAATTGCCGCGAAATCTTTTTTTTTAAACAAGTATCATTATGTAAATGATATGTGGTAGGTATGTAGTTTGTCTTTGTTTCTGTATGCTGCATATAATTATAAATTTAAATTACCAGCAGCAAATCGTAAAAAGTCTAGAAAATTTCGATGAAAGGAATAATTGTACCATAAAAAGAATTTCGAAATTTATAAATATTTTATCACAAATATTTCTAAAATTGTAAGCCTCCTTATTAAATAGTTTTTCGTCGATCCAAACTCAATGTGACAAAGGCGTTGTAGACATAATGCCTAAATATTAAACATTTTCAAACGACAAGAAAATCGGGATCAAGATGTGGTGTGGTATGTGAGGTCAAATTATGTATTTTACGTGACGAGTTTTAAGATTATTTACCGTACTGACGTGTATATTTTGAAGACAATTATGAAGAAGAATTGTTTAGAGTAAGAGATGTAGATTTAATTTTGGAAAATGCCAATAAACTTGGAAAAACTTAGATAAAGGTTGTAACGAATGATAAATGATTATTTAAGAACGTTCTGGTTTAAGTATGTCATATACACAATATATTTAAATATTAATAATACCGCGTGAGTTAGTAGTTAGCATATCTATATTTTGATTCACTAGTCTTGTGGTTGGAAACCGAAATAAATATTTTTACTCTGAGTTTGGGATTGAAATTATCGAAAGGATATTACAATAATAATTACAACAAAAACTAAATATTTTTAAGTAGTTATATAAAGTTTTATTAAAGACATTATGCATTAAAATTAAAAAAAATGTATATTCGTTACAACCTTTGGTATATAAGCCCAAATTTTATTTTTGTTTTCTTTTGTTAAATATTTTTCTAAATAGGTATATAAATGTACTATCATCGTTCTGATGTCAAATTGTTAAATGATCATTGGTTTTTTAAGCTGTATTTGATGCTTGCTTTAATGTACATACATGCGTGAGATGTTTGCGTGTTTGTTTGTGTCACAATGTATGGAAAGCATTCGGTATTAATATTAAAAATCTTACCCGGCGACGGAGTAGGTGTCACAGGCTTAGGCTTCTCTGTGTTAGCTTTCCCGAAGGATGAGATTCCAAAGCTTTCGGTTGATTGTATGTTGAGCCATCCAATCAATATTATAGCCAGTGTTTTAGTAAACATTGTTAATTCACTTTTATATATTGTGTTTTATTTATTATGTATTATTATGTTTAATATATATTAGGTATTAACGACTAGCAAACTGTAATGACCAAGAAACTTGGAAGATATTTGTTTTATTAAAATAAATTAGTTTTGAGAAATCAATATCGAATTTCACTTTGAATTATTTTGTAATTGATTACGTTTCGTTTGTAACCAAATCAAAATAATTATGGCGCCATTGTACACCATTATGTTTTTATAAAATTAATGTATATCGTTGGTTTTATTTTTTGTAAATATTTGAGTGTGCGTGTTTGTGACGATGGAGGCTTAATTTTGCTGTTAAAGCGTTTACTTTTCGTGAAGTAAATGGAAATGTGTCAGCTAGGGTGAGTGGCAGTTGATAGTATCATTTTGTAATGTAGTACATAAACTAGTAGAAGTAATTAAGTTATTACTGTGTAAATATTTTAGGTCTACGATGTTTGTATCTTGATTGTTTAAGTGATTATGAAAGTTTAGTAATGGATTTAATTACAGTTTCGTTTAAAGATAACTTTAGTAAGAAGGTGTAAGTTTTATATTATATAGACGTTGTTTATAAATGAACAGTCTAAGTCAGTTCGTGTAAGAATACTTTAAGAGTAAGATTGTATTTCCAAAACGAAATATTAAATTTAAATTTAGAAAAAATTTAAACAAATGGAAAAGTTAGACATGCACGAATTTGGCACAATATAATATGTAGTGAAGGCCAAGATTATAAGAAAAATTAAGAAATATCCCGCATATTTACAAGCCAATTTAAAAAACGATAAATTTTGAACACGAGATTAAAAAATTTTGGAAGAAAAAATTGTGAAAAAACCTGCCCCATTGACGAAAAAAATCTTACCCGAAGGCGTCGTTGGAGATGGAGTGGTTACTTCTGGTTTAATTACACCAAAAATTGGTCTAAATGTTCCATCTGAATATGCAACCATTAATACTGCTAGCAGAATGATATTAAGTAACCAATGGCACATTGTAACGCTTAAAAATGTTATTGTCAAGACAAGAAATTTGTCTATGGACTGATGTTTCTGAAATGAATGATTTCGCCGTTTATGTATATGTTTATAATTTGTATTTGTTTTTCTTTCTGTTTAACATTATGTTCTGGTAAAGATTTCTTTCTTTCAAATGGGACAGAAATTGCCAAACAAAAATATTGTGCAGCCAATAAATAAAAGTGAAAGAAATATATTTTTGTTAAATTTGGATTTTATTTACATCAGTGATTTTATATCTGTGTTATATTAAAATATATAGTGCTTTATAAAGTCCCATTATAGACTAAAAAAATCTTTACCAGGCGGAGGTCTAGGAGTTTGTGGAGCTGGAGGCTTGGTGTTCGACACTCCGAAAGTGCTCAGGGCTTCACAATCACGCGTCATCCACGATAATAACGACAATGCCAAAACAACTGTCTTTTTATTCCACCACATCCCGAAATACCGAATTGCGAACATTTTTAAGTTTCGTTATAATATTGTTTGAATTTGCAACGACGATTTTGCACACTTAATTTATTGAGTAGTCACTTCATTCCTAAAAGCGACAAAATGGTTCATTAAGGACAAAAGCATTATGTGCAGTGCTAACAGAAATTGCATTCTTATAGAAAAGCGCGTGTGGACATTGCAAGGCGAATAAGAAATCTGTATATAAAGTGGATATATTAGCAAAATGCATATAGATAAAAATGAACATGAACCTGACATAGATTTACCTAGTGTCTTACGGTAAAATATAATTAAACTTTAAAAAAAGAAAATACTGACATGAAAAACTAAAATGACTATAATAATTAAAATCGGTTGACGTGTTAAAGAATTATTCGTCGTTACGTCGTGCTTGATGAAGTGAAGATGCTTTTGCAAATTGAAGAATTTCATTATTTTCTCATGAATCCGAACATTACATTTTGATCTAATTTAAATGGAACCCCCAATGAGGTATCCCTTTCTAACGAAAAATAAAGAATCTTTGAAATCGGTCTACGTGATGATGATCAATTATTATCGCTCAACATGCATAATAAAATTCCGACGAATTGAGAAATTCCTCCTTACTTTTTGAAGTCAGTTAAAAATAAGGAGGGAACTGGTTTTATAAGAATAACCCAAAAAACCATGTTCGTCTTTCTAGAATCTCTAGAGGGATGGAAAATAAGGACGGTTCAGTATTTTTAAGCAAGTTAACCTAATATTTTTTTTCTTTAGGAACGCCTAATTTCGCCTAGTGATGTCCGATTGCACTTTATTATATTAAATAAACATCGTGAATTCAAGAGGTAGAATAATAATATATTACAATAAGTAGTAGTACAATAAATAATTTACTTTTTTAATGTGAAAAAATACAAGCACACTTATAATAATACAAAAAAGGCGACAAAATTTCTAATATGAAGAATATGCAACAGGGTTGTAAGTTATCAAGCGCAGATAAACATATTTGCCCGACTGATTGTCCTAAATACACAATTTATTGTATTTTTAGACTTATAAAAATTTTAGACCAGGCGGAATGCTTAAACTGCTTTTGCTTTTATAATAAATTATAAAAAATTAAATTAATTAATATTAACAATAAAATAGCAACACAAATCTGTACTGTTGATGATACGAATAATATGTATTTCTTATAACAACTTTCATTTAATTTTTAATGAAATATATTTTAGGCAATAATTTATTAATTTTAGCAGTTAATTATCATAAGAGATACATTAATAATATGGACATTTTTTTCTTAAAAATCTTATTAGGTAATATTTTGGGAGAGCTCTTTTTATAAACACGCAGATACATACAATGAGTATTAATGAATTGTGAGAAATTTTACCATATTATTTTAAATTAGTTATCAGAACTCAGAGCCTCTAAGTGTGTTAAAAAAAAAGAAAAAGAAAAAGTGCGTAATTTCGTGTACTTACCTTTTAACCGTGAGTATAATACCGTTCATAATCCTCTTTAATTTTTATAATTACGTGAATTTAATAAAGAGTAATAATTAATACATAATATAATAATAGCGATAGTTAATAAACTTATGTGACGGGATTTTTAGTTATTATTTTTTATATTTACAACATTTTTCATTTTTATTTTACTAAGATTAAGATTTTTAGCATGGATGCCAAACTTTAAGCCATTTTTAACATTTAAATTATTCTTGATTATAGATTGTACAAATGAAAAAAAGGAGATACTGCTCTTGTATAAGCGTTTTTTTGGTATCATAGGAGTACAGACTACACAAAAACATAAAGAAAAATAATTTTATTGATAACTGATAAAAAATAATAAAAACCTAGTGTGTCCAATATTTTGTAATTAATACTAGAGCTGTGAAGTAAATTAGCAAAAATATGTAGTAATATTTTATACAACATAACAACAATTTCAAAAAAATAATACTTGCTTTTAAAAGAACTTAAAGTACAAAGAAAAAAATATATTATTAAGTTGTGATGTTTTATTAGTTTACTGATTCATGTCTAAATTATATAATGGTAATTAAAAATTAAAACACTAAACTTCGCTAGAATTTTATGCGTAATACACAACAAATTACTGAAATATAACGCTTTGTACTTAAATACGTACGTTCAGACACGTTATCAGGTTTACGGTATCATAGAAAATGCATAAAAAAATAAAATAATCAGACTAGTCCATTAAAATATTGTCTCTAGTGTCATTTTTACCATACAAGCGCTTAATGAATGTGATGGAGATGGTTTTAGCTAAAGGAATTGCATTTTTTCCTCGAGTGGTCTTTAAGATCACTCTTTCGCTTTCGCTCCAAAAATTGCCTTAAAACTAAGTGCCAAAGATAATTTCTAAGTGTTACGTCAGCTTATATCAGCTATATTTAATTTGGTGAACATGTTTCACATTTCGATAGTTAATTCCATAATGTTAATTTTGTTTTACTTATTATTCATAAGAAGGTAATAATTGCGTTTTATTTTATGACATTTCCAGTAAAACAATATATATTTTACTTATTTTATTTTATCAAAATAATCACCAATTTAAATATAGATAGAGATTATATAAAACGTGAAAACTAGGTACTTAGATGAAAAAAATAAAAGCGGTACATCTTATTTTACACACTATAGAACAAATAGTTGCACAGATAATAAAGCTAGTGCGTAAGCAAGTGTCAACGCGTTTAAAAAGTTTTTATATTTAGTTTTTATTGCATTGAACCAATTGTTTAGTATTGTTTTTAATTGTTAGTTATTAAGTCACTGCTTGGTGGTGTCTTGTAGGAGACTGGAGGTAGTTACAGTTTAGGTCTGCTCGGATGTGTTGCGTCGATGACGTGCGAGGTATCGCGCGGGACTAAGGCGAACCAAGGTTCCTTAGCGTGGCAAGGTTGCGAGTTTTCTTCCTATACAGGATGCTTTACTTGTAGTTTATTTATAGGGTTATTTTTTACAATACTGTTTTAACATGTTATAAAAAGTTAAGTTTTAATAAATATTAAAAATAATACAGAGCGGTTAGCCATATTATATTCACAACATTAAAAAAGATATGATGTAAGTATAAGCCTTTAGTTGCATGTGTTGCCATATTTTTATTCATTACTTTCTTTTGGAAATTTTTAAACTGTCGGGCAGGTTAGTGGCTTAATTAGAAACTACATCTAAGTAACGGCTGCTTTGGCCTTAAAGATTTATACGTTGATTCATGTATAAATTAATTTCGTAGGTGGTAAAATTATTTATGTCTGTCTGCCGACCATAAAAAAATTGCTTGTAGTTTGCTTGCTGACAATGCTGATAGTTGTAGGTCCAATATACATATAATATATGCAACACACAGTAATTAACGTTACAGCCTATTAAAGTCCACTGTTGAACATTGGCCTCCCCCATAGATTACCTTATAGGAGGGATATTTGCCATAGTTACTACACTCGGCAAGCGGGTTGGCAACGCATTTTTTTATTTTTAGTCATTATTAGGAAGTCGCTGCTGCCCATCTCCTGATTTGTTTCTCTCTGTCGCCTCTTACGACACCCACGGGATGACATGAGGTAGTGGATATACTTACACCGCCACTACATGATAAATACAGTAATTACACATAGTATTAATCAAACGTAATGAGAAGAAATAACAAACTGACTTTTTTGACATCCAATTTAGAAGTTATTGTCATAAAACCGATTATCAGAAGTCAAAATTTTTCTATTTACAATCTTTTGAAGCCTCAAGAGTCTAACATTTTAACTAGCCGCTAAAGTAATAATGAGACCGAATCGCACTCATATATTTTATTCCAAAATTCTACTCAGCGGAAACGGAATACGAATCAGCCTGTATATAACTATAAAATTGGGGGACCGCCTCTCACCCCACTGACGTATTATATAGTCAAAGTTACGGCAAACCCTCGCGACTGAAGGAAAAGCTTGCTGCTTCTAACTATTTCAAATATTTTTGTAATTATGTTTGTACAAGCTACTTTGTGTTAGGATTTAAACTGACATAGGTTTACTTGTAAATATTTACAAGTTTGACCTCATAGGTAACAAATTTGTGGTGACATGGAAGAATCCATCATCCATCAATCATTGAGTTAAGATGAAGCAGCTTTGAGAAAAACCGAAAAGATTCACCTCTGACAGTCGCTGATAGTCGCTGTAACGATGTTCTATCAATAGTATCATTACAACCTTTAATAAGTCCACTGCTGAACAAAAGCTTCATACTCGTATAAGGAATGCCCCACATCACCACGGCTGGCCGTATGAAGAGGCTTAAGGTCGTTTAACGAGGTCAACGAGCTACGCTCAGAGTTTCTCTGCGTGACAGCATACGTCGGTTTGAAGGACTGACAATCGCTGGTTGTCGAATGACAGCTTCATTCTGTTCTATATTTATACCAAATGTAGATACACAGATAAGAAGGCAACATATGGCACTGCGATCATTAATACGTAAGCCAAGTATACAAATTCTCCAAGCGCAAATTTTTTTACTAAGAAAGATGCTCACCAGTCAACTGTTTAGGGACTGGTGAGGTATAAGAGTGAATGACAACACATATAGGCTTGTGGCGTGGACTGGTTCCAATGTTTGGCAGACGATTTGGTCCGCAGGGTTACATATCTACTTTATTTTAATAAAGAAGACAATCGTTTTTGGGCCCACTAGAAACTTTAACGTAACTTAATTTTACTACACATAAAAAAGATACCTATTTATTATAGTAAACGGCCTAAAGATTTTATGAAAATGTAACCGGAATCATAAAATCAGAAAAAAAAGTTCTTTTGATATTCGTGAATTGGCTAATGTAATATGAAAAAAATTCGTATAAAGAAGAACGAACTACAAAAAATTTTTTCCATCAACCTTAAAGTACCTATAAATGCTGAATGTACCTACAACTTTCTTTTATACTATTAATTATTGACCAGTGCACTATTTTAACTTATATACAATACCGGTAAAAACTACTAGACAATCGCTTTTAGTTTGTTTTTAGGTTATTGTGATATTCATATTTTAATTGTTAATTTCTCAGTATTCCCGTTAGATACGGTAAAACTAATATTACTATTGTAATCTATTGGTTATAAGGAACAAATCGACATGTGTTTCATTAAGTTACGCCTGGTTACGGTGGTGGGCCCATTCTCAATACAAAAAGAAATTGTCTTCTTTTTATTCGCAAATTTTATGTGGTTTCATTACCTCTACATTGGCCGGGGAGTAAGAGTATTGTCAAAGACCCACTTTATGATGCACGTGTCAATAAAGGTGATAATACCACATACAGTTAGCAAATAAAAATTTATTAAAATTTATTAAAAAAATTATGGTCGAGTTTTCCAAAGTAAAGTAATTTCTATACGTTTGAATACTGATAACGCACTTAACGGGAACCATAGAGCGTTTGCTACATTTTGTATAGAAAATACTTACGTGCTGATGATGAAGAAGGTTTTATTATATACAGGGTTATTTTGCAATAACCGGCCAAATTTGCGGAGAAGGTTCAGAATAAGTAATATAGGTAGCCAAATGGTATAGAAAAATTATTTCAAACATTCTGTCCTTTTTATCTTTTAAATTCAAAATCCGTGGTAATACATTATTTTAACTGATTGTCTACTATTTTACTACGCACCCACACATTCGTAAGGGTCGATCGGTCGGCAATAACGTTGTGAGTTGTATCGCACACAGAGGAGCGCGCGTACGCGTAGTCGTTGCCCATAAATCACATTCAATTTGGCATATTTTCAAATAAAAGCAGAAGCCTTATTTACTCGTGTTTTCAAAACTGCAATAACGGTATATCATTATTTATATATTTGATCTTAAGTTTAAAATGTGGCTACTCTTTGAAAAATAACCCTGTATATTTTTGTAGCTAAGAGATAGTTTGCACGCCTCAAGCTTCAAATCACCCGAGCAACTTGAGTTCGTACCCGGTTTTTGATTTACAGTTGTGGTGACAGATATCTAATATCGCGAATAAATTTCTGTCTGTCAGTCAACACGCATTCGAGCAACTAAGGCATATATTTTCGCTTCAATACCCTATCGAAAATGGGTAGAGATCATTGCCCAGTGTTTCATAATAAAGTAAAACTATATATATATCCTTTATCATCATCATCATCATCATCATCACACGTATTTGGCAGACGAGTTGACAACCAAAGTTTTTGTATTATTTTGAGTTGTTATTTATCAGATGTTGGTGCCAATCTCCTCTTTGATTTCCCTGTGTAGCCATTTACGACACCCAAAAAGTGATATGGAGTAGTGGATTATAGCCTTAGATTAATTAAAACCACATCGTTGCTGTGACAACTTAAATAACAGAAGATACATTGTTAAAACTAGTGATTTTCAAATAATAACTGGCGACCTGCCCCGACTTCGCCTGGATAGGATCTATTAATGAGTCGTTATTTAGATTTAAGACAATCAAATACCACTTATTTTATCAATTTTTCGTTTGTTTAAAAGAAACTTCAAGTTTTCGGATAAAATATAGCCTAGGTCCTTCCTGGCATTATTCTTTATCTGTTCGTAAAGCTTCATCACAATAGGTTCAGCTATTTCGAAAATTAGCCCGGACAGACAGACAGACAAAAATAAAATTGGTTATTTATGTCTTAGTAGAATGCAAATAACCTCCTGAGCTTAATAGAAGCTAGTTATTTCAATATTACAGACAGACACTCCAATTTTATTTACATGTATAAATGTAGATATAGATAATCTATGCTAGTAACTATATATACTCTATGATTCATTGTTCGATTCTTATTATAATATTACCTGCATGACCTACACATACCTACATTATAATAAATTAATATAAAAATTAATGTTTGTTTGTTCGTATTTTATGCGCTGCCATACCGTTCATCAGATTGCTGTAAAACTTAGTCAACTTAATGCTTGCACTTGCGCGAAGGTTATTGGCATAGTACAATTAATGTACAGTAGGTGGCGCACGTATCGTACCGACATATTTATTTGAAAGTTATATATCATTCAATCAATGAATGTATTATCATTCCTAATTGAACAATATAACTCTTCCAACTTTAAAACGATATTTTCACAATTATTTCTTCTGTGGCAGCAACGCGCCGGGTACCAGCTAGTGAATTATAAAAACTAAAATAGGTATATTGTTATTTAAAATTCAATAATCTTTTCCTTTAACACCCAGTGAGACGTTATTAGCCTGACGTTACAATTTTTTGTTCTCGATATTCTTTGGTATCCTCCTTCCACTTTCATGACTGATTGCTAATTATCTTACGCTCAACAGATTTGTTTCGCAGATGGTCACAATGTGTCATCATCATTGAAAACTTGCGATTTAATTATAAGTTTTTGCTTTCTATTGTATACAGGGTTATTTTTCAAAGAGTAGCCAAATTTTAAACTTATTTTCAAATATATAAATAATGTTAAACCGTTAATGCTGTCTTTGAAAATACGAGTAAATATGGCTTCCACTTTTATTTGAAATTATCCCAAATTTAATGTGATTTATGGGCAACGACGTTTTTGCCTAACGATCGACCCTTACGAATGTGTGCGTGCGCAGTAAAATCAGTTAAAATAATGCATTACCACGCATTTTGAATTTAAAAGATATAAAGGACAGAATATTTGAGATTTTTTAAATTAATTTTTCTTCACCATTTGCCTATATTACTTATTCTATATTATACTTCGCCCGCTATGAAAATTTCACCTAATTGTTAAGTGGCGCCGCCCTGGTGGCGGAAAAAGTCAAGGGCATTCCTTGTAAAGACAGATTCTAACATAAAACACCACACATGATTCTTAATTTATAGTCTATTGATTTCAATTCAATTTGCCTATGTAAGCATGTAAATAATTGGAAGGTATTCAATTTCGATTTCGTGACATTTATAATTCATGACAACTGAAAAGGTTTCGTGGCCCTAATTATGTCAGGGTGGTCTTTGGTTCCAAACCATCAGGAAAGCAATAAGAATGCTTGTAAAACGTTAGTTCGTAAACACCGCTTTCATCATCATAATCAGATCATCATAATGTTTAATAGTCACATAAATTAATAATTATATTTATGTCGTATTATATATTATATTTTGTGTATAAATATGTATATCTATACAAATAAATAAAATTGGAGTGTCTGTTTGTAATATCAAAATAACAGCTTTTTACTAAATGCTTATAAAAGTATATACGGTACTTACAACAAAAAAAAAAAAACAAATTTAAAATTTTTGTCTATCTGTCTGTCTGTCTGTCTGTCTGTCTGTCTGTCTGTCTGTTTGTTTGTTCCGGCTAATCTCCAAAACGGCTTGACCGATTTCGACGAGACTTTCTCTGGCTATAGCTGATGTGATAAGGAATAATTTGGGCTACTTTTATTTTATAAAAGAATTAGGGTTCCGCGTAGAAAAACAAACCCATGAAATCCATTCGTATAAGTTCCACGTGGGCGAAGTCGCGGGGAACAGCTAGTCTATATATATATGATTAAATATCACTACACACAAGTATAATTTTTTAATTCTGTATTGCTATACCTAAGTGTTTTTACCACGTTATGGTTTGATGGGATGGGGTATGGGATAATGCCTTAAAGCATTTTGTTTTTATCTTATAAAATTAAAATGATAAACGAACTCATAGTCCACCCGATGGTATGTGTGGCATACTCTCCTCATTTCGGGGGTCATTGTGAGGAAGGCGTAAATGCAGCTAATTACCATTTGCATAGTATTTTAGGGAAGGCTCATTTAATCTTCGAGGAATTGTGCTCTTTGTTTGCTCAAATCAGAGCAATCAATGACAGCCGTCCGTTATTTCCCCTTAGCCCTTCCCCTAACGATTTCCAAGCATTTTCACACGGTCATTTTTTGATTGGCTATAGCGCTGCTCTCGCCCAATCTAAACGATCAGTTTACTCAGCGCCTTGACAGATTTAAGCGCCTTGATCTGACAAAGCTCTAGGCCTTAGAGCAAGCGAGACAATAACTTCGGAAACGTTGGGTTAGTGAATATCAGAACTCCAAAACCATACCAAGTGGCGTGTGAGATGCAGAGAGTTAAGGTGCACCCCCACCGCCTCTACTCTAATAGCGAATGGGCAGCAGCAGCAAGTAATATCCTGCGCCCAACAACGTGCCTCGTGTGGCCGATGTTGCTATAGCTAAAAAGCTAAACGTGTTAGAGTCATGCTATAGCTGCAATATGTTTGTAGCACGAATGGGTCGGCTCGACCGGGCCAGAACTACGCTCTCACAGAATACCAGCGTAAAATAGCAGCTTAGTACTGTTGTGTTTCGTATGGTGAGTGTAGAGGACCGGAGACACTTTTTACTGGTAACGAGGCATTCCATCTAAGCCCTCAGGGACGACAACGCATTTACATTCTTAATAGAGGATACTGTGGCGGCGCTGTCGTCGCGCAACACGCGAAATACATCGAAGCCTAAAACGCGCTATCAAAGTTCCGAATTAAAAACAGTATATATAGAACAGCTCCGAACTACCACTCGGAGCGTTGGCCGCTCCCCGGGCAGAACACCTTGCCCGGCGGGAGATCTCCCCTTTTCCTTCCACCGGCCACAATACATGTAGATACCTGTGGACCGTGTGCTCGTTTGTCATCCTTATTCTATAAAAAAGACATATCCCGAGCTTTTAATCGCATTTGCCTGCTGCCTAATCTAGAAACCAATGAAGTTTGAAAGCTTAGGTACGTCGCGCTTTCTAAGGCGGAGAGGATGTCTGCGACTACGATAAATATTTGGGATGGCTAGTCCATTTATGGGCGAACATCGATACTCCTATGATAATTAGTTAATTTTTTATACGTTCATTATTTAATTATATTCAAGAATTCAAAAAGGGAACATAGACCAATATAAACTTAACGTTAGCATGCTACTACAAGAAGGTAAATACGTCAATCACCTGTATTTTCTTTGCTATTTTTAGAATAACAATCTAGCAATTACTTTGTAGCTTACTCTGTTAAACAACCTTCGCGCCATATTTGTTCACTAAACAATCATGGCAGCCGACGTGCTGTCAGATAGCCCGCTGTTTCCTTAAATTATACAAATTGGAGCAATTTATAGATTTTTACATTTATTTTCTGATACCTATTTGTTATTAAAAATACATGAATGCAAAACGTTTTATTATCAATACGGTGATCCCTAGTTTTTTTTATAAAACTGAAGTGACAAACGAATTAACAGCCCATCTGGTGGTTACTGGTTACTGCATTCCATGGACACCAGCCAACTTCAAACAAAAAAGACTACAAATGCGTTGTCACCTCTGAGGGCCACGGTAGAATGCCCTCACTGTAACCCTTTAGACTGGAACACAGCAGTGCAAGCACTACTATTTGGCGACAGAAATAGGTAAAAGGGATTCTTAGACTTTAAGGAAGGTTCTGAGTTATGACGCGTATTTATGTGTGTGTTGTTGCTTCTGTATGTATGATTTGTGTGTCTTCCTTTAACTAACATTAAATGTTTAGTAACATTAGATAATAATCGGTCGGAGAAAAAGTTTCTTCGTATTTTGCATTTTGTTTGTATAAAACTGAAAAAAATATCTTTGGTTGTACTGTTTGTATCTGGCTGGTTTTAATATCAATACATATATGACATTAAGAAAAAGAAAATAAATAGTAAAAAACACTTTCCCACCATTTTTCAGTTGTTTTTCTGTCCGCCAAAATGAGTGAATCTAACGAAGAAATTCGATACATTCTGAAGTTTTATTACAAAAAAGGGAAAATGCGACTCAAGCCGCGAAAAAATTTGTGACGTTTATGGACCTAATGCAGTGTCAGTAAGAGTAGCACAAAGTTGGCTCAAGCGTTTCCAGTCTAGGAATTTTGATGTCAAAGATGCAACTCTGGTCTGGTCTGAAAAAGTGGAGCAAGATCGGCATATTAATAGTTACGACATAGCCGAGGAATTGAGGATTTACCACAAAACAGATTTGATCCATTTGAAAAAGTCTGGCTATACAAAAAACCTCGATATTTGGGTACCACACGAGCTCACTGAAAGAAAACTAATGAATCGTGTACTCATTTGCGATTCTCTATTGAAACGTAATGAAACCGAATCGTTTTTGAAAAGATTGATCACTGGTGATGAAAAGTGGATCACCTACAACAAGAACGTGAGAAAAAGATGGTCATAGGATAGTCAAGCTCCACAGACTGTAGCGAAACCCGGATTAACAGGCAATAAGGTGATGCTGTGTGTATGGTGGGATTGGAAGGCCATCGTTTATTATAAGCTTTTACCGCCGGGCAAAACCATCGATTTGGATCTCTACTGCCAACAACTAATGAGACTCAAGAAAGAAAAACGGCTGGAATTGATCAACAGAAAAGGAGTGGTATTTCATCATGATAACGTCAGACCACACACATCTTTGGCCAATCAGCAAAAAATAAGAGAGCTTGGTTGGGAAGCATCCACCATATAGTCCTGACCTTGCACCTTCAGATTTTCACCTGTTTCGGTCTCTTCAGAATTCTTTAGCTAGTGTTAGGTAAACATCAAGAGAGGACTGTCAAAACTACGTGTCGCATTGTTTTGATCAAAAGTCCCAAGAATTCTACAGCAACAGGATTATGTCACTAAATACAAGATGATAAAAAGTTATCGAACAAAATGGCACCTATACCATTATTATAATTATATGTAATTAAATTTTGAAAAAAAAAAATGTCTTAAATTTGTATATAAAATACGAAGAAACTTTTCTCCGACTTATTATAATATACTAGCTGGCCCGGTAGACGTTATTCTGCCTTTACTGATTGGTGGCGCGATGAGTTTCATTTTGACATACACACTTTTCTATATATTTATCATACGTATAGCTAAATCCTCTTTAGGACTAATAGAACCATCAGCAGCCATAATGACAATAAACTTAAAAAAAAGGAAAAACATAACTCTTATTTTTACTCTTCCATAAGCGGATAAAAAGTGGCCTATATGTTATACACGGTCATTTACTGCCTACATACAAAATTTCATGGAAATCCGTTCGGTAGTTTTTGCGTGAATCTTCACGATTTTTCTACAGATTTTCCAAAGTCAACGCACTAGCATTCCACGAGACTAAAGTCATATCGTGGGGTATCCTGCCATCGTCTCTAAGTGTCTAAAACCGAGGAAACTTAAAAAAAGAGGCAAGAACCCTTCGGATAACGTAACCATGACGGACAACCTACCAGCACTTTTTAAGGAGGAGGTACTCAATTCGACTGTATGTTTTTTTTATGTGTGTTATACCTAATAACTTTTTTCTAGGTGAACCGATTTCGATGATTCTTTTTTATTTGAAAGCTGGTGCTTCTCATGTGGTCCCATATAAATTTGATCAAGGTCTGACCAGAAGTTTTGAGTTATCCTTAATAATTTATATTGAAGTCAGTTGTACATTTTAATTTTACCACTTGTTCATATAAAAGTCCGTGGAGCCCAAACTCGTCGACATCGCTACTTTGTGAGTGGAATCGTAAGTTTAGATCTAGGCATTGCAGACAGCACTATTATTCTGACTTAGCGACTTAGAAACTGTTCCTTCCTATTATTGATGGCCAGTCTCAACGTAGACACTAGTTTACGTTGAGACTGGCCATTAAAATTGATGTCATAGTTAATAAAAATAGATGAGGATCCCAATCAGATGGCAGCACCCATCCATCTTTTCTGTTGAAATTAGGATGTTTTTCAATTTCAATAGCCTCGCGTATCATCCTTGGTAAGAATCGGTGTTGTTTTGCAAGGATTTGTGGTGTATCAAATCTGATGATCCTCGCCACTACATTCATAAAAGAACTCGTACTCTGTCTAGTACTCTTATACCCACAGGGTGATGGATTCTCTTACGCCGTCACGGTGCTTACGCAATATTCCATTACATTCAAACATACATGTCGAGAAATTTCAGGTTATTTCGATGTCAGGAAATATGTGGATTATGTTTATGACAACCAAAAGAATGACTACATCTGCGCGGGACAGGATTATAGTGCCTAAGTATATACGCAAGCACAGGTATACTCTCTATTTCTTCACTCTCATAGTCCGATGGTACCGTAACCGACACCACTAGAGAGAAATTAAGCGCAGTACCTACGGCTATACGTGTTACCGAGGCATCGGGGTGAAAACACCGCTCAAAAAAAAACTTCCTTCTGCTGCTATTGAGAATTTTGAAAGAAAGAAAGAATGAGAAGCTATTTATTACAATAAACACCAAAACACTTGTTACAAAAGATAATGAACACAAAAAAACCGGTGAGGACTAAGACGGAATGCCACGTTTCCAGTAAAAAGGGTCTCCGGTTCTCTACACTCACCATACGCAACACAGCAGCGTTAAGCTGCTGTTTTACGCTGGTATTCTGTGAGGGCGTGGTCTTTCCCCAGTTGATCCGACCCATTCGGGCTACATCTATATATACCAGTAATATAGCTTCAGCATGGCTCTACCATGTAAAAATATTGGTAAATCCAATTGTGCATGCCTTAAGCGCATTAAAAAAATTACGCATAACATGATTATTCGTAAAATTTTAAAGTAGTTTAATTACACACAAGTTTTCACTAAAAACCTTATAATTATTACTATACTTCCAATTTTCCGATAATTTCATGTCAAATTTAAATTTAAAAAAAAAGGTTGGAAAATCCAAAATTGCACGACTCATAAGTGAGTCGTGAAAAAATTTAAAAAAATTGTAAATTGTAATTCTATTCGTCAAAGAGTTTCAGTAGCAGTCACCGAAGTATACCTTCAAGTCACTTCATCAAGTCCGGAGGTAAGGTCTCATCGTAACTGACAAAACGAGTCCAAACTTGGCACACCTAGTTCAACTCTTCGAGGAGTTCCAGTAGCATTCACCGAAGTACATCTTCAGGTCACTTTATCAAGTCCGGAGGTAAGGTCTCATCGTAATCAATCAAAGTGTATTTAGTAAAATAAATTATTACAAGGCTGCTCAAAACACCGAAAATTTCGGCATTTCTCAGCTGAAAAAAATTAATTAAAACTAAAGAAAACAAAATTAAACTGCCATTTACATTCCATGGTTTCCCACATGCTGGATGAAGAGTTATAGTGTTTACCCCTCCATGCGGACTTGATAAATCTACACCATAAGCCAATGCCACTACAACCACTTTTTTATGTAAAAATAGCAATTAATCAATTTTAAAAAAATAAGTTCAACAATCATTTATCTTTCTGACAATGTGCTTTTTATATCATTTATATGTTCAATGTGATTGTTAGATACGATTTCATGCGACAATACTTTGGAATCTTGATTTTTAGGCGCTAGTAGAACATACCTACGAGCTTTGCGCTTAAAGCATGCAATATATATATATATATATCACACTTTTCTCTTACAACTACCGGAGGGTATATATATATATTAAAATATATTATAATATATAATAAACATATAGTGAGTAAAAAAGAAGAAAAGAGATGTAGATATTATTGATTATATAATAATTACATCGCAAACATTTATTACCTACAACTCTAAATCTGTCTGTTTTATTAAGAGCCGTGATAGCTCAGATGGTTAGCGCTCGCTGTAAGTTACACAGTACGCGAGCAACCCGGTTCGATCCGGCCGGCACCAATGAAATTGTTAATTGCAATTTTAAGTGCTGATTTACCACTGTGCTCGGCGGTGAAGGAAAACATCGTGAAGAAACCTACATGTCGGAAAAATCAAAAAAAAATATTTCGAAGACAGGTGAAGTTCGCCAACACGCATTGGGGCAGCGCGGCGGACATTTCCTTGCCCTAAAACCGTCTCAGAAATGAGAGGAGGCCTGTGCCCAGTAGTGGGACGTATATAGGGTGTAACAGTGAACAGTGATGTCTGTTTGGGGGCAGCTGTAAATAATATTTAAATATGTTTTTGTAAATTGAGAACATTTTTCTAAAAACCAATATTGATGTTTTTAACTGTATTTGTCGACAGGAAAACCGAATAACTGATTTTGGTTTGATCCGGAATTCGAACACAGGATCTCATGATCAGCAACCGTTTTACGACCACTACATTAACGAGGCAGTTTGATAAAGACTTCTTTCCGTCCGAATACAATCTGGGTGTGTTAAAGGCAAGAGTGAATTAGGCTTTTGTTACGCTAAGACAGTGCGATTTACCATTTAGGGTTTCACCACCACTTACCACCAGGTGGGATAGTGGTCAAGCACTTGCTTATAATAATTAAAAAAAAGTTTACAAAGGCCCCTATTTGTAAAAGTATCTGTTCTATTTATTAAGCACAGACTGCGGATTCCGTTAAAACTATCAGTGAATATCACCATACACGACAAAACTAAATTAAAAGCTTACTTTAAAAGCATAAGATAAGCCATGCGTTATTAAAAGTAGCTTGTTTTAATTTTCCTTTGTTCTTTGCTACAAGAACATTTTTAATTACAAGCAACATTACATTAGTATAGTCCTCCGTGTCGCTTTCTGAGGGCATTTGCACAAGTATTTGACCTTTGGCATTACACGATATACTTCCTTGCACGAGCTTAAATTAAAAAAAATAAACTTTGCGTTTAAAGCTTAGGGATATTTGATGCTAATTATGAAGAAATAGAGCTCATATTCACTTGTTCTAATATTTTTTTGCAAAGTAGCCATGTTAATAAAAGTCAAAAGTTATTATCAATTAAATTTCAACTTTATTCTCAATAAACATGAAGTTAATTTAGTATAATTTAGTTATTAACTTAAGTCGTTTTCAGTTGGCTCATTACTTATTTAAATGGTTCGATACTACGAAAATATTTTTGAACTATAATTTAATATTTTTATGGTTTGGTTTCCTTTGCTTCAAATGAAGTATAAACGTCGTTATAGTTTGAAGAAAAGGTCGATTTTTTAATCGGTCTCATTCCGTGTTAAAGCCGTGCGTGCCTGCCCTTTTGATGTTAATTTAAATTTGGAATTTTTGTTTTCGGATTCTAACTAATGCTATTATTAAAAACAGGACAAAAATTAAAAAAACAGTACAAAAGTAATTAATTATACTTTTACTTCTGTGTGATGAATGCTTTTTTAATGTTTTAAGGATTTCTTTAACAGGTGTAAAATTAAAATATTTCTTGACAATTCATTTTTTTAAGACCAAAAATCGAAAAACTATGTGTCTCATCTTCGGGACGTTTCATTTTAATAATTAGGTATCTTCATATTAATTGAAAACTGTAAATTGTGTGTTTAATGCCGGTCACTTATATAAACACATATATGCGTTATGCATTGTACACATATATGCGAACACTTTTGCAAATACTTTCATACACTACTTTCGAATATATTGTACCTACGTACCCGCATATTACGTGAGTGAAGAGCATAATGTTGGTGTCACATGATACCTCCTTAATAAAAATATTATCTACACTATAATATATATGTAAAGTCCAAGGGCCATATTACAAAAAGTACTTAGTTTGAATTTATATTAATTTATTACAGCCATCAAAAGTCCACAAGCTGGACATAGGCATACCACTTAGATTCTCAGATAGGATTTTGCCATAGTTGCCACGTTGTGCAGGCGGGTTGGCAACCTAAGTTTTTTTATTATTTTCAGTTGTTATCGAGAAAATGCTGTTGCCAACCTCCAATTTCAGTTCTCCTTTGCCGCCTCTTACGGTGGCTCGAACCACGAGCCCACGAGTCCACAACACAGCAGCGTGAAATAGCAGCATAAGGCTGCTATGTTTCCTATTGCTTATAAAATACCCTTTTTTACTAGTAACAAAACTTTATATCTTAGTCACTGTTACTTCTTTTAAACTCCAAAAAAATACGATAAATAATTCTTTCCCTGTTTTTATTTCGTTACTGGCTGAAATTTGTAGCGTGATACTAGCTTTTAAAAATTTTGTATATAATTTCAATGCCACTGTTTGGCGGGAATTTGGCCGTCAGCGGATTGCTGCTCCTTTCGAACTTGAGTTACTGTCGCCATCAACTGTCTGCTGGCTTGAGCTGTCGACAAATCTTCCAAAAACTTCGCAACATGACGCATTACCATTAGCATATTGTGAAGAAGTTAACATAATAATATTATATTGGATAATTTCTTATGATTCTTGACACTGGCAAATGTATAGTTATACGAGTCCATGAACAAAGAACACCAGAAGGAAGTTAGCGTAGAACTTTTTTTTTAAATTAAACTGTATGCCAATTAATGGCTCCTTAAATGCTCCAGTAGAATCCGTAGTTACTCCACGTCTATTCCTATTGGTTAGTTTATAATTAATTTTTTAAAATTTTTCTATCGAAAATTTAATTTTGCTATAAAACATAAAATTTCTGCTTTTTAAAATTAAACTGTATGCCAATTAATGGCTCCTTAAATGCTCCAGTAGAATCCGTAATTGCTCCACGTCTATTACTATTATTTATAACAAATAAAAATAATTATCGAAAATTTAATTTTGCTATAAAACATAAAATATCAACCTTTTAAAATTAAACTGTATGCCATTTAATTGCCATTTAATAGACGTGGAGCAACTACGGATTCTAAGAGAGCATGTAAGGAGCAATTAATTGGCATACAGTTTATTTTAAAAAGTAGATATTTTATGTTTTATAGCAAAATTAAATTTTCGATTTTTTTTTATTTTTTATTTGTTATAAGTAATAGGAATAGACGTGGAGCAATTACGGATTCTACTGGAGCATTTAAGGAGCCATTAATTGATATACAGTTTAATTTAAAAAAAAATGTTCTACACTAACTTCCTTCTGATTTTCCTTGCTTATTTTTTGTTACTGGCTGCTTGTAAAAACTTGTACCGCGATACAAGCTTTTAAAAATTATGTTCATTACAATTTCTTTGCCACTAATAAAAATATTGTACCGATTCCCTAATGACTCTTATAAGAAACTAATTATATTTTAATATATTTTTAATGATTTTAATGTCACCAAACTGTTATCGCGGCATTGTTCGCGTTGAGTTTAGAATTCATAAAACATGTAATAAGGTAATAAATTAACGGTCTGAAAGTACGTTGTTCCAAATCGCTTACAATTTTTTAACTAATTAAAGCTAGCAGTTTGTCTAAGTAAAACCTAAAGTTAAAAAAGTTAAGTTACAGCCTATATATACGTCCCACTGCTGGGCACAGGCCTTCCCTCATTTCTGGGAGTGTTTTACGGTACGAAAATGTTCGCCGCGCTGCCCCAATGCATGTTGGCGGACTTCATATTACGAGTATTATGTATTTGAATGTTTTTTTTAATTTTCAGACATCCAGTTTTCCTCGCGATGTTTTCCTTCACCGCCGAGCACATGGTAAAATTGCAGTCAACCATTTGATGAGGGCATGCACGACTTTTTCTGCCACCAGGGCGGCGCCACTTTGGAACGAATTGGAATATTTGACAGATTTTATAGTGGGGTAGTCAATTTGTTAGAAAAATGAAAGTGTTAATGTTTCTTTCTATATATTTTAGTTATATTTTATATTAAGTAGATTAGGAATTAATAAACCTAACTATGGATATTTCTAAAAGTACGAGTAGAAAATTAAAAAAAAACATGTGTGCAGTGCAGTTCACACGCGGTAGAAGTTCACTTCTCCTAAAATGAAATGAGATATAATACCAGAAATGCTATTAACATTACTAATATTCCCTTTAACCACTTCTGGTAAGCTGAAAATACTTGTGTTCGCAGTGGTTCACGACAATAGTCGAATGGCGGATTCGAACCCACAAACTTTTGAGTTCGCGGTCCGAGGCACTGACACTTACGACACTTTATTCTATCTCATTCTTTCGCAGAATAAATCCTATAGATTGTTTGTCCCTTTTTAGGCCGGTCACATACATACGGAATTCCGAATCGGAATATTGAAACGGAATCCCGAAACGGAATTCCGTGAACACATCACACACATACGTTTATTTCCGTTCGGAATAACAAGGCTCAGTTGAGAGAGATTAGCCATTGAGTCTAGACATTCTGCCAGCGAATAATGACGACGATTTTCTGATTGCGATTCCATTGTTGCTGTATCATTGTTACTAGGTGCATCCCTTATCACCCTAAGCTTGCAATATAGTCAATATTATGTAAAAGATCTATCTATCCAGAGATATGTTTTAAATATAGATGTCTGTAAACTCTTTCGACAAATTATTAAATAAAATAAGATGAAAGGTTACGAAAAGCTATACACCTATATGATTAAATGTAAAAACATACATAAACACACCTACTCGCTTCGGTCGTGCGACGAACACTGAGCGCGTTCCGTACGGAATTTACGTATGTGTGTTGCGACTCGTACAAAATCTATGGAAGACTTGCGTTCGGAGCGGCTTCTTTCCGTTCGGGATTCCGAACGCACAGGCGGTCATACGGAATCTCGAATCGGAGAAATTCCGTACGGAAAAATTCCGTACGTGTGTGGCGGGTCATAGATTTTATATGGACTTGCTGCGTTCGGAATCTCGAATCGGAATATCGAAACGGAATCCCGAAACGGAATTCCGTATGTATGCGGCCGGCCTTAGTGTCGCTTTTTCGTTTCATCTAGTTTCAAACCACAAAGATTCTAAAGCAGATTTTACTTCAAAAAGAGTTAAGAATATGCAAAAAATTAAAGAGCAAGTCTTTGTTTTGTGTATTAATATAATAATCTAGAAACTGATAAACTTTTATTTAAAACTACCTTCTCAATCAAATGACATTATATAACAAAAAACTTCACCTCAGTCCCAACTAGCGACATCTGGTGAGCGGAAGGTTATTATCCTTCATTGGTACCGACGGGGATCAAATTCAGATTGCTAGCGTATTGTAAAATTTACAGCGAGGGCTTAGTCCCGGAGCTACCACGGCTCTAAGTCAATACACAAGACCATAAACACAACGGTTTACGACCATTAGTTTAACTAACCAAATTTTTCATTTGGGTTTAGATGATAAATATCTAATGTACTCTTAAATACTCGCCGCCTCGTTGGTCTTGTGGTTGTAGAACGCGACTGCTGATCATGAGGCCCCGGGTTCGAAACCCAGGTCGGGTCAAAAAATCAGTTATCGAGTTTTTCCGTCAAGAAATTCTCAGTAGCATCCCGGAGTCAGGAAGTTGGCGGTGTATCACCTCCGTGCCTCGTAAAGCACGTAAAACCGTTGGTCCTGCGCCTGATCTCTCTCCGGTCGTGTCGGTTTACCGTCCCATCGGACTATGAGAGTGAGGCAATAGAGAATGCACCTGCGCTTGCGCGTACTCTTGGGCACTATAATCTTGTGAAGTAATAGTAATAAATCCGGTCTGGAGGACATTATTACTCTTAAATATCTTTCAGTCGTAACCTGAGCCAACAATTGCGTGTTGTTCCTCATCAGGCTATAAAGGCTTACTGCTGGATATGAAACTTGGATTCACGAACGCAGTACCAGACGCCTCGCTCCTTTGATGTTGCCGCCCGTCGCTGGTATCAGTATTTTGCCTGGCGCTACTGATGGATATACTGACATCAATCAGAACCCATCATATTTTGAATAAAACTATATTTACGGATTTTATCGCGATTAATTTACTTATTTTAATTCGTAATAAGTTTGTAATAAGTTAGCCCGGCTACCTTCAGTTTTTGAATATTAATTTTTGGTTCGATCTACGCAGAATGAGCTTACAGTATTTTGAAGACTTGCAGTGGTAGCTGACGTGAGGCACCGACGCTCTGGGAAGACTGCAGTCTATGAACGTGTTCAAGATCGTCCCCACCATTATCCTCGTAAAAGAACACCGATTCCTAACAAACATGATACGCGAGGCTATTGAAATTAAAAAACATTCTAATTTCAATAGAGAAGATGGATGGGTGCTGCCATCTCCTTGGGATCGTATAATTAACAAAATAGGTCGGCTCGACCGGGGACGGACCACGCTCTCACAGATTACCACCGTAAAATAGCAGCTCAATACTGCTGTGTTTCATATGGCGAGTGCTCTACATTGAGTGACTGAGTGTAGAGAACCGGAGACCCTTTTAATGGATACGAGGCGTTCCATAGTACTCAGATATCTATGGGCCACAGTATCTACTTACCATCAGGTGGACTGTGCTCGTTTGTCACTGTTATTCTAAAAAAAAATGGTGTGATGCGTTTTCTTACCTCGCCACCATAAGGCAACCATTGTTATGATTAAATTAAATTATTAGAAGAGCTTAATAAATTCATCATCATCATCATCATCATCATTACAGCCAACAACAAAACCACTGCGGAACATCCTTTCTCACCACATCTATCGACTTCCTGCATATCTTACAAGGTCGTCACTCTATCTCGTGAGGACTGCCTTTAACTTCACTTACCGGTACGAGGCTACTCTTGAGAACCTTTCTTCCCCATCGGTTGTCAGTTCTTCGAGCTATATGGTCGGCATAGTCACTTCAGCCTGTTAATCCGTTGGGCTATGTCGGCTACTGGTTTTACTTGCGGATATCCTCATTTCTAAGTTTATCACGCAGAGAAATCCCGAGCATAGGCAATGGGCTATGATGCCATAGCTCATATATGGAATGCCATAGCTCGTTGAGCGACCTTGAGCTTCCTCACACGGCCAGCAGTGAAGGACCACGTCTCAGATACATATGTCAATGCAATCATCACTTTTCCAAATAAAAAGACAAGAACTCACTAAAAAAACGATTTTATACAATAAATTATTTCTCTATATTATTAAAAAGTAAATTTAAATAAAACTGTCAGTGTTAACTAATAATGTAATACATTAAAGAAGTGGCGATTGTTAAGAAACTGATTGTTGTTCTCGATGCTGAAGAAGCTGTAACAGAAAATAAATAAATCAAAATTGACTCGATTGGGAAAAGCAACGCTCTCACAATATACAAGCGTAACTTTTTTATAAAACTGAAGTGACGCACGCAATCAAAGTCTATCAGACGGTAAGTGGTAACAAAACAAAGAAGGCTACAGATGCGTTGTCACCTCTTATGACTAAGATAGGATTCCTTACAGTCTGTAATTATACTGACTCTCTATAACCTTCAGAGTGGAAAACAGCAGTGCAGGTGCTGCTATTAGGCAGCATAAATAGGTGAGAGGGGTTCCTACCCAGAGGGACTCCTAAAGAAAAGGATTATATTTATAAGATTTTGTCATAGTTGCCACACTTGGCGGGTTGCTAACAGCAGTCTTTTACTGGTTTGTTTCCCTCTGTCGCCTCTTACGACACCTATGGGATGATATGGGGTGGTGGATATTGTTTCAACTCCGCTGCACGGCATGACGATCTATCTGAGATTCAAGTTTTTTCTTCTTCATTATCAGTAGCTAAAATTGCTCTGCTAAAAGTTCACTGCTGGAAATGGACATATATTGCACTATTGAGAGTTATTTTACTGAAATATCCCCTTAGTCGCTTCTTACGATACAATAGTAAAAAATAAATTTAAAAAATTCCCGCAGGTTTTCTTGCAGGTTCTTCCCAAGACACATTTTCCGAACTAGTGGTAAATTAAACATAAGAATGACTGAAAGTCAATAAGTATTATTTATAATCTATATTGAAAAAAAAGTTTCTATTTCTACTTACTACATGTCTGTAACTCTTCCGAGTACGGGAATTTGAAATCGCACTGACAAAGGCCGTTCCTGCACACCACTCTATCGGCCATATTAGACAGGAAGCACTCGCTGCTGCGGCTACAAACTTCAAAAAGACCTGAAAAGGAATATTTACATTAATATTGTATTCGATTGAACATTGTAATATAGACTTTTAATTAAATTATACATTAGAAATAAAGACGGACCTAGAACGCATCCCTGTGGAAGCCTTTGTTTGTTTATTAGTAAAACCGCTTTGAGAGTATGACGGCGCTGTGAGCGATCAACTCTACATATACAATAAGGTCTGTACTCCAAGAGATACTCCATGAGATCTGTTACCTTTTACTGCTGTCGATGTGGCTACTTAAGCCCGTGGACATCCCTCACTAACTTCAAAGAAACTAACGTCAAAAATAGTACAAGTGCGTTTTCATTCGCAGAGGACTAATATAAAAGGCGTCGCAGACTGCAATTACACTGGCCTGACCCATGAAACTACAACAAGGCGTGGGTGAACTTGTGCTTGGTTCAGAAATATGGAAGAAGATGGATAAAACGACATCGCCTTATAAGCGCTACTAATACAATAGTGATCTGTTGTGATTGGTGAGGCACACAGCCGAGCGCTACAGTAACGATCGCTAAAGTGAAATAATATCGTCGTCCGGCTCGAGGGACCTAATTATGCTTAATTTAGTTGTGATTCCGTACATTTCTCCTGTATCGTGGAGGCAGTTTACAAACATAAATTGATAATTAATAGAATCAGGCGTTACTTTGCGGAAACCCATTATATTAAAGTTGTAAATATTTACTTTGCCAATATCCGCTTAATAAAATAAAATGATGTGTCTTACCTAGTTTGAAGAGCACCTCTCGCCCTCCCTCAATTGCGTGCACTATCCCCGTCACCACTAATCCGAGCACCACTACTCCCACCACAACTACACTAGGAAATACACACCACCGATGACAATACGACACGTGTTTCGCATCTACACGACGATTAGGAGGTGCTCTTCAAACTAGGTAAGACACATTATTTTATTTTATTAAGCGGATATTGGCAAAGTAAATATTTACAACTTTAAACATAAATTGCATAAGGACAAACATCCAGACCCGGAACAATTATTTGTAGACCATACAAATACTTGTTGCGTGCGGGATTCGAACCCGCAGTCCTCAGCGCCGTAACTCAATGCTAAGCGGTGTGTACGGAGCCATCTAATTGAGTCACATTGAAATATTATATTAAGTTTCATCTAGTTATATATCTATAGTATAGTCGCTAAGTAACAGGCATATATTACATATAGAGAGATGTATTATAAATATTTACCAGTCATCGGCCAGCAACTACCATCTTTGTAATGATAAGATGGACTGCACTCACAGCGCCCAGCTATGCAGTTACTGTACGTGCCGAGAACTTGCGTGCACTGTGCGGTTACGTTGCAGGTGGCGCCGTAGCCTTCGGATTCTGTGGATAAAAAAGATTCTTGAGACACATATTAGAAGCAAGAAGTAAGAAAATTTGGCACCTTGTAAGTATGGGCCAATAAATATTTAACTAAAGGAAGTTAGTTAGGAAGAACATTTTTAGAATGTATGATTTATGTATTTATGTATTTTCTCGATAAAAACAGTACGAAGAAAAGTATATAAAAATCATAGCATTAACAAAAAGATATTCGTCCATAGCAAAGTCAAAGACAAAATATTTTTATTCGAAATTGGTTTTTGCAAAAGACTCTTTCAAAGTAGAAACCTACCATGCCATCGCTTGAAGTAGATTATTTTTCTCACAGCAGTTAGAATTTAACCGTATAAAATGTAAAATATTTGCGTCCACACATTCTTATCTTTTAAATAAATAATCATCCAATTTATAATTTTTATAATAATCTTTCCTTCATGTTTTTTTTTTCAATTTATGCAAATGCAATAATATATTTAAATTAAAAAAATTATTGATATATTTTCAGTAGACTTAAAAGAAAATCCTTCCATAGTTAATGCGCAATAAAAAAAATCTAACCTGGCCAGCATTCGTCGTTATATTCCACGAAGGAGTCCTTACACTGGCAGGTAAGTGAGCCGTTATTATCCTGGCAGATTGTGTCAGGGATCGCGCAGTCCGCGTCTTGGAAGCAGGTACCGCCGATAACTGTAATAATTCAAAATGGCGACCATTTTTACCATGTTTTCAGTTCTGAATTATGTTTAAAGTATCAACTCATCGGGAAGTTCATTCATTGAGTCATTAAAATCAATTGCACCTAATGAAGAGATGATGTGACTCATAGGCCCGTATTAATAAACGTTACTCAGCTCAAGTACACGCACTTGAGTACAATCTTGAGGTTATGATCTTATTAATAAACATATCTCAAGATGCGGTTTAGGTTTCCGATATCAGCTGAGTGCCACACTGATTAATAAACGAAACTGGACTCTCAAGTGTGTATACTTGAGTGCAAGTCACAGAACAGTATTCCTAAGTACAACGTTTTGAGATACTGTTTTATGTGTTTATTAATTAGCAACGATCTTGAGATGCTGATTTCGTAATGAGGGCGTATCAAATGATTACGCACTTGAGTTCGTTGTTGAGTAAAGTTTATTAATACGGGCCATAGACTCTTAAGCTGAACGCACATTTGTCCCCACCGTACGCGTCGTACGCGCCGTACGCGCCGAGTTTTACTGATGGCCTCGCACATTTGCCCGCCCGTACGCACCGTCCGCACCGTCCGCACCGAACGCAAATATTTTGTATTACCAACAACTTTTGTAGTTTTTCCAACCATTGGTGTGAAACAGTACAGTGAAATTGATCGCTCGAAATCACTATGGAAAGAAATATAGTAATAGCCTGCTTATTTGCAGAAGAACAAGAAAATAAAATTCGAAGAAAAAGAAGATTCTGGATTCATAATATTAATTTAAAAAGGCAATTGTATGGAGAATATGAAGGAGATATATTTTCTTTAAAGACTTATTAGATGATGATGAACGATTTTTTAGATATTTACATTTAACATACAAGACATTTCAAGAATTGCTACTTATACTAAAACCATATCTTTCTATGGAAAACTCAAGATTTAGAAGGCCAATTGAACCAGCAAAAAGACTTGTTGTATGTTTGAGGTAAGTATTTTTATTGATAATTAAGTAATCAGGTATAACTGGGTTTTTGAACTAAAATTAACTATCAATTTTTTTTAGTCCAGTATTTAAATAATTTATCACTAAGTATTCATATTGATAATCGATAAAAAAAATCAAATTATGTATTAATTTTTATTAAATTATGTATTAATTTTAATTAATTAATTACGAATTAATTAAAAGTTATAAAATACAAAATTATCACGTAAGTCGAAACCACCAGTTTTAGTGGAAAATCCACTAAGTTGGCAACGTCGTAACGCGCCACGTTATATGACGTCATCAGCAGCATGCGTCTTTCATATGATTTCATACAACGAATTCTAAAATTGGCGCGTACGGCGCGTACGGCGGAAAAATGTGCGCTCAGCTTTACAGTTATCAGCACAATCCGACATGCTGCAGCTATATTTAGTAGAAGCACGAATGAGTCAGCTCGAACAGGAAATGCTCTCATGGAATACCAGTGTGAAATAGTAGCCTAATGTGTTTTTAGTGTTTCGTATGGTGAGTGTAGTGAACCGGAGACCCTGTTTACTGGAAATGAGGCATTCCATCTAGTCCTTAGGGGTGAGAACGCATCTGCATTTTGTTTCCTTGTGGAGGATAAATGTAGAGACTATGGGCCACAGTACTCACTTACCGTCAGGTGGACTGTGTGCTCGCTTGTCGCTAATATTCAATAAAAAAACACCTACCTCATCATACGTGCCCACCTGCAACCAATTTCAAAAAAGGCGGTAATAGGTAACTTAATTAACTCTAAGGCATTTCTAAGCATTGGCGTAACTAAAGAGGAGGGGTAACTAACTTACTTCTTGGGGGGGGAGCCGGCTAGCTGAATAGCCACCACGTGCTTTTGGTGACCTAATTATGGATGAAATAATTTAATGAGAGATACTTGTGAGATTACTCGCAATAAAGGATTTCATTCACTTTTCTTCATAAGATCTCTCTTCATTGGCTTTTTAAGGTGGACCAAGGCATGGAATGAACTGGGAATGTCCCACGCAGCCTGTACTTATTCTGTTTTATCTTTTAAACTAAAACCAAAACTCAGGACTTTATATGTTTTCTTCATTAAAGTAATATGTGCCACGTACTAGAAGAGACGCCGAGACTTGGTCGTTTGCAACACGCGTTAGCACGCACTGCCGCACAGGTTTTGTTCACGGTGTCTGTTCTAGCACGTCGTATATACTACTTTTCCTATTAGTACTTTATCCTATCTTGTGCTGTATGCTTTAATAGGAACGATCGTTGTTCTTTATTCAAAAAGAAATAAAAAAATTAAAGCTCAGGTTTATAAACATATCGTTCCTAAAGAGACTCTTGGCGTAAAGCACTTACCAGGGCACACATGTTCCCAGCCTCCTGATAGCCATCTCCACAGGAGCACCTTCCTCCTTCGCAGACAGTGTGCTGAGTGCCGGTACATTCCGCGCTCACTTGGCACGTATCACCAAGCTCTGGAAAACACAAACTAACTAATTGAAAGATTTGAAAACAAACACGCAGTCCACTTGATGGTAAGTGGTCATTGTAAACTATGGTGCAAAAAAAGTTCAGTGCGCATAATTGTATTTTTTTTTCTGGCTCGCACTATAATACTTTAGCCTGTGTCAAGTAATAAGAAATTATCCTTTAATATACATAATTTGTTTCAAAACTTCTTCACAATATGTTGATGCGTCACATTGCGAAATTTTTTGAGAGTTGACCGGTGCCTGTTCCAGCAGATTTGAATGAATATAGCGGTTGTCCAATATCAAAACGTAGTAAAAACCTTACCTAAAACTAGGCAAAAATAGTAAAAACCTCTCTTACGTACGAGAAAATACTAAACCCTTAGCAACAATCAGATAATGATTTCTTATATTTACGCGAACACATACATTTAAATATAACTAGTTTTTACGGATTTGATAGACCGCAAATACTCGCTAAAGAACACCGATTCTTTCCAAGGATGATTCGCGAGACTATTGAAATCAAAAAATATTCTAATTTCAATAGAAAAGATGGCTAGGTGCTACCATCTGCTTGGGAAATTAGAATATTTTTGTTTAAGTTTATTATTATAATAAACTTAAATCCCAACCCAAGCATACAACTGCAAGACTTCAAGATACTGTAAGTTCATACTGTGAAGATCGGAACAAAAATTAATAATTTTAATCTAGAGGTAGCCGTGGTTAACTATGACATTGGAACGTCGAACACCTCAGTCCCCCCCTCTCGTGACCGTGGGTGCTGTAGAGTGCTCGAAACGTCGGAAATATAAAATAATAATATACGCGATAAAATCCGTAAAATCTAGTTTTATTTAAATAACCAGATATTTCATTTCTTTTTACCCTCGAAATCAATTTGCTTTTAATTAATACCCCACACGATAATCTCAAACAAAAAAAAAATTGTTAACTTCTCATAGCCCCCAGAACTAATGCATTATGGCTATCATTTCAAGTTGCACATGTTCTAATATGCTACTTTTCAATTATCTACGTTAGACCGTCGCAGAGAAAAACCTCTGTGAATGAAGCCACCCAGGTGATTCCATAAGTGTCCAGTTTTGCTGAAGAATACCGACTAATTTCGTCAAGATGATTGTAAATTGGCATCACAATAATTGACATTACCTAATCCTGTTGTCAGACAGAGTCCGTCCACAGCCTCCAGCCCCTCAGGGCAAGTGCAGTAGCCTTGTCCAGCTTGATCCTTGACGCATTGGATCTCCAACTCTCCGGCCAGACAGTCACTGTCCACTTCACATGTTTCTCCTAGACCTGTAGACAAAAGACAAAGGAAGTTTGATTAAAATTATGTTTCAATATCTCGGACAGAGTGAAGTTCTCCTGCTCACTTTCGACCCACTGTAGACCTCGACCGTTAAGTGCTAATATCGTTTCGAAAAACGATTCCGCTAGGTTAAAAAAACAGCAATATATACCGTTAATTAATCTATAAATATAAATAAAATTGAAGTGTCTGTCTGTAATATTGAAATAAAAGGCTTCTTTTAAGCCTAACGGGTTATTTGCATGCCATTAAAAAGTAAATAACAATTTTTAAAAATTTTGTCTGTCTGTCTGTCTATCTGTCTGTCTGTCCGGGCTAATATTTGAAATGGTTGTACCGATTGTGGTGAAACTTTAGCTATATTTTATCCGAGAATATTGAAGAATATTTTTGTAAAAACGAAATATTTATAAAATTGTATTTGATTATAATAAATCTAAATAACGCCACATTGATAGATTTTATCCAGGCGAAGCCGGGGCGGGTCGCTAGTTACTTTACTTTTACTTTGGCGTAGTTACTAGCTAGTACAACTGAGAGAATAAAATGGGCAGCATTTGTTATGGATTTTTTTTTGCTATGACCCATAGACATCTACATCTATCCTCAATAAAGAATCAAAATGCAGATGCGTCGTCACCCGTGAGGACTAAGATGGAATGCCTCGTTTCCAGTAAAAACGGTCTCCGGTTCTCTACACTCACCATACGAAACACAGCAGTGTTAAGATGCTATTTTACGCTGGTATTCTATGAGAGCGCGGTCCTTCCCTGTCGAGCCGACCCATTCGTGCTACAACTATACTACTAATATAGCTGTAGCATGGCTCTACCACGTGTAATAAAATATCCAGTAACTTTCGGTCGAAGGTGCGAAACGCGTGGTTTCAAAGGTGCTCACGTCTAGTAATGTGATCGTAATTCTGTTCTGTGTATCTGCATCTAATCTGTCTTCGATTAAGAATCAAAATGCAGATACGCTGTCACCCCTGAGGACTAAGATGGAATGCCTCGTTTCCAGAAAAAAGGGTTTCCGGTTCTCTGCACCCACCATACGAAACACAGCAACATTAAGGTGCAATTTTACGCTGTGTTCTACGAGTGCGTGGTTTTTCCCCGGGCAATTCAATTTGTTTTTTTATATTTTTGCTTTGTTCTTTACCGTATTTTCCACTATTCTAGAGAGGGGAAGGAGAATCAAGCTTTCTGGAGGCTATGCTACCCTCCCTGTTTGAAGTCTTTCGTCTTTCGTTGTAAGTACGCCAC
The DNA here is from genome assembly GCA_029286625.1 of Parnassius orleans. Lineage (NCBI taxonomy): Eukaryota > Metazoa > Arthropoda > Insecta > Lepidoptera > Papilionidae > Parnassius > Parnassius orleans. The sequence goes on from JAGSMP010000053.1 coordinate 1,856,779, forward strand.
AATAATTGTCAAAATAAAAGAAAATCGGATGACAATATAAGAATATGAATATGAAAAACGTCTTGAAATTAGAACGACTAAGAATCGTTATGCATTCAAGAAGAAAGTTCATGAACGTTATTTAAATAAACTGGCAGAATAATCTCATTAGTAGTATTTATTTATGTATTTATATAAATATATAATTATTTAATGTATGTAATTTATTATTTTATGTATATAATTTATATATAATACTTTTTACTATTAAATAATTTTTTATATTTAAGTTTATGTATGGGTATATGTATTATTTTGTTTTAAATGTATATACTTTAATTTATATTCTTGTCTTTTAGCGTTTCACACACCTACTTCATATTTTTATCTCTGCATCACCCAGAGGTTGACTGGTAGAGAATGCCTAGGCATTAAGTCCGCCTATACATCATATTGTATGAAGTTAAAATAAATAAAAACCTGGTATATGAACAACCATTTTACTGTTCCGTGAGTAATATTATGAACATTTCGATTATTTAACTATTGTGTATTTTTTGCGGACGGAAAATTGTAAAAAAATTTAATACATAACTTTTTAAAATTTCGCTTGTTTATGTTTATTTAATAAATATTTACATTGTTTCAGATCCAAATTTAAATGAAACAACATTTAAGAAAGTCAGTGACAGCGAAAGCAACGTCATTGAAATGTATGACAACATGGCGTCGGAATTAAAACAAAATGGTGGCACTATTACGTGTGGCGCTAACAACTTGTGTCCGGAACCGTTTGAATGTTCGCCTTTCGGTGTCTGTATTTGTCCACTTGGTTATTACAGTGGGGAAAATACAACATGCTTAGCTGGTAAGATATAACATATTTTTATAAAACTGAAGTGACATATGAACAAGTCCACGTGATGGTAGGTGGCTACTGCGGTCCATAAAATCATTTTTATACTTGTTACAGCCATGCTGCAGCTATATTATGGTTGTAGCACGAATGTGTCGGCTGGGAATGGACCGCGCTTTCACACAAAACCAACGTAAAATAGCATCTTAAAGCTGCTGTGTTTCGAATAGTGAGTGTAGAGGACCGAAAATACTTTTTACTGCATACGACACATTCCATCTTTGTCCTTAGGGGTGACAACGCATCTGCATTTTGATTCTTAATCGAGGATAGATGTAGATGTCTATGGGCCACACTACCCACTTGCGATCAGGATCTGCAGAATACCTGCAACCCACTTCAAACAGAGAAGACTATAAAGATTCCTGGTCACCTCTTAAGACTTAGATGGAATACCTCAAAGCCAGTAATTGTACTGACTGGCTCCTCTATACTGTTCAGAGCGGTGTAGGTGTAGTGTACACGCATTGATGCTTGGCGGCAGATATAGAAAAGAGAGTTGCACCTACCCAGAGGAACTCTTAGGCAGAATATGAGTCTGACCACCCATCAAGCAATTCAAATACAAATTTAAAGTTTTTTCTAATTCAAATTCTTTATGGAATAAAATTGTTTACTTCCCTTTTAAATTCCCGACGTTCCGGGCACTTTACAGAACCCATGCTCACGGGGTCTGAGGTGTTTGACGTCATGATGTCAAAATTAACGTCACATGTATAACATCGACGTTCCGGGAAGTCTACAGTATACCAACATGTTCAGGATCGTCCCAACCATTATATCAGATTTGATAGACCACAAATCCTCGCAAAAGAACCGATTCCTACCGAGGATGATTTGCGGCAAATTGCCAAGCGAGGCGATTAAGACTATACCGTGACAGCTCCATATCAAGTAGTGAATTTTAACGAGCTGGAGAAGAAGGCAGTGGATGAAACGGTTCCTATTCTGCCTAAGATTTTTTATGTACCAGTAACTGAGTGATTGACGCACTTATATATATTTTTTTATAGAATAAGGGTGACAAACGAGCACACAGTGCACCTGATGGTAAGTGGTTGCTGTGGCCCATAGACATCTACATCTATCTTCGTTTGCGCATTTAAATGCAGATGCGTTGTCAGCCGTGAGGATTAAGATACGTCTCTTTTCCAGTAAATGCCTCTTTTCCAGTAAAAGGGTCTCCGGTTCTCTACACTCACCATACGAAACACAGCAGCATTAAGCTGCTATTTTACGCTGGTATTCTGTGAGAGCGTGGTCCTTCCCCGGTCGAGCCGACCCATTCGTGCTACAACTATACTACTAATATAGCTGTAGCATGGCTCTACCACGTGTAATAAAATATCCAGTAACTTTCGGTCGAAGGTGCGAAACACCTGGTTTCAAAGGTGCTCACGTCTAGTAATGTGATCGTAATTCTGTTCTGTGTGTATCTGCATCTAATCTGTCTTCGATTAAGAATCAAAATGCAGATACGCTGTCACCTCTGAGGACTAAGATGGAATGCCTCGTTTCCAAAAAAAATGGCTTCCGGTTCTCTGCACCCACCATACGAAACACATCAACATTAAGATGCAATTTTACGCTGGTATTCTACGAGTGCGTGGTCTTTCCCCGGGCAATTTAATTTGTTTTTTTTTTACATTTTTGCTTTGTTCTTTACCGTATTTTCCACTATTCTAGAGAGGGGAAGGAGAATCAAGCTTTCTGGAGGCTGTGCTACCCTCCCTGTTTGAAATCTTTCGTCTTTCGTTGTAAGTACGCCACAATAATTGTCAAAACAAAAAGAAATTAACATTAACAATAAGAAATTAAATTAAACAACAAATGTGATAAAACCCCAAAATCAATAGAAATTCTTACCAGCGAACAATCGGCACATCTCTCTGCTAGAATCCCATACAGCTAATTCTGGTATACACTCGCAGGTTCTGATGCCCCATGGTTCTTGTGGTGGACCACACCGCGAGGCTGCTCCGAAGGTGTGGCAGTTCAGATCAGTTATACAGGACTCCGAGAACCGACGAGTGACTGAAATTGAAAAAAGTAAATACAACCATCGTCATCTGCACGTTAATAACTCACATTAGGTCATCTTTTCCCACAGTCCACCTAATGTCTGTGAAATAAAAATATTCCATCTGATGGTCCCCTTCATATGCTGTGGCCCATAGACTTTACTAAGGACATCGATAAACAAGATTTCCTTAATGATTAACTAAATATTTTTTATAGAATTGGAGTGACAAACGAGCACACAGTCCACCTGATGGTAAGTGGGTGATGTGGCCACATACATTTTCATCTATTCTTGATTAGGAATCAAAATGCAGATGCGTTATCACCCCTGAGAATGGAATGCCTTGTTTCAGTAAAATGGGTCTCCGGTTCTCTACACTCACCATACGAAACACAGCAGCATTGAGCTGCTATTTTACGCTGGTATTCTGTGAGAGCGTGGTACTTTCCTGGTGGAGCCGACCCATTCGTGCTACAGCCATAATATAGCTGCAGCATGGCTCTACCAAGTAAACGTGGCATGGCTCTACCTTGTAAAATAGAGTTAGTAAAAGATGTTCTGGGTTGCAGGGCACTTTTTCTGCCTGGGAGCTCGTTTTAGTTGAGCTTTTTCATCATAATCATCAGTTCATAAAAGATCATTGCTAGACATGAGCCTCTCCCGTTGTGGGGAGGATAAATCATCACGCTTGGTAGGCGGATCGATGTTCAAACTCGCAGTCGTAGTCGCAGTATTAAACGTCTCGCACCAGTATCAGAAGTCATAAGACTTTCTGACGTGAATACGTCTTTAAATTTGCTTCTATAGTGGGAGGCAATTCAGAAAACTGATGATAACAAAATCGGGGGATACGGTTTGTGTTGCATCTACATACAAAATTTAATTACACCACTCCATTCCTAAATGATAAAAGAATTCGTTACGTGAAGTGAGGACTGTAAAACATCGCGCGCGGCGGAGGGGTGATTATCTATTTATTTATTTATTACCTCTTACACAATCCCTCATGTTGACGTCGAAGAAGAAATTTGGTGGGCAGGTGCAGACTCCGTTCACCACCGTCGCCAACAGCCCTTTGCATTGATCTTCTGTGGCCGGTGAACTAAGCTCTGATAGAAGAGGACATTAATTTTGGTATAAAATTGAATTGAAAAGCGAATTAACGATGCACCTGATGGTAAGTGCTTTCTGCAACTCATGGCCACTTGTTGTCATAAAGTACTTAGATAGAATGCCTGACAGCCTGTAGTTCTACTGGCTCTCTAAATATTATTGGCTGCATCGTTAGTCTAGCAGTAAGTGCGACTGGTAATCACGAAATCGCGGGGTCAAATCCCAAAAAATGTTTTATTGGAATTTTCTGTCAAGAAATTTTCAGTCCGGCAATTAGCAGTACGGAGTCAGTAAATTTGGCGATGTTGCACCACCTTGCCTCGGAAAGAACTTGAAGTGGTTATCTACGGCTGATCTCTTTCCGGTCGCGTCGTATTGCCGTCCCATCGGATTACGGGAATAAGGAAACAGAGTAGCATAGAATAGAGAGTGCATATGTGTTTGTGAACACACTTGTGCACTATAATCATGTCCCCCGCAGACTCCATTGCAGCTGGTCGACGAGACCGAATACCGTTCTAGAAGACATTATTATATATTTATTTAGGTTGAGAAGATCAAGACGTCTCGTCACCAGTGCCGACGGCTAGACCTGCGAATGCAACTACTTCAAGAACGTCGGCGTAATCTGGTCCATATGTCAAATTCAGGTAAACGACCAGCAGCATGAGCTGAGTAAAATAACCACCAAGCAATGTGCCATCTTTTTTATAGTATAGGCTTACAAACGAGCACACAGTCCACCTGATGGTAGGTGGTTGCTGTGGCCCATAGACAGTTACATCTATTCTCGATTAAAAATCAACGTGTTCATACTTCGTCAACCCTGAGGACTAAGATGGAATGCTTCACAGCTTTATATTATGCTGAATCTCTATACCCTTCAGACGGGAACAAAAAGAACTTGAGGGCAGAATTATATAAGTGCGTCAATCACTCAGTTACTGGTACATAAAAAATCTTAGGCAGAATAGGAACCGTTTCATCCACTGCCTTCTTCTCCAGCTCGTTAAAATTCACTACTTGATATGGAGCTGTCACGGTATAGTCTTAATCGCCTCGCTTGGCAATTTGCCGCAAATCATCCTCGGTAGGAATCGGTTCTTTATGAGGATTTGTGGTCTATCAAATCATATAAAAATAATCTGATATAATGGTTGGGACGATCCTGAACATGTTGGTATACTGTAGACTTCCCGGAACGTCGATGTTATACATGTGACGTTAATTTTGACATCATGACGTCAAACACCTCAGACCCCGTAAGCATGGGTGCTGTAAAGTGCCCGGAACGTCGGGAATTTAAAAGGGAAGTAAACAATTTTATTCCATAAAGAATTTGAATTAGAAAAACTTTAAATTTGAATTTGAATTGCTTGATGGGTGGTCAGACTCATATTCTGCCTAAGAGTTCCTCTGGGTAGGTGCGACTCTCTTTTCTACATCTGCCGCCAAGCATCAATGCGTGTACACTACACCTACACCGCTCTGAACAGTATAGAGGAGCCAGTCAGTACAATTACTGGCTTTGAGGTATTCCATCTAAGTCTTAAGAGGTGACCAGGAATCTTTATAGTCTTCTCTGTTTGAAGTGGGTTGCAGGTGTTCTGCAGATCCTGATCGCAAGTGGGTAGTGTGGCCCATAGACATCTACATCTATCCTCGATTAAGAATCAAAATGCAGATGCGTTGTCACCCCTGAGGACAAAGATGGAATGTGTCGTATGCAGTAAAAAGTATTTTCGGTCCTCTACACTCACTATTCGAAACACAGCAGCTTTAAGATGCTATTTTACGTTGGTTTTGTGTGAAAGCGCGGTCCATTCCCAGCCGACACATTCGTGCTACAACCATAATATAGCTGCAGCATGGCTGTAACAAGTATAAAAATGATTTTATGGACCGCAGTAGCCACCTACCATCACGTGGACTTATTCATATGTCACTTCAGTTTTATAAAAATATGTTATATCTTACCAGCTAAGCATGTTGTATTTTCCCCACTGTAATATCCAAGTGGACAAATACAGACACCGAAAGGCGAACATTCAAACGGTTCCGGACACAAGTTGTTAGCGCCACACGTAATAGTGCCACCATTTTGTTTTAATTCCGACGCCATGTTGTCATACATTTCAATGACGTTGCTTTCGCTGTCACTGACTTTCTTAAATGTTGTTTCATTTAAATTTGGATCTGAAACAATGTAAATATTTGTTAAATAAACATAAACAAGTTAAATTTTTAAAAGTTACGTATTAATTTTTTTTACAATTTTCCGTCCGCAAAAAATACACAATACTTAAATAATCGAAATTTTCATAATATTACTCACGGGACAGTAAAATGGTTGTTCATATACCACGTTTTTATTTATTTAAACTTCATACAATATGATGTATAGGCGGACTTAATGCCTGAGGCATTCTCTACCAGTCGACCTCTGGGTGATGCAGAGATAAAAATATGAAGTAGGTGTGTGAAACGCTAGAAGACAAGAATATAAATTAAAGTATATACATTTAAAACAAAATAATACATATACCCATACATAAACTTAAATATAAAAAATTATTTAATACATGCATAGTATTATATATAAATTATATACATAAAAATAATAAATTACATACATTATATATTTATATAAATACATAAATAAATACTACTAATGAGATTATTCTGCCAGTTTATTTAAATAATGTTCGCGAACTTTCTTCTTGAATGCATAACGATTCTTAGCCGTTCTAATTTCAAGACGTTTTTCATATTCATATTCTTATATTGTCATCCGATTTTGTTCTATGTTCAAAATTTCAAGTGTCTAGCTCATCGGGAAGTTAATTTAAAATCAATTACTAAATTCAACCCGAAAGACACGAATACGACCTAATAAAAACGTGGCAATATATTAGTAGGCAAAAAATATTAGTAACCTTTAGTGGCCTTTTAAGTACAAATAGAAAAGCCATAGTAGATCCAGTGCGCCAGCAACCCAGGTTCGATCCCGCCGGCACCAATCAATGTTAATTGCAATTTTAAGTGCTGATGACCACGTTTTCGGTGTTGAAAAAACATCATCAAGAGGAAACCTGCATGTCTGAAAAACAGAATATTTTGGGAACATGTGTAGATTGCCGCGGCCGACTAATTCCTTCATAACTCTCTCAGAAATGAATCCGGTGCCCAACAGGGGTCGTATAAAGGCTGTAAATAAAGTACAAGTTAACTAATCTTGCAAGTCTTCTTAGTGTGTGGTTTAAAATTCAAAGTGAAAGCGGTTAATACGTCAATCAGCAATGTCTGAAACTAATCAACAAAGAGAATATAATCACTACGTTTACTAGCCAAGGCGTGGTATTTATGAATCCAAACTTTTCCCTAATGTCCTCTAGACTAATTACGGTTACGGCGGAAAGTCTCAACTAGACATCTGTGCAGGACAGAATTAGGCGCTGTGCAAACGTAGACACTTTCGTGTCTTGTGTGGGATACAAGCTACCAGGGAATATTTTATTTTCATATAATATATATATATATATATATGAAATCGGCCACTCCCTGCGCAGACGCTGACACTTTTTGTGTCTAGTTGCTTCCACTTGACACATACCAGCCGCCAATCAAAAAGTGTTCGGTGTAGGTAACTGGAAACTAAAAGTCGCCAGTTGAAGACACAAGCAACATTAACAAATTTCCTTACAATTGTACGGCGTTGACATTGACGTGCTTGATTGGCCTGTAAATATTGGCAGCCACGACGTCTACGTCGTCGTATAATCAACACAACAAGCAAAAGTAATGTTTCTTCATCGACATCCATCGTGAAACTGACAGAAAACAAGCAACGAATTGTTACCAGTAACCAGAAGTAGCAACCGGCGACTGTCGGCGATTGCCGCTACCGGAAACATCAACTATAGTTTCCTGTGATGGTGTGTCGTGTCGGTAACAAAAAGTGTCCACGTTTGCGCAGCGCCTTATAGTGTACGAATGTGTGCAAGTACAGGTACACTCCTATTTCTTCACTCTGATACCCATAGTCCGATTGGACGACGATCCGAAACGACCACAAAAGATCTTTCCAAGGCACGGGTTGAAACACCGCCAACTTCCTGACTTCGGTTTGCTACTGATAATTTCTTAACAAAAACCAATAACTAATTTCGCCCAACCCGAGTTAAGGATCCGTGGTATCTCTGAACCTTATGAACACCTTAGTTCGTTGTCTGTCACTGTCACGACTAAAACTGTTAACTGTAATTTCATTAAGTGATGTGCCACGTCCTATTATACTGAATAATATGATGTGTTATATAAAGGGTTATTTTTCAAAGAGTAGCCAAATTTTAAACTTAAGTTCAAATATATAAGTAATGATACACCGTTATTGCAGTTTTTGAAAATACGGGTAAATAAAGCTTCTATTTTTATTTGAAATTATCCCAAATTGAATGTGATTTATGGGCAACAACATTTTTGCCTATAGATTGACCCTTACGAATGTGTGCGTGCGCAGTAAAATTAAAACTAACTGCCATAGGCGAAATTCGGTTTAGGGGACATTAGGGAAAAGTTTAGATTCAGAACAGTTTCCTCCGTACCTTGAAACGCATGTAAATCCGTTGTTCCTACACCTGGCCTCTCCTCCGGTAGTGTCGGATTGCCGTCCCATCGGATTATGAGTGTAAAGAAATAGAGTAGAGTGTGCACATCTACTTGTGTATCACAATCGGAAGAAATATTTATTATGGTGGAGCAATTAGTCTGCAATGCTGCTCCAGTGCGTGTTGGCCGACTTCACATGTCTTCGAAATATAACATTCTTCAGACATGCATTTTTTTCACGATGTTTTCCTTCACCGCCGAGCACGTATATCAGCACTTTTAATTGCAATTAACAATTTTCGTGGTGCCACGATTGAGCTTGTGTTCCTCTTAGTAAGTTTTTTTTATTTCTGTTATTTATAGGAGAGGGGGCAAACGAGAATGCGGCTCACCTGATGGTAAGTAACTACCGCCGCCCATGAACAACTGCAATACCAGGGGAATTGCAGATGCTTGCCGGCCTTTTAAAAAGGAGTAGGCTTTAACCCCTGGGCTACTTCGGATCGCGTTTAGTGAAAATCTGTTTAATTACTTACCGTTAACGTTGTAGCAAACAAAATTTGCCTGATCACAAGCACCTCCGGGAAACTGGCAATCCTCGTTCAGCACGCAACCATCACCGACAACTGCAAGTGTATCCTTTATTAGAGACATTGATAAACAAGGTTTCCCTAATTATTAACTAATATTTTTTATAGAATAGGGGTGACAAACGAGCACACATTCCACATAAATATCTAATTAAATAAACAGTATTCTATACTATTCTATTCTATTCTATACTTTTATATTGTATTGTATTCTGTACTGTTCTGTTCTGTTCTGTCCTGTTTTTTTATAGTATAAGTGTGACAAACGAGCACATAGTCCACCTGATGCTAAGTGGTTGCTGTAACCTATAGACATCTACATTTATCCTCGATGTAGAGTCAAAATGTTGATGGTAGAGTTACGTGGTAGAGCCACGCTGCAGCTATGCTAGCTATACATAGCTGCAACCGGGGTAGGATCACGCTTTCAAAGAATACCGTCGTGTAAGAGCAGAAAAATGTGCCGGTATTTAGTATGGTGAGTGTAAAGAACTGGAGTGGTAACGAGGCATTCCATCTTAATGCTCAGAGGTGATAACGCATCTGGATTTTGATTCTTAATCGAGGATAGATGGAGATGTTTAATGGTCACTTACCATCAGGTAGACCATATGATCGTTTGTGGCCCATATTCTATAAAAAAAAATAGCTGCAGCGTTACTCTACCACGTTAAAATATATAATTAAATAGTTAATTCTTTGTGGTACAACATATCTGCTATAGACAGCAAAGTAGTAAGTAAATTTATCACAATGTTTTAATAGTCAGTCATATTTAACGTATTTTGAAAATGTTTTCTTCCAGACAACTTCTCCAACCACCATTGAACCACGTTGAAAGATACATATGTTCAGTCCCATCGACATAGCTCACTACTTAGTTGGGAGAGGTCAGGGCCATCCACTGTTCATCAAGAAATATGTGAACACCTAAGCCCCTGCGTACAACCCTACTCCCAATGTCCAATAGTACAATTTTCCCCTCAATCTCAATGTAGTCTGGAAGAGATCGCTTTTTAGCGATAAGACCGCCTCATTGTACCTATCTTCTAAGTATTACTTCGTGTAATAATAAGAACGGACTAATCCCGGTCACCCGGGGCGACTGGGACTCCGTGATGGACCGCTCCGGACTTAAATACAGAAGGCGGTGCTGCCCAATACTGCCCGCATCGTTAGCCGGTTTCTTTTCCTTTCCCCCTAACCCTCGGCTGTTTGGTCTCCCCCTGCTGAGGGCTTCCATCTGGTTGGGTTTTTATATATTCGTGTATTATTTATTTATTTATTTTACTGTATTTAATGTATATTTACGTATATTTAACATTTTCTTTAATATATTTATACAGCTCAACAAGATGCCCTGAAACCCTCTCAGAAGTGAGGGGAGGCCTGTGCCCAGCAGTGAGGCGTATATAAGCTGTAACAATTACCAGATGAGAATACCATACAAATACCAAATAATAATAATACATTCTGTTACTTTACGTTTGTAGTAAAATTAGAAACTTACCCAAACCCACCTTCCTGCACTCGCCTCGCTGCCTCAAATAATACCCATCGCCACAGGTACACGTTCCATTGCAAATCATGCTGTAAGGATCCCTTATTGCCCCCAAGCACTCCTCATCTCTAGTGCAGGCTTCTCCGTAGTCCGAGGAGCTCCAACATCTACCGCGGAGGTAATGATAGCCAGCTTTGCAGCCGCAAGTCCCTTCTGGAACAAATGATACATAAAATTAGTGAGCCACAAAGAAAATATAAACCAAAAAAATATATCTTTAATGAGGTGGGTCTATTTATAGTCTCATAATACTCCCTAGAATGGCAGAGGCTTGGGCTATTTTTGCTTATTGAAGATTCTATTTTAATTATAATTTAATTCATATTTTCTTTTTGCTTATTTTATTCTAAGATTGTTTAAAGAATAAGGGTGATGAACGAGTACTTAGTCCACCTGGATGCTGTGGCCCATAGACAAAGTACTACGTCTATGTTCGATTACGAACCAAAATGTAGATGCGTTACAACCCTGGGGACAAAGATGGGATGTCTGTCTGTCTGTACAGTCTTATACTTTACGAACAGATAAAGAACAATTCCAGGTGGGATCTAGGCTATATTTTTCAAACCAGTAATAAAAGTAAAACATGACTTTTAATAAGAATTACACATTAATATTTAATTAAATAAACAGTATTCTATACTATTCTATTCTATTCTATACTTTTGTATTGTATTGTATTCTGTACTGTTCTGTACTGTTCTGTTCTGTTCTGTCCTGTTTTTTTTATAATATAAGAGTGACAAACGAGCACACAGTCCACCTGATGGTAAGTGGTTGCTGTGGCCCATAGACATCTACAACTGTCCACGTTTGCGAATCAAAATGCAGATGCGTTGTCAGCCGTGAGGACTAAAATGGAATACCTCTTTTCCAGTAAAAAGGGTTTCCGGTTTTCTACACTCACCATACGAAACACAGCAGCATTGAGTTGCTATTTTACGCTGGTATTCTGTGAGAGTGTGTTCCTTCCCCGGTTGAGCCGACCCATTCGTGCTACAACTATACTATTAATATAGCTTTATATTCATCCCGAAGGTTTCGTAAGAGGGAACTTAAGGGAAATGCCAATGCTGTCTCTGTGAGACCATTAACAATAGACTTGTAATAGGTTTTAGAATAATATTTTATTAATATATAAAATGGAAGTGACAAAGGCGCTTACAGTCCACCTGATGGTGAGTGGCTATTGCAACCCATAGATACCTGAAATCAAACTTTACTAAGAAGGCTGCAGATGGCGTTGCCACAGCTTATAAATATACCAGCTCTCTATAGTTCATTGTTTGGCTGTTCGACATTTAAAAACGTACCTGCATTGTTGTCATTTCGTTGACACTCGTAGTTGTTGAAAAGCCTGAAGCACTGATGATCTTCTAAGCAAGGTGACGTGAAATATGGAGCCACTGTGAGAATAAAAACACATATTATTTTTATCCATCCATAACAGCCTATAAAGGTCCACTGCTGAACGTAGGCACCCTCATAGATTGCCCCATGGAGGATATTTTTTACGTGGTAGAGCCATGCTGCAGCTATATTAGTAGTATAGTTGTAGCACGAATGGTCGGCTCTCACTGGGAAGGACCATTCTCACAGAATACCAGCGTAAAATAGCAGATTAACACTGCTGTGTTTCGTATGGTGAGTGTAGAGAACCGGAGACCCTTTTTACTGGAAAAGAGGCATTCCATCTTAGTCCTCACGGGTGACAACGCATCTGCATTTTGATTCTTTATTGAAGATAGGTGTAGATGTCTATGGGTCGCAGCAACCACTTACCATCAGGTGGACTGGGTGACAAACGAACCCTATCCTATAAAAAAAAAAAAAATACTAGTCATACTTGACTGCCACTTTAGTGTAGTGGTCTTATATTCGGCTGCTAATAAGGAGGTCCCGGGTTTGAATCTGGCCAAAAAAATCATTTATTAAGTTCTTCTGTCAAGAAATTCTTAGAAGTAACCCGCAGTCGGGAAGTTATCGGTGTTTTTCCACCGTGCTTTGGAAAGAAGGTACGTAAAGCCGTTAATCCTGCGCTTGATCTCTTTACGGTCATTTCGGATTGCTGTTCTATCGGACTAGGAAAGTTAGAAAATAGAGAGTACACCTGTGCTTGCGCATATACTCTCGCCCTATAATCCTGACGAGACTGGCCTCCGTGCCGTGACCCAAAATCGGTCTGGAGTATTATTGCAGTACCTGCCACACTAAGTAGGCGGGTTGGTAACCTCAGTTTTTTATTATTTTGTGGCATCAAACATTTGCTGCTGCCCATCATCTGTGTCAGTTTCCATATGTCGCCTCTTAAGACACCCACGGGATGATATGAGGTTATGTTTATGGCCACAACTACACGGCAATATTCAATTTTATAATAGTTATTTATTGGAACGAGGTTCCTTATCGGACGGTACGAATTTGGCGGATAGGGGCTAGGCGACAAAAAGTGTAAGCTTTTTCCGTCACGACCCTTTCTGACGTAGTGTGGACGGCCTTGGCGGCTATAAGGAAGCGAAATGGAATAATATCCACCTCCCTCGCACTTTTTCTTATCTTGCCATCAAAGAAATATTTTATTTTAAATGACGCTTCATTTTAATAGACGCTAGTAATTCAATTATTTTTATTTGTCAATCAATAATATAATACGTTTACCAATAATAATATACTACAAAAGGTGTCGTGGAACACTCGGTTAGAACGAAGTTCTAACCGAGTGTTCCACGACACTCACGCATGTTTTTTTATTTATTTAATAATGTTATAATTAACGTTTTATACCACTTTGTATAAATCAGTAAACATATTCCGATGATAAACGATTACTCCATCTTATGGACACCAGCAACAAAGTCGAACAACAAAAAAGGTCACAGGTTATTACCTCACCATAGATGACTAATAATAATGTCCTCCAGACCGAATTTCGGTCACGGCGGCCAGCCTCAACGGAGACTAGCCATCAGCGCAGAACAGAATAATAGTGCCCAAGTGTATGCGCGAGCACAGGTGCACTCTCTATTCTCTCACTCTCATAGTCCGATGGGACGGTAAACCGATACGACTGGAAAGAGATCAGGCGCACGACCAACAGCTTTACGTGCTTTCCGAGGCACGTAGGTGAGACAACGCCAACTTAATGACTCCGGGCAGCTACTGGGAATTCCTTGATGGAAAAACTTAATAACTATTTTTTTTAGATCCGACCCGGGAATCGAACCCGGGACCTCATGATCAGCAGTCGCGTTCACAGACACTAGGCGAATTTTGAATTGATGACTACCGTAAAATCAAGCAGAAACACAATAGTATGTACTGAGTGCTACTAACCAAGAAGAACAGGTAGACAGTAAAAAAATGTAATACACTTACCAATTATAATAAAAAAGATCCCGTATTCCATTTTTATTTTGTTAATTTTAGAAAACAAATCTGTATTAAAACTACAATTCTACAACACCATCATTTTTAGAATATGATTATCCTATTAAAGCAAGAATGTAACTATCTATGAAGATTGTGTTGATTTACCGATAATTTTGATATCGACCAATTACTAGGAAGGGATTAGAGTGGACAGATATATTTATTTGTAATATTTTTTTAATACGTAATAGAAGAATAAGCGATATGGTTTAAATGTGTGAGCTTTAATTCGAATGTTGTAATAACTTAAAAATTAGATAAATAGTTTTGTAAGGACGAATCCACCACCGCATTTCGTAGATATAATGGGTGTTTTAAATAGCTACTATAGGAAATGCCAGAAAAATGTAATAGCTTCAAGGCTAGGTGATCGGCCCGGGGAGAGGCCAACGCTCCGAGTGGTAGTTCGGCGCTATTCTGTATATTATACTGCTTTACTTCGGAACTTTGATAGCGCGATTTAGGGCTTCGATGTGTTTCGCTTGTGGCACCACGACAGTGCCGCCATGACATGGTCTTTTCCCGCTGTACAGAGAATTTGCTTTCATCGACACGCTTTGCAGCAGGGTTGACGATCGCTATACAAAACGTGAACACATTTGAGGCTACTTTCCGTTGCTAGTCTGGGTATTTTACTCTTGGCACCTGACATAAGCGAGATGACTTTACCGCCATCTACCGGGCGCTATAAGAATTTTTTCTTATAGCGCCCGGTAGATTTCGGACAGTAACTAATAAAGTAACAAAAATTCATTTCAAAGATCCAAATCAAAGTGATGGGTATTTTTTTATCGAAGTCAAGGTAATGAACTAGTAAGGAGTCCACCTAATGGTAATGATAAGTTGATGCTGCGGCCCATAGGCAACTACAAGTTATAAAATTAAATTAAATCCAGTTCTAAACCTTCTAATGTCTGCAATTATATCGCTGATTCTGCAGGTGTTCAATATTGTTGGCTAATATGCCTGATAACGTATCAAGTAATGTATTATACCCAAATTTTAATCAGGCTTACCAATTGCTAAGTCAATTATACACATATTTTTCTATAGAAGGGTGACAAACGAGCACACAGTCCACATGATGGTGAGTGGTTGCTGTGGCCCATAGAAACCTAAATATATCCTCAATAGACAGATGGAGATAGATCCTAGTATAAAACGGGCTGTTGTCCACTTCCAAAATTACAAAATTACATAAAGAGCGGATACCTGCAGGGGTTTCTTTCTCCGTTTCTTGCCCGGACAGTGGAATCTCATTCCAAAACGGTAGATTTGGAAAAAATTGACAAATTAAGTAAAATTTTTTTACGTCCAATAAATTTCATTTTATAATGCATTTAAGGTCAGGGCCTAAAATTTCACAGTACACGAGCAATACGGGTTTGATCGCCGCCGGCACCAATTAATCATTAATTGTAATTTTAACTATTGATCTACCACGTGCTCATCGGTGAAGGAAAACATCGTGAGTAAACCTGCAGGTCTAAGAAATAAAACATTGCGAAGACCTGTGGACTGCCCCATAATCCTCTGAGAAATGGACTCTGAGAATGGCACCTGTGCACTGTGCTACACGACGTATTATAGACTGTAAATTTAACTTCTCTACTCCATTTTATTCTTTTTTTTTTATAGAATAAAGGTGACAAACGAGCACACATTTCACCTGATGATAAGTGGACGCTGCGGCGCTACATCTACATCCATCGTCGATTAAGAATCAAAATGAATATGCGTTATCAATTAATGACTAAGGTGGAATGCCTCGTTACCAGTAAAAAGGGTCTCGAGTTCTCTACACTCACTATACGAAAAACAGCAGCATTAAGCTGCTATTTCACGCTGGTATTCTGTGAGAGCGTGGTCCTTCCCCGGTCGAGCCGACCCATTCGTGCTACAACTATATTATAAATATAGCTGCAGCGTGGCTCTACCACGTAGAAAATAATAATGCCACTGCTCTGTCTGATCTGATGTTGCAGGTGCTGCCATCCGAACTGCTGGATTTCAGTTGATGCAGCACCCACCGTATTCTCCGGACTTAGCTTTTTAATCACCTGAAAAACCACTTGCATGGTATAAAATTCAACTGCGACGATGAGGTGATGTGTGCTGTAGAGGCCTTTTCTGAGGCCCAGTATCAAGCCTTTTTTCCAAGGGAATTAAAGAACTTGCAAAACGCTATTCTTGGTGTGTTAGCTTAGAAGGCGATTACGTTGAAATATAAACACAATTTACATATACTTATCCTAGAGTTTCATTGCGTTTCCAAAAACTTATTGATCAAACCTACAAAAACAGGCAGTTTTATTTTCAAAAACGAAAGACAAAAAATTATTAAATAATAACATAAAAAAGTCTGACGAACAAATGTAATAATAAAAAATAAATATTCCTTCATTACTTTGATAATGTTAGTCATTTCGTCTCATGCAAGCAGATGTTGTCAGTTGCGAATGATTTTTATTCAAGAAGTTTTGCCTTGAACACCCACAAAGTAATCGAATGTAAATACAGATGCTGGCAGATTATTCCACTTCTTTGCTGTACGCATTATGAATGACGAAGCAAATCAAAAAAAAGTTTACTCTACAAGTATTAATGTATCACTTACAATCAGCGCAGATCGTCCCACCCAGTACGGGTTGTTGACCAGGCGCACAGACACAGCTTCCGTCTACACAGACGCTGCCAGAAAGACTGGAGCACTCGGAGTCCTGGCTGCAGGACCAGATCGCTGACGTTGACTGCGATTGGATGGTGATACCTAAGGAACACATTCATTAATTAATTTATTATAGCATATCAAAAGTACACTGTTGATTATAGGGGACATTGATTGCCTTATGGAGGGATATTTGCCATACTAGTCATACTTGACTGCCACTTTAGTGTAGTAGTCTTATATTCGGCTGCTAATAAGGAGGTCCCGGGTTTGAATCTGGCCAAAAAAATCATTTATTAAGTTCTTCTGTCAAGAAATTCTTAGAAGTAACCCGCAGTCGGGAAGTTATCGGTGTTTTTTCACCGTGCTTTGGAAAGAAGGTACGTAAAGCCGTTAATCCTGCGCTTGATCTCTTTACGGTCATTTCGGATTACTGTTCTATCGGACTAGGAGAGTTAGAAAATAGAGAGTACACCTGTGCTTGCGCATATACTCTCGCCCTATAATCCTGACGAGACTGGCCTCCGTGCCGTGACCCAAAATCGGTCTGGGAGTATTATTGCAGTACCTGCCACACTAAGTAGGCGGGTTGGTAACCTCAGTTTTTTATTATTTTGTGGCATCAAACATTCGCCTCTTAAGACACCCACGGGATGATATGAGGTTATGTTTATGGCCACAACTACACGGCAATATTCAATTTTATAATAGTTATTTATTGGAACGAGGTTCCTTATCGGACGGTACGAATTTGGCGGATAGGGGCTAGGCGACAAAAAGTGTAAGCTTTTTCCGTCACGACCCTTTCTGACGTAGTGTGGACGGCCTTGGCGGCTATAAGGAAGCGATATGGAATAATATCCACCTCCCTCGCACTTTTTCTTATCTTGCCATGAAAGAAATATTTTATTTTAAATGACGCTTCATTTTAATAGACGCTAGTAATTCAATTATTTTTATTTGTCAATCAATATAATACGTTTACCAATAATAATATACTACAAAAGGTGTCGTGGAACACTCGGTTAGAACGAAGTTAGAACACTCGGTTAGAACTTCGCTCTAACCGAGTGTTCCACGACACTCACGCATGTTTTTTTATTGATTTAATAATGTTATAATTAACGTTTTATACCACTTTGTATAAATCAGTAAACATATTCCGATGATAACCGATTACTCCATCTTATGGACACCAGCAACAAAGTCGAACAACAAAAAAGGTCACAGGTTATTACCTCACCATAGATGACTAATAATAATGTCCTCCAGACCGAATTTCGGTCACGGCGGCCAGCCTCAACGGAAACTAGCCATCAGCGCAGAACAGAATAATAGTGCCCAAGTGTATGCGCGAGCACAGGTGCACTCTCTATTCTCTCACTCTCATAGTCCGATGGGACGGTAAACCGATACGACTGGAAAGAGATCAGGCGCACGACCAACAGCTTTACGTGCTTTCCGAGGCACGTAGGTGAGACAACGCCAACTTAATGACTCCGGGCAGCTACTGGGAATTCCTTGATGGAAAAACTTAATAACTATTTTTTTTAGACCCGACCCGGGAATCGAACCCGGGACCTCATGATCAGCAGTCGCGTTCACAGACACTAGGCGAATTTTGAACTGATGACTACCGTAAAATCAAGCAGAAACACAATAGTATGTACTGAGTGCTACTAACCAAGAAGAACAGGTAGACAGTAAAAAAATGTAATACACTTACCAATTATAATAAAAAAGATCCCGTATTCCATTTTTATTTTGTTAATTTTAGAAAACAAATCTGTATTAAAACTACAATTCTACAACACCATCATTTTTAGAATATGATTATCCTATTAAAGCAAGAATGTAACTATCTATGAAGATTGTGTTGATTTACCGATAATTTTGATATCGACCAATCACTAGGAAGGGATTAGAGTGGACAGATATATTTATTTGTAATATTTTTTTAATACGTAATAGAAGAATAAGCGATATGGTTTAAATGTGTGAGCTTTAATTCGAATGTTGTAATAACTTAAAAATTAGATAAATAGTTTTGTAAGGACGAATCCACCACCGCATTTCGTAGGTATGGGTGTTTTAAATAGCTACTATAGGAAATGCCAGAAAAATGTAATAGCGTCAAGGCTAGGTCATCGGCCCGGGGAGAGGCCAACGCTCCGAGTGGTAGTTCGGCGCTATTCTGTATATTATACTGCTTTACTTCGGAACTTTGATAGCGCGATTTAGGGCTTCGATGTGTTTCGCTTGTGGCACGACGACAGTGCCGCCATGACATGGTCTTTTCCCGCTGTACAGAGAATTTGCTTTCATCGACACGCTTTGCAGCAGGGTTGACGATCGCTATACAAAACGTGAACACATTTGAGGCTACTTTCCGTTGCTAGTCTGGGTATTTTACTCTTGGCACCTGACATAAGCGAGATGACTTTACCGCCATCTACCGGGCGCTATAAGATTTTTTCTTATAGCGCCCGGTAGATTTCGGACAGTAACTAATAAAGTAACAAAAATTCATTTCAAAGATCCAAATCAAAGTGATGGGTATTTTTTTATCGAAGTCAAGGTAATGAACTAGTAAGGAGTCCACCTAATGGTAATGATAAGTTGATGCTGCGGCCCATAGGCAACTACAAGTTATAAAATTAAATTAAATCCAGTTCTAAACCTTCTAATGTCTGCAATTATATCGCTGATTCTGCAGGTGTTCAATATTGCTGGCTAATATGCCTGATAACGTATCAAGTAATGTATTATACCCAAATTTTAATCAGGCTTACCAATTGCTAAGTCAATTATACACATATTTTTCTATAGAAGGGTGACAAACGAGCACACAGTCCACATGATGGTGAGTGGTTGCTGTGGCCCATAGAAACCTAAATATATCCTCAATAGACAGATGGAGATAGATCCTAGTATATAACGGGCTGTTGTCCACTTCCAAAATTACAAAATTACATAAAGAGCGGATACCTGCAGGGGTTTCTTTCTCCGTTTCTTGCCCGGACAGTGGAATCTCATTCCAAAACGGTAGATTTGGAAAAAATTGACAAATTAAGTAAAATTTTTTTACGTCCAATAAATTTCATTTTATAATGCATTTAAGGTCAGGGACTAAAATTTCACAGTACACAAGCAATACGGGTTTGATCGCCGCCGGCACCAATTAATCATTAATTGTAATTTTAACTATTGATCTACCACGTGCTCATCGGTGAAGGAAAACATCGTGAGTAAACCTGCAGGTCTAAGAAATAAAACATTGCGAAGACCTGTGGACTGCCCCATAATCCTCTGAGAAATGGACTCTGAGAATGGCACCTGTGCACTGTGCTACACGACGTATTATAGACTGTAAATTTAACTTCTCTACTCCATTTTATTCTTTTTTTATAGAATAAAGGTGACAAACGAGCAGCTACATCTACATCCATCCTCGATTAAGAATCAAAATGAATATGCGTTATCAATTAATGACTAAGGTGGAATGCCTCGTTACCAGTAAAAAGGGTCTCGAGTTCTCTACACTCACTATACGAAAAACAGCAGCATTAAGCTGCTATTTCACGCTGGTATTCTATGAGAGCGTGGTCCTACTCCGGTCGAGCCGACCCATTCGTGCTGCAGCTGTAATATAGCAACAGCATGGCTCTTCCACGACAAATTCTATCTTATCCTTTATAATTCCATTCTATTTTATTCTGTTACATATTGCGCAGTAGAGATAGAGTAAGCCAAATCTCCGTTTAAAGTATTTTAGGTCCGATATTAGCATTGTACTTTTGAACGAGAAACGAATGGATGTTTGTAAAAAATTATCAATGAGTGAATATAGATTACTCATGGAACTTTAAATGCTCACCGTTTGTGTCTTGGAAGATACGTAGTGATTATGTATCGGCTGGGTATTTTTTTTTATAAAACTTAAGTGACAAACGAACTTAGAACCCACCTGATGGTAGGTTACGCAAGACTACTGCAGTCTATGGACACCTGCAGCCTAACAAAGAAGGCTACAGATGCGTTACACCTCTGAGGCCTAAGATGGAATGCCTAACAACCCGTAATTGTACTGGCCCTCTATACTCTTCAGACCTGAACACAGAAGTGCACGAACTGCTGTTTGGCGGCAGAAATAGGTAGAATAGAATAGAATAGAATAAATAGAATAGAATAATTTTTATTCAATATAGATCACATGTGTAATAATTCTTATTGAAAGTCATGTTTTACTTTACCACTGGTTCGAAGAGAAAACCTCTGTCCTGGTAAGAACCAGCAAGAAATCTAGCGGGACTTTTTTTTTAAAGTAAATTTTACATGAATGTACAACCATTTACAAAATTTATTTTAGAAACAGCTTGGAAGCGACCACCTCATTTCCAGGGGTTATTATCAACCATGTATTAATTTATATTATAAGAACCCTTTTAATACAGTTTTTGTTTAATAAAATATTTAAACTTGGTAATAGAGAGAACTTGTATATTTTCTGGGACTTTGTTGTAATAGCGTACATTGCCCCAATAATGAATTACTGACTCTGAAGAGTAGAGAAACTGGTATCTCTAATTTGTGTTTGTTCCTAGTATTTACTGAGTGTATGTCACTTTTTTTACTAAAACTACCTTTGTTTTTGTGAACATACATTAAATTTTCGTTAATATAATAGTTAGATAGAGATGGTGCTTACAGACGGACAACTAGCCAAAATAGCGTCCTACCACCTTGATATCTTAATAGATAAGATTAACCATATAATAAAATGTCATTACTACATGTTCATATCAGTGATGATTCACAAAGAATGAACTGTGTAACTCTGGTTTCTGTATAATTTTTTTCTTTTGACACTTTTCAGGTCTTACCGTAAATTTTACAGTACGCGAGAAAAAAAACCTTTTTATTGAACTTAATTTATAAAATAATACTTATTGAAAGTCATAATTATGTTTAATTTACCACTGGTTCGGAAAATACCTGTATCTTGGGAGAAACCAGGTAGATACCCAGCGGGACATTAAAAAAAGAACAGTTTACAATCTTATTATTATGTTATTATAAACTTATTATGTTACACAATTAACCACACAAAATATATTAGAAATAGCTTGGTAGCGATCACCTCATTCCCAGGGATTATTGCCATACAGGGGCGTAGCTACCGCCGTATCAGTCGTATCAATGATACGGGGCCTCCGGGCTACAGGGGCCCCGAACTGTGTATAAGCGAAAATTAAAAAATTTACTATTGTTTTTTTTTTTGCGCCCAATGCAAAAGGCACCCTCCGAAAGCGGGGGAGGGAGGTGGTGAATGCTCTAAGCATACCACGCAGCCGGCTTGCTCTTTCTGACCGAGACGCAGGTGTCCTCTCCGGCTGATACTTCGTATCTCTCCTACCCAGGGTACAAATTGGAACACTCCTTTGTGCCTCGGGCTGGAGTTTGCGTATACGTCAGAGAGGACATCTGTTCTCGACGCCTCGGCAGTCTTGAAGGTTCGGACCTGTCCATCCTTTGGCTGCGCGTAGATAGCGACGACCATCCGCGCGTCTACGGGTGCCTCTATAGGTCCCATAGGTAATGCCGAAACAGACCGACTCATCGACCACTTCCAAATGGCTACAGATTCCTTGCTACAACAGGTTCCATCCGCAGAGATCGTGATCCTTGGCGATTTTAACGCCCACCACGCCGAATGGCTCGGTTCACGTTTAACCGATCATGCGGGAAGATCTGTTTATGACTTTGCCTTGGCATATGGTCTGACACAACTGGTTACTTCGCCTACGCGAATTCCAGATGGAGGATCATACACCTTCCTGTTGGACCTTCTGCTGACCTCTCATCCGGACGGATATCAGGTTTCCGTCGATGCCCCTCTCGGCTCTTCGGACCATTGTCTGATCCGGAGTGTGGTGCCACTCACGCTCCGCTCGTGGTTGCGTTCTGCAGGTTGCCGCCGTGTTTGGCATTACAGGTCGGCGGATTGGGACGGAATGCGGTCTTTCTTTGCATCCTACCCATGGGAGCGGGTTGATGATCCCAGCGCTGTTGCTGACTCTGTCACTGATGTGGTGCTACAGGGAATGGAACTATTTATTCCATCATCTGTGGTACCCATTGGAGGCAGATCTCAGCCTTGGTTTGGTCGCTCCTGTAAGACTGCATTACGCAGTAAGCAGGAGTGCTATCAGGCCTGGGCTGAGGCTTCGGCGGCTCGGGATGTAAACACCAGCATGCTTAAAAAGAAGTATAACTTCGCCTCCAGGTCCTTCAAAAGAGTTATTGCCAAGGCAAAGTCAGAGCACATAGGCAGAATTGGCGAGAAACTAGTTCGCCTTCCTTCGGGAACCCGTGCATTCTAGTCTCTCGCCAAGGCTGTCCAAGGAAATTTCTGTAAGCCATCTCTACCATCTCTGCACAGGGAGGACGACTCACTGGCCCACGCCGCAAAAGAGAAAGCCGATCTTTTAGGCTCCCTTTTTGCATCCAACTCGACTCTTGATGACGGGGGGAACACACCGCCGAACATCCCGCGGTGTGAGTACTCCATGCCGGATGTGCGGTTCTCACAGCGCTCGGTTCGCAAAGCACTCCTCTCCCTGGACATCCACAAGTCGAGTGGGCCTGACGGAATCCCCCCAATTGTGCTGAGGACGTGTGCTCCGGAGTTGGCACCGGTTCTAACGCGTCTTTTCCGGTACTCCTACTCCCTAGGCGTAGTCCCGAAATCATGGAAGACAGCTTTTGTCCAACCGATCCCTAAAAAAGGCGACCGCGCAGACCCGTCCAACTACAGGCCTATCGCCATCACCCCTTTGTTCTCCAAAATAATGGAGTCCGTTATAAACTGCCAGCTCATGCGGTACCTTGAGGATCACCAGCTGATTAGTGACCGTCAATACGGTTTTCGTCGGAGTCGATCAGCTGGTGATCTTCTGGTCTACTTGACTCATAGATGGGCGGAGGCAGTAGAGTCCAAGGGGGAAGCATTGGCCGTTAGTTTGGACATTGCGAAGGCTTTCGATCGGGTTTGGCACAAAGCGCTTCTTTCGAAGCTCCCTTCCTATGGGCTTCCGAGAAATGTGCAATTGGATCACCAGTTTTGCAGATCGGAGCATCAAGGTCGTTGTAGACGGTGCATGCTCCGACTATAAGCCTATTAACGCTGGTGTTCCACAAGGCTGCGTGCTATCACCAACGCTGTTTCTTCTGCATATCAATGATATGTTGCAAACCGGTAGCATTCATTGCTATGCGGATGACAGCACTGGTGATGCTCTATACACCGGCCGTGCCAATATTTCTCGGGAAAACGTCGCCGAGTACCGGAACAAACTTGTCTGAAGTCGAGTCTTTGCTGAACAAAGTCTCGGATTGGGGCGACTAAATCTAGTCCAGTTTAATCCTCAGAAGACACAAGTTTGCGCGTTTACCGCTAAAAAGAACCCCTTTGTCGTGTCTCCTCAGTTTCAAGGCACTCCCCTTGTTGCCTCAGCCAGTATCGGAATCCTCGGCGTCGACATATCGAGTGACGTGCAGTTTCGTGGTCACTTGGAAGAGAAGGCCAAATTGGCCTCTAAAAAGCTTGGCGTGCTCAGCAGAGCGGGACAGTATTTCATGCCGGCACAACGCCTGCAACTTTACAAGGCGCAGGTTCGGCCTCACATGGAATACTGTTCCCATCTCTGGGCTGGGGCTCCCCAGTACCAGCTCCTTCCACTTGACCGCGTCCAGCGCAGAGCGGCTCGAATCGTAAACAACCGAGTCCTTTCCGATCGGCTCGATTCATTGGCGCTGCGAAGAGATGTTGCATCTCTTTGCATTTTCTTTCGCATTTACCACGGGGAGTGCTCTGAGGAATTGTTCGGATTAATCCCAGCCGCCAAATTTCACGAACGCACATCGCGGCAAAACTCCCAATACCATCCACACCATCTGGATGATTGGCGGTCCACCACTGTGCGATTTAGAAGATGTTTTCTTCCTCGCACAACTTCCTTGTGGAATAGTTTACCACCAGGGATTTTTCCGGACCGATACGACTTAGGGACCTTCAAGAAAAGAGCCTACTCCTTTTTAAAAGGCCGGCAACGCATCTGCAATTCCTCTGGTTCCCCTGGTGTTGCAGTTGTTCATGGGCGGCGGTAGTCACTTACCATCAGGTGAGCCGCATGCTCGTTTGCCCCCTCTCCTATTAAAAAAAAAAAAACATACTGTTGAGTCTACCCAGATAAAATCGTGCGTTTCGAGTTACTCTCTTGACATGGGGCTCGAAAGTGAGCCTCGTGTCAAAGGTGACACCTAAGTATTTGGCGGACGTATGCCAGGGGACAGGGGTCCCTAACATACGGATTGGAGGAATAGTAGTGGAGCGGCGTCGTTTATGTTCGAAGTGAACGGCGGAGCTCTTCTCCGGGTTCACATCGATACGCCATTTTTGGAACCAAGCTCTTTAAGTCATTAACTGACTTTTGGATCTTGTTCCGTATAAAGGGTAGTGATGTGCCTTTGCAGTAGAGGGCAGTGTCGTCTGCAAAGAGGGAGAGCTGAACACCATTCGACAGTATGGGAATGTCGTTGGTGTACAGAATATAGAGAAGAGGGGCAAGTACGGAGCCATGAGGGACACCGGCTTTAATTGGACGCGAAGAGGAGAGCGTGCCTTCGTGTCTGTAACGAAAGGTACGGTCCTTCAAGTAGGAGGCCACGAGACGTACAAGACGATCAGGGAGACCTATTTTGTATAGTTTGTAGATAAGGCCTACGTGCCAGACTCTATCAAACGCTTTCGCTATGTCGAAAAAGACCGCGATGGTCTTATGACGGCGAGGATAAAAACCGCTGAGGATATATTCCACAATACGGTGAACTTGTTGGGGACAAGAGTGTTTCGCTCGGAAACCAAATTGGTGAGGGATGACAAGAGGGTCACCGTCTGTGGGAAACAGATGGCGCCTCATGCGAGCGAGGAGGACTCGTTCGAATAGTTTGCCCATGGCCTTGAGGAGGCTGATGGGACGATAACTGGTGGGGAGGTTGTGAGGCTTTCCTGGCTTGGGGATACCAATGACAGTTGCCTCTTTCCACGTGGTGGGAAAATAACTAAGGTTGAAGCAGGCGTTGAAGATGATAGCTAAAAGGGTTAGCACCTGCTCAGGAAAATGTTTAAGGGCTTGGTTGGAGATGCCATCCGCGCCCGGAGCCTTTTTAGGCTTCAGTCGTTTGATGAGGGATGAGATCTCATCATTGGACACAGTGATAGGGTCAGAGGCTGTGGGGGTTGAGTTCCGGCGGCGGACCTCATCCTCCACTGCCTGGATGTGGGAGGGGTCTGTGGGTTGAGCGCTGGGAGAGCATTGAGCAGCGATGCTGTCTGCGAAGCACTCAGCTTTTTCCTCGTCCTCGAAGGCACTAGTACCGTCGGGGCGAGAGAGAGGTGGAGTATGAGTGATAGCGTCTAAGCGGAGGGCTCTTGCCATCTGATAGTACGCTGTATGAGAGGGAGAGATATCCCCATGAGAGGGAGAGTATTCTCCATGAGATTACTCTTTTCGAGGTCTCGAAGTTCGGAAAGGCGTGAACGGACTTCTCGTTGAAGACGATTGGCCGTACGTCTATATTCGGGGGTTGGATAGAGTGCTGCTCTCCGAAGAGCAGCTCTCTTGGCTTTTAATAGGTTGCTAATATGTAAGGGAAGACCATTATTATTAGCAACCGGGACGACCCTTTCATTCTCCTTAAGGGAGGATGTTATAAGGGTGGAGGGTTTACTATTGTCTATTGAGGCAGAAAATTTAGAAAAACTAATATCGTCTTCAGCTATGAATGATATGATATAATAAATAAGTTCGCCGAACAAAAGGCAATAATAGTTTGGAGAATCCAAAAATGCACGCCTCATGAGCGTTTCATTTAATATCCATGAAAAAAATAAATTCATGACTTTTAAAATATGTTATTTACGTGTTTTAAATTTAGCGCTCTATTATTTTAACATGTAGTGTCACCTACAGAGAAACAAATTAATAATAATGTATACCAAAAGAAATCGTATAAAATCGATATAGGCTATATGGTACATTTGTCCTTTGTCTATCAAGGGCTAAAAACATATATGAAAGCGCCTTTAAATTTTTTAATAGCAATAAAACTTATAAAAGTTGAAAATCATTTTATTAACAAACTACGCGTAGTAGGCTATTAATATGAAATAGGGAACCAGTTGACTTCAATTTTTTCATGAGTTATCGTGGCCACATACAAATCAACATCCGTAGTAGTATTTTTTTTAAATCAAAAGTTTTGTAAGTAATAGCTTATAATCAATATATAATTATTTAATTAAATGCGAGCGTTTTCGTTCTTTTGTGAAAAATCTTTACTCTTCATTTGGGCGTAATTTCATAACCTTTTTTATACAATCTTTGTTTAATAAAGTTTTTAAATTTGGGGGAAGTTATTTTACATAATATTTTCTGGAATTTTGTTTTACATAGAATGCTCTTATGGCCCTCTTCTGCAAAACAAAACAACGGAGAAAAGCCAACCTGGGTTCGATCCCCGTCGGCACTAATTAATTTTTAAATGCTATTAGGTACTTACATGATCAGATTTACGATGTACTCGGCGGTGAATGAAAACATCGTGAGAAAACCTGCATGCCTAAGAATTAAAATATTGCGAGGACATGTGGAGTCAGCCAACACGCACTGGAGCAGCGAGGCGGACTAATTGTTTCATCACCTTTTATGCAATGAGAGGAGCTGCTAGGCCTAAACTCCATTTTCCACCATTACAGTCTTTAAACCATTAATGGTCTAAGTTACAGCCTAACAAAAGTCCACAGGTGAACATAGGCCTCTCTCATAGATGGACTCATAGGGGGTCATAGCTGCCATTTGGCATACGAGTTAAAAACGGTTATAACTTAAGAGAGCTTAAATTTGATTTATTAATAAATGCAATTATGAATAAATATTGTATAAGCTCTTTTATAAAAAATAATTGAAAATATTCATACAAATAATATAACAGCGCCATCTATTGTAGAAGGCTCGAACTGTAACCTCAAATTTATTCCTACCGTGACCAAATAGTTATTATTTTTTGTATTTTTAATGTGAAACACAAGTAACTCATATATCAGTAAACTACATAGTTTTCAGTTCAGTAGTTAACTGAATCTTTTTAAAATTTGCATCTAAATTTAATTTTTATATCAAAATCATATATAATAAAAACAATTTTCTTTCTTACTATTTATCACTTAATTTTTAGAGCTTTCATTATATTTTTAATAATCTTATTTAAGACGTTTAGTGCTTAGTGGGACATTAGTTCCAATAATAGTCGCTAGGTAGCACTAAACCAAAAGAAATTAATTTACATGAGATAATAATTCTAATTACGTACGCTAGAGGGCGCTATGGTATGGTATATTATAGCAGATAAGGAAGGCATAAAGTAACAAATTATTCAAAATAATATTAGGATCTTTTAAAATTTAAATAAGCAAAAAAAGCATTAAATATGGCAAATATGAGTTAATAATAATAATTGAAACCAAATTTAGAATAACACATAATCTCCGAGTATAAGAACTATTGTTATGATATTAGATTTATTTGGTAAAATATGAAACATTGTTTTGGATATTAGATTTATGTGATGAAATATACATTAAAAAAATATATTTATAATATGATTTCCAATTTTATAAATTATTTAAAATTTTCATACTTCGTAACATCGGGTTCCGTGGTGTAGTGGTTATCACATCTGCTTTACACGCAGAAGGCCGCCAGTTCGATCCTGGCCGGAATCACATTTTTATAAAAAAAAAACGTATTTTTATTTTATTAAATGTGGGTTTCTCGAAGTCTCACTTGCCACTCCTTGCGGTGCTTTAACAATTTGGGTTTAGATGAACCTTCGGCCCACCACCGTAAAAGAACGAGCGGGCCTTACTTACAGTAGTCGCATATGATGTGTAACATCTGACATCTCACCGTGGTAATAAGCAACATTTACATGATATCCCGAAAAAAGCTATCAGTTTTTTTTTTAATCAAAATTAAAATATCAGTTGAGCAGCGACAGAAATTAACCTCAACATTTATAAAAGCTAAATACTACTCACTTGCAAGTTTTTATCAATGATCTGCACTTTTTTCAGACACTTATTATCAATCAATAGTAAATATATTTATTAATATAGTTTACACATATAAATTAGTTTATATAACAGTATACTTTACTACCACCACGCGCGCTCATTGGTCAAATCAAATAGGCTTCCTGTTAGAATCATTCGGGTCAAGTGTGCGCACTTTGGTAAATATTAGTTCACTACGCATAAAATAAAAGAGTTAGGAATATAAAAGACGGCTCTGAGATAAACCATATAGTAGCCTTTAAATTGAAATAAAAACAATAATAGAAAACTTGGTGGTTTTGTTTTCTGTAAGCATTTTATTACATAAAATCGAAATGCGCTCACTTGACCCACAATGCGGGTAACTGTGAGCATGGGGTATGGGGTAAGTATACGCATATGGGGTAAGTAGGCGCATTCCTTGGATTAATCAAAATATACACAATATTCAAGAATAAAGGTTAGCCACTTAGAAAATATTTTTATTAGTTATTAGTCTTTGCATAAAAATAACAATTTTCTATGCATTTATTTTGTATATTTTTGCTTACATAGAGGACAAAAGTATTCTACTGTTGTAGAGGTCGAGGCCATAGAAAACTTTGTTCTTCCTCTACAAGACGATGATATCGACTTCGAATACAAGACTCACTAATACCAATGCCACTTGCAGCAGCTATTTTGCTCTTTCCATGCTCAATTAGTGCTTTAGCTCTAGAGATTTGTTCTTCAGTGACCGATGCAAGTTCAGGTCTTTTTCTTATATAATTTTGCGGCATGGTGATGATACACTGAAAAATTAAATAAAAGCGTGTTAATAAACCCTACTTCTCGATAAAACAATGTACGAACGAAAATAACACCGAAGGGGCAAATGTACGCATGCGCACACTTACCCGCGCACACTTTCCCCAGAACACCAAATTGCAAATGAAAGCTCATAAAATAAATTGAAAACAAATATAACATCAATTTTTTTTTTATAAATGTAGCGTAAACATATTATTATTCAAAGAAAATACAACTTACCGTTCTGAAGTCAATAACGTCGATGATACACTGTTTTCCATTAAACAAAAAATTACGAATTTAAACACCGTATACTGTTTTTATGAAAAAAAAGAAGTTATTCATCAACCGCCGCCACAGAGACAAGTCGCGACTAGCAGGGCACTCTAGCGTCACTTTTCGACCTAAACAAAAACCTCCCCCCGTTCCCCGTTCGGGAGATACACTCACTGCGCTCACTTACCCACTGCGCGCAGTTACCCCGAAAGACTCTGCACACTTCCGTCCCTTTTCACGAAATCACTCCCACAGATTGCAGGAAAGCAAGAGCAAAGATGTTACACATCAAAAATTGGCTACGCCCATGAGGAACCTTCGATAGTTTGATGATACCCTGGTATGTTCGGCAGTTTATCATGCTGCGTGTCT
Organism: Parnassius orleans; assembly: GCA_029286625.1. Taxonomy (NCBI): domain Eukaryota; kingdom Metazoa; phylum Arthropoda; class Insecta; order Lepidoptera; family Papilionidae; genus Parnassius; species Parnassius orleans. Next base: position 1,887,278 of record JAGSMP010000053.1, read on the forward strand.
TCATAATTTGGCTTTTCTACGTTGTGGGCCTCCTTTCCTGCCTAGAAGTCTATTTCTTTTTCTACCTAGAAACCTTCCTCTTACCTATTTCTGCCGCCAAGTAGTAGTGCTTGTACTGCTGTGTTCCGGTCTGAAGGATATGGAGAGACAGTTTAAAAACAGACTACGAGGTATTCAATCTTAGTCCTTAGAAATTAAAACGCATCTGTAGCGTTCTTTGTTTGAAGTTGGCTGGAGGTGTGAAACGTCTGCAAAATGATATACAGTGTGTTAATTTTACACTTGATCAAACGAAATGTGCGGATACTAGATAAAAAATTATCGGTAAAATATCGAAAAAAAATTTTATTATGTAAACTATTTAAAAAATAAAAGCATAAATTTTTTTTGGTAAAATTCCCATCCTTCGGTTTATAAATTATTTTCTCTTTAAGTAAACGGTGTATTGCTTTCAACGTAGTTTTATTTGAAAGTTAGAAAGATGAACTAGCAATAAAAATTAAAAAAACCTACAATATCAAGCAGGAAATATGTCAAAAAAATAATAAGATAATTAGTACAGCGCAAATCAACATACCGATGGCATTCTTTGATGATTATTATTTTAAAAAGAAAAGAGATAGAACGCATGTTATTTTGGAGAACTTGTACAGTAAACTACGTAGTTTAATAAAACATGCTAAAAAGTTATCTCAACGTACTAGTTTTGAAGTTACAGACCAAAAATTAAAAAGAAAAGTATTTTTATAACAAAAAATTATTTTATTATTTTTTTGATAAATTTCCTGCTTGATATCGTAAGTTTTTTTAATTTTTATTGCTAGCTAATCTTTCTAACTTTCAAATAAAACTACTTTGAAAAAAATACACCGTTTACTTAAAGAGAAAATAATTTAAAACCGAAGGATGGGAATTTTACCAAAAAAAAAAATGCTTTTATTTTTTAAATAGTTTACATAAAAAACATTTTTTTCGATTTTTTACCGATAATTTTTTATCTAGTATCTGCACATTTCGTTTGATCAAGTGTAAAATTAACACATTGTATATCTCAACGTTTACTTCGGTAATTTGTAGTATGCCCCAGGGGTCTTATTATGATCCATTAACTTTGGTTAAATTTCTACTTCCAAGTGGTTAAACTTGGCAGTCAGCAAAGTGTTGCTTTACCCATTAGATGTGGCGTCTCACAGGGATCTATTCTAGGTCCTTTGCTCTTTTTAATATACATAAATAACATCACGAATTTGAACTACATTACCTTATACGCTGACGACACTTGTTTATTCTATTTCGGATCTTCCATTAATCAAATTATCTCAGAAGCCCGAGACGATTTAAATTCTTTATTAGCATGGTTTCAATTCAATCTCCTGACAATAAATATCTCCAAAACATGTTATGTTATATTTAAGGCAAAAAAAATCCCCCATGTAACAACACTAACAATTAACAATGTGCCTCTACAGCAAAAAAACCTGTGAAAAATATCTCGGTCTCAGGATCGACAGCTCACTTAAGTGGAATGCTCACATTGAACACATAAAAAGCAAGCTCTCAGCACTTACCGGGTCACTGCGTAACATAGTTCGTTGCATCCCACAAAAATTGCGGCACACCATCTATAATTCCCTAGTGAAGCCGCATCTACTTTATTTGATTGAAATTTGGGGCAGTGCTGCAAAAACAAAACTGGCAGAACTTCAAATTACCCAATATAAACTCTTAAAAATACTATTCAACTATCCATATTTAACAACAACCTGTAAAATTTATATAGATACAAAAATAATGAATATCAAACAACTATATATTTACCATACATGTATTATTATCAGAAAAATTCTTACTAAAATTATTCACACAAACATAACAAACACTCACCCAATATAAACAAATCAGTCAACGCAGCACGCGACGAGCTAGCTTAGTAGTCTTACCCAAACTAGAACTAACTATGGCAAAAAAATACTTACTTTTGAAGGAGCACAGCTTTATAACAGAATACCTTCTAGTAAAAGAAATTTACACTCTTTCAATGAATTTAAAACTCAACTTAGTCAGTATATAATTACCGATCGATCACTTCTGGAGAAATGAAGACATTGAATGGGTATATCTAGTTTGTAACTGACGACGAGGAACTTTGTGTAATTTATGAATGTGTTAATATTGTTCTCAAGTGAGTGACATACCTACGTCTTTATTGAGAATAAAGTTTCTTTAAACCTAAACCTACTTCCAGCACTCAAATTTACAGTAATTATATAAAACCAGAATCATAATGACCGTGCAGTGGCGGTGTAAGAATATCCACTACCCCATATCATCCAGTGCCGTAAGAGGTGACAGAAGGAAACAAACAAGGAACTGGGCAACAGTGTCTTCCTAAAAAGAAATAAAAAATAAAAAATTGCGATTGCCAACCCGCCTGCCGATCGTGGCAACTATTGCAAATGAGGTAACGGTTTATAAATTACACCCATGACTTGAATATTTTTTTATAGGATAAGGGTGACCTGATGGTAAGTGGTTGCTGTGGCCCATAGACATCTATATCTATCCTCGTTTGTGAATCAAAATGCAGATGCGTTCCGTGTGCAGCCGTGACGACTAAGATGGAATGCCTCTTTTCCAGTGTGGCCGTGGAAGGAAAAGGGGAGATCTCCCGCCGGGCAAGGTGTTCTGCCCGGGGAGCGGCCATCGCTCCAAGTGGTAGATTCTATATATACTGTTTTTGCTTCGGAACTTTGATAGCGCGATTTAGGCTTCGATGTATTTTCGCTTGTGGTGCGACGACAGCGCCGCCACACCAGTAAAAAGGGTCTCCGGTTCTCTACACTCACCATACGAAACACAGCAGCATTGAGCTGCTATTTTACGCTGGTATTTTGTGAGAGCGTGGTCCTTCCCCGGTCGAGCCGATCTTTAGGCTGAGGCTTTACCACGTATAAAAATTGATGTGAATATATTTCAATGACAGTGTTCTTCTAGCAGATTCTGACCAAGACGATAATTTTCATAATTGCGTGTGTGCATCAACACAGAGGCAGATGCTCCTCCTATGGCCGAAATCACACTCATGCAATAAGATTGGAGGGAGGCTTGGAGGTAATATCATAATATTTTTTTAATAATAATGACGAACACACAGTCCACCTGATGGTAAGTGAATACTGTAGCCCACAGACATCTACGATTATCCTCGATTAAGAATTAAAATGCAGATGTGTTGTCACCCCTGAGGACGAAGATGGATATCTTAATATAATAAGGGTATCCGGTTCTCTATACTCACCATACGAAACACGTCAGTATTAAGCTGCTGTTTTACGCTTGTATTCTGTGAGAGCGTGGTTCTTCCACGGATGAGCCGACCATCCGTGCTATAACCATAATACTTATAGCTGAAGTCACTGCCACGGCCCCCCAGCCGAAAGGGGCCCGGCCGAGAGCGCCGTGAGCACAGGATTATCTTAACATAAATCTAACTAGATGGGCAGGATGTTTCGATGCCAGTTTTGCTTTAAAAGTTCAGTTTGTTGAAGTTAAAAGTGCGCTTACAAAACTATTCTATTAAATTCCAAAGCGGATGAGAGAAACGAACGAATTTTACTTAAGAAGAACGTCGAAAACTACAACTTCATTATGTTATTCGTTTTCGATTGCAAAATTTTACAGACCATCAACGCGGGCTCTACAGCACTTCAATCTATAGTCATCGATCTTTCAAATGCCTCAAAGTGCTTGCAGGTCTGCCTGGAAGACCTTGAAATGTATCGAAATGAATTTGGAGATTTAAAAACTCATGCAAATAGTATAGCAAAAAAAATGATCAATAAACACGGAATTTCCTATAACTCGTCACAGAAAGGTCTCCAAGATCCTGAAAGCTTATTTAAAGTGAACATATAATATCGTGTATTAGACATCGTTGTTAACCAACTGAGGTCGCGTTTCCTTGGAATGAATGAAATTGTTTCCAATTTCAGTGTACCACTTTGTGAATAGGAATATGATCTCTTTTTAATAATAAAATGCAGTAATGTACTCAATCGACCTTTACTTGATCTCTAATTTTTACGACATTAAAAGTACAATATTTTTTTTTTATAAATACCGACACAACTTACGAACTAATATTGGCATGAGAACTGCAAATATAATTTGTCAGGCGCTTCAACATGCCCCCAGGCTTTGAAAGTCTACCTTTCAACCAGATTCTTCAGGTTCAGGAAGCGGACAAATTTTGCTAAATGATCGGCGAACTATACCAGTCGATGTTTCATATCCACCACCCTTGATACGCCGTCCGAGCCTGGATGGACTGCGACGATGCGACCCATCTTCCACTTTAATGGCGGTGAATTCTCCACCTTTAGGAGTACCAGTGAATCTAACTAATGAGCCTTTACAGGAACGCCATTTCATCCGCAGTTGAGCTCTGATATATATTCTTTGCTCCATCTGCCCAAAATGTTGACGTAATTGTTCTATTCGTTGAAACCTGGTCAAAGCTTACAGAATGATCTTGATAGTCTGGTGTCGGCAAGGAAGTCAAGGGCGTCAATCAAAAAATGACCGGGCGTTAGTGGTAGCAAGTCTTCAGGATTCGATGACAAAGGTGTGAGGTGGTCTGGAGTTAAGTAAAGCCTCAATTTGTATTAATGTGGTATTTAGTTCCTCGTAAGTCAAATTACAATTGCCCAGTCTAACTAAATGATATTTAGCATTTGACACCCAGCCTCCAAAGCAGCAAAATGGGAGAATAAGCCGGTATAAAGTGAAATTAATTCCTTCATTTGCCATTACCTCAGATAAAAATTACAACTCGTCTTAGTAAATTTTGAAATGTCATTGCATGCGCCTACAAAGGAGGTACCATTATCCGAATAAATATTAAGGTTTCCTCTTCTTGACATAAATCTGCGCAAAGCTAATATGAAGGTATTGCTAGTTAAATCACCCACTAATTCAAGATGAATTGACTTTGTCGCAAGCAAAAATAAAAATAGCTATATACACCTTTACAATTTTACAACCACGGCCTTGAGAACAGATTGAATTGGTCGCATAGTCTAGTCAATATTTTGAGGAAAACCAGAAAGGATGCGTTGCTGTGGTAGGTTGCCCATTGGAAGACGGTTTTTCCTTTCATTCTATTGCATCTTACACATTGTCGATAACAAGATCTGGCCAAAATACGACCTCTAATCGGCCAGTACATTTCTCTTATAGTAGCCAACATTAGCTGTGGTCCGCGTGCATTAACCTATGTGCTCATAATTGAAGAGCAATTTGGTAAAGTAATGAGTGGACTGTATAAGTATGGGATGTTTTTGTCATAAGAGAATCGGAATTTTCAAGACGACCTCAACGCATTATTTTATTATCATCGAGGAATACATTAAATTTATGCAACGGACTTTTAGTAGGTAAGCTTTTATTTTTAATTAACATGATGTACTCCTCAAATGATTCACTCTGAGATATTCTTATAATAAGATTGAGTGCGGTTTGCAACTCTTGATTGCTGAGATGACCGTGAACGGATTGCTTTCTACAATTATTAATAAAACGCAGCACATAAGCAACGGCCCGATTCAATCTAGTATGTTTAGAAAATCGTTTAAATTCAATTAATTTATTACTGTCTAAATCTTCATTGTTGTTAGAATGAAGTATTCCGTGGAGGATAACATTTGACGATTTAATCTCAGGCAACTTGTCATTAATATTTAAGAAATGTACAGTCCAGTGAGAGACATCTTTCTTTAAAAATACAGGTCCTAACCACCACGTCCTTATAGATGAAATAACCTTACAACTCACACCGCGAGAAATATGATCGGCCGGATTACACTCTGTTGGAACATGCCTCCACTCGCAATTTCCGGTCTTCTCTAAGATTTCAGCAACTCTGTTTCTAACAAGGGTTGTAGCTTGCTAGGCAACACCTTTAACCATCCTAACACGATGGACGAATCTGTCAAAAGAAAGTGTGCCTAGCCTGTTGCCTCAGCGATGCTAACCTTTTGGTAGGCGAGCTCCAACAAATGCACCACAAAGTTCCAGTCTTGGGATTGTTGTAGGTTTAAGCGGCGCGACACGACTCTTCGCCATCAACAATGTACTAAAACTTCACTGATCGTTAACACGCACATATAAACAGGCGCCATATGCGCTCAGACGCGTCCGAGAAAATATGAAATTCAAACAAACTAGGTGAGTCACAAATAACACGACGTGGAATTCGTAGAGTATTCTTTGGCAAATTGACTAATATCTCAGCCCACATCTTGCTGATTACTGGTGTCAACTGCTCATCCCGACAGCGAGCAGCCACAACCTTTGAAGCATCTTCATCTTAATTACAGGGAGATAAGTCCCAGTGGATCAAAATCTGAAATCACAGATAACATATCACGCTTTGTTTACCTGAGAATAGCCCTCCTATCAGGAAACAAAGTTGGTCAGTATGTGATTGCCAACCAAGGCCTAAAGTTTTACTCAGTTCAAAGTCACCAATATTTAAATTAAGCGGAGAAATATCATTTTCACTAACCAGTTGAGATTCATTTGACTTCACTTCCGCAAAACCATATGGGCTGATGCAAGTGTGAAAGTCACTATACGCCCAAATCTGTAACCTCGTTAATATCATCCCTCCCGTTAGCAAGTCGTCAACGTAAAATCGTGAATAATCACTTGAGCAGCTCATCATCAGTACACTCTAAGCCTAATTGTTGGAGACACCTAGTTGCCAAAAGGAGCACTAGAGGTGCCGTAAGTCACGGTGTTAAGTTGATAAGCTTGAAGCTGATCTGAAGGGTTATCACGCCAGACAATTTGTTGCAAATAGCGGTCATCAGGATGAATGACTATTGCCCGGTACATTTCTCAACATCAGCTGTGAGAACATATTTGTGTAGCCGAAAGCGTAAAGAATGGACAAAAGTCGTCCTGTACCACGGGACCTACCATCTGTATATTATTCAAGGAAACACCAGAAGAGTCGGACTGCTAGCATTGAAAACGACTCTTAATTTAGTAGTAGTGCTACTTTCCGCAGCACACCGTGATGTGGTATAAAATACATATTACGTGGTAAATTATCATTCGCACATTTCTCCATATGACCAGACTTTCATACTCTGACATAAATTCTTTGTACATCTCGTAGACGTGAGACTGACCTGCTAACCTGCGCTCTAGCGATAGTAAACACTTCTTAGCTCGTGGCCAGAATCACCTAATACGTCAGGATTATGTTTTAAAGGTATCCTCACATAAAATCGACCATTTGCCAGTCGCGTGGTGTTTTTTTAAAGTGTTCTTCGCAATTTTTCTTCATTTGAATAATGAGACATGAGGCTTACCTCTTCAGTTGCCAGAAGCGTACTAAGTGATTTTGTATACCGTCATCTAAATTTTTACTAGCCTCATCTTGAATGATTCTTGTAAAATTACATTTAATAGATTTAACCCCTTACATCACCTCACATATCTATAATCAATCGGACCTGATACTAACCACCTAAGCTAGTTTCACAAAGAATCGGCTGACCGTCCCCAATTTTAATCTCTGCGTTCCTAACAAGTCCCAAAAACATCAGCACCTATAAGCATGTCAGCAGTGGTGAAAATAGGATCTGCCAGAGAAATATTAGATGGAATTTTAAGTTTGTCAAATTAACATATCTAGTAGGTACATTTTCAGTTATTGATGGTAGCACAAAGCAATGAAGATTACTAGAAAAGTTATCATCCAACGATTTCATCGATACCTTACAAATCTTCTTGATGTGTGCTGAAGCGTTATTAATACCGACTATCGACCGATTTACATTTTGAGCGGGCAAGCCTAGCCTTTGATATAACTTTTCAGTTATTAAACAAGCATTACCACTATCAAGAATAGCACGAGTCATATAAGGACAACCATTCTTATCTATAACTTTAATTAATGCCGTCGATAACAATACGTCGCCTCGTTCACTACACGATGCAGTGCCTACCTTTGCGGATAATGACATACGTGCATTAGAATTAGATGACAATTGTGGAGCCGTCAAAGTGTTTGTTTGTTCGCAAGACCTTGCATAACAGGCTTATTACCACTACTCGTGTTAGATGTATTAATATCTGTAATTGGTTTTGACTGATAATCTGCGACGTGCACGAGGTGTTATGCTTTCGGTGGCATATTTGCATCCTGGCTTTTGCAGTGATTTGTAATGCCCAAGTTAAGACAATTGAAACATACTTTATAGTCTGGCGGTAACTGTAGCGCGCATCGTTACTTAATCCGAAACTGAGAACAACTGCAATTTATGGTCACCCTTACATTTAGGACACAGTTTGGCGGAAGAAGCCGAACCGTTTTATTATTGGAATCGAACCGACACCATTGTCTTAACTTTTGGAGCATATTTTATCAAGAATTTAAACGATTAGTAGCAACAGAATGAAACATTTCAGTGTTTCGATTAAATCAGCTCGACTTTTTAAAACGTCAAAAATATCGAACGTAATAGGTGTATCTTTCTCCAAACGACCTTTAGACTCTTCCCATTCACGATATGTCTTAGCATCTAATTTTTGAGTAAAAATATGAATGAGAAGTGTGTCCCATTGTTTAGTTGGCTCACCGAGATCCTAGTGCCCTTAAATTTTATTTATTTGATCAATGAGACGTTTTAAGTTGACAGATAATTCTTTATTAATTGGTGCTATATTGAATAAGGCTGTCATGTTTTTAATTAGTAGTCTTTTATTATCATATCTATCACATAATAGAGTCCATGCGACGGTATAATTAGCTACCGAGAACTCGATTGCTGTATTAACACAGCAGACCCTTCCAGCGACGCTCTGAGATAGTGAATTTATTTATGTCTATCTCGTCATTTGAATATATAAGGCTCGTGAAGGTGTCATGAAACTTTAACCAATTATCATAAGAACCACTAAATTTAGGTAGTTGAATAGTGGGCAGTTTAACAAATTTATGATTGCCGAAATAGAGCCACCGTCACTGCTTACGTCATCTGGCTTGATGCAATCTGCTAAGATCCTTTTGCAAGAAAGCGATTTAAAATAAAGGTTCAAACTCAGTTTGTTCTGATATCTGGGCGTCTATATTATCAGTATTACACTCGATGGATAATTGTACCTCATCATATCGTTCATACATTGACTCAATCCTACTAATACGTAATTGCAACTCATTTACCTCAGTAGCAGCCAATGAAGATACCTTCAGCGAATTTAAATAATTTGAAAAAGCAGTTATTTGTCCCTTGTAGCTAGCTCGTTTCCTAATTTGCTCCTTATCTTCTGGCATGTTGGCTGGGATTGGGAGACTAGTGCAAATTCCTGAAATTTATACAAACAAGAAGTTTATATTCTATAAAATAAAATTACTAAGCAGTTTTATACAATTTTGTTTACAGTTATAAAGAAGTACCTAAATGAAAACTAATTCCCTTATTTATTTTTCAAAACCTTAAATAATTAACTAATATGGTATATGTACTAATTTGATATTTAACTTTATAATTAACAATAATTAAGGGTAATACAATTCAGATAATCAAACAGCTCCACAGGTAGCCTTATAATGTAATAAATAATATATGCACTATTTTGTAATTATACACTGTCTTGACCTGTTTTATAGTTTTAAGCCAATAAGAAAAACTAATAATATCGTCTATATAATTTAACTAAGCTTTATAATTTCATGTAATTATGCTTTGTACGATTATTAGAAACTATGTAAAACAATATTAAATGAATTTTAGCTGATTAAATACTTTATGTTATACGTAATTACTTTGTAGGTAATTTGGTACTAACCTGATAAACTAGCAGTCGATTTACACAAATACCCTGATAATGAGTGCTGGGTTAAATAAATTAATAGTCCAATATCTAAGGGCTAAGACTCCAGACTTCTTGGTTAAAGATCTTCACTCCCTCGGTGGTATTTCCACAATAAATATTTAAGACTTCCCAAGCGTATTCCACTAAATTATATTTTGTCCAATTACGTTTTTTTCAAATCCGGCTTCGATTTAGGACCATGAATAGGAATATGATCTCTTTTTAATAATAAAATGCAGTAATGTGCTCAATCGACCTTTACTTGATCTCTAATTTTTACGACATTAAAAGGTACAATATTTTTTTTTTATAAATACCGACACAACTTACGAACGAATATTGGCATGAGAACTGCAAATATAATTTGTCAGGCGCTTCAACACTGCAAAATTTAAATGAAACCGATTTATTAGAAAAGGCTTTAGTATTTGTCGATTTATATAAAAAAGACATATCTCGTTTTGCAAGGAAATTCTCAGTTTTCGATCCGCTTTTAGACACGAAATTATTTCTTCAAACTTTCCTGAAATGTGCATTGTTATTTCTGTTATTTTTAACCATTCCTATGACTACGGCTAGTGGGATGGGACAAGAGAGTTTACGCAACTAAGCTGTTCTATCCAAGAAACATTCCATGGCCCGAAATACATCCCATGGCCCGAAATTTGAACTTTAATGATGTCATTAACACTTGCTGAACAGAAAGCCCAAAAAAAGGAATTTTAATAATAAACATTTATGAGGCTGTACTCGCCGCGAAAACGTGGTGGGCGTGAGCGCCCTTACCATGCACACTCGCGAAGTGTGCAGCCTCCGTAAGTACTTCTTGACGAAATCGGATGATCCATTCTACACGGACGTCATTCCGTGTGATAAAGGGCTTACGCCTATATCCTTAGCCAATAAGCAGTGGAAAAAGAAGGAGCTCCATGGGAGGTTCAACAAGGCTCTACAAGAGCCTTACGTAGATACGATCGCCTCCCTCCTCTTTCTACAGTTCAATGACGTCTTAAGGAAACCGAGGGTTTTGTCTTTGATATATAGGATCAGGTTATTACGACGAACAACTATCGGATATACATTCTAAAGGATGGCGCCGTGGACATCCGTCGAGCTTGTCGCCATCCCGGCGAGTCACTTAGGCATGTCATCTCCGGTTGTTCGGCACTTTCTAACTCTGAGTACTTGCACATACACAACCTAGTAGCCAGCATTCTACACCAGGAGCTCTTTCTGAAATACGGCCTCGTGGATCGGAAATTGCCTTATATATGATCGTGAATGATGTCCTACTTTATAATGTATTTTAAATTTTCATTGAACGTTCCATCGGGTTCCGTGGTGTAGTGGTTATCACATCTGCTTTACACGCAGAAGGCCGCCAGTTCGATCCTGGCCGGAATCACATTTTTATTAAAAAAAATTAACCTTAAAAAATTATATTACTGTTTTTATTTTGTTAAATATCTCATTTTTAAGGATTTCAAGGTAAGGTAAAATTTAAGATAAGGTTAACTATGACACTGGGACGACGAACACCTCAGTCACGTTATCTACACTCACCATACGAAACACAGCAGCGTTGAGCTGCAATTTTACGCTGGTATTCTGTGAGAGCGCGGTAGCGCAACTATACTACTAATATAGCTGCAGCATGGCTATACCATTTAAAAAAGCTCCCTAATATTGTGTGGGAGCCCCCCATCCGATTAATTTGCTACGGGCCTCAAACGATATAGTTACGCCACTGGACTGAAGCATGGCTCTATCACACAAAAACCTAAAAATAATTTTTGTTTATATGTTAATGTTGATGCCGTGTATTGGTGGCGTGAGAACATCCATTACCTCATTTCCAGTATGTCGTAAGAGGTATGCGAAATGCCAAAAATCGTAATGCTTCCGGTAAATGGCCCCATAACCGTCTTGTTCACACCAGACGTAAAACGGCGGCGCTCGGCGTCAAAGGTGCTCACGTCTGGTATATACAGTATGTCTGGTATATATTTATACATATATTTATACGTGGTTATAATATATATTTATACGTGGTAGAGCCATGCTGCAGCTATATTACTGGTATAGTTGTAGCACGAATGGGTCGGCTCGACCGGGGAAGGACCACGCTCTCAGAATACCAGCATAAAATAGCAGCTTAACGCTGCTGTGTTTCGTATGGTGAGTGTGAGAACCGGAGACCCTTTTGGAAAAGACATTCCATCTTAGTCCTCACGGGTGACAACGCATCTGCATTTTGATTCTTTATTGAAGATAGATGTAGATGTCTATGGGTCACAGCAACCACTTACCATCAGGTGGACTGTGTGCTCGTTTGTCACCCTATCCTATAAAAAAAAATGTAACAAACAACCCGGTGATCCTTTTAGAAACGTATAGATGTACAGGCATGGCAATAATGACAGTGAAATTTTATTGTGGTAGTTATTAAAGGGATTTTAGTGTTCACAATAGGTAACTTATTAAATTCAATCGTGTGAAAAAATGTTATTTACATCTGAACTAACTGACACGCGCATTAGCAAAGCGGGCTTTTTGACAATACTCTTATTACTCCCCGGCTAATGCAGAGGTAATAAACCCACTTACATTAACGTATTGAATTAAATTTGATTTTTTATGGTCGAGTTTTCTCAAGTAAAGTTATTTCTATAGGTTTGAATACCTATTCTGATAACGCACTTAACGAGAACCACAGGGTTTTTGTTACATGTTGTATAACGATATATATATATATATATATATATATATATATATATATATATATATATATATATATATATATGTCGTTGTGTTGATATTATATATCTTTATTATATTAAATTCCTAAGTATGTTTATAATTCTTCTCCTCTGGCACGGCTTGATCGATTTAGATGAAATTTTTATACGTTACTTATGGGGTCATCTAGATAGTTTTTTTTTAAACGATCATTTAAGGATTGTGGGTAGTTACTCAAGGACGGACAAATAATACAAACAAGGTCTTTCAAAATTTTATATTAAGACTTACCAGTATGTTATTCTATCTTACCTATTACTTAACTCGCTTGTTACAAGTAAAAAAAAACTTATACAGTAATAATATATTACAACAGTTATCAGCCGTTTTCTAAACACAAATGTTTAAAAAACTGCATTTAAAACATTGTTCAATTTACACATGCGATAGCTGACCAAAAATAATCAGGTTTTGTGGAGGTAACAAATTATACCGAGAGTTTACAATCTCATTTGTATACAAATTGTAAACAACACATCGTCGATTAAATGGAAAGTGTCATTTCTCAAAATTTGTTGAAAATGAGATTGTTATCTAAAACGATTTTAAATTTCCCTTTTTATATGGAAAATGACAGTTCATTAATCTATACTTCAAAGTCGCTATTGTCAAAAGTGTCATTTATGTAATCTATGGTTATCCGCTATTTTGTTTGTTGATTAATGTCACTCTGCCATTTGCAACCCGGACACGAAAGTGAATCCACGTACGTTTGTTAAGAAAAGTGACATTTCTCAAAAGTGGTTTGGAAGCGATTACAAAAGGTAAATTATTTTATGGAATAATGTTATATTTCGAGAAATGACGTTTATTTATTAAAATCCTAAACTTTCTTCGTGGTCATAATTTTGTAGAGAAGCGTATTTTTTGACATGTGACAGGTTTTGAAAAATTAAGCATAACCATTATGAATGTTTCAGACATATGACATTTTCTACATATTTTTGTACACATATTAGCATAATGCTTATTCTAAAATGTTACAATTTTAAATATGACTGTAAATGTTCAGATATTTGATTTATTGTGTTAATTATCTAAAATGACTTTTTCTATGGATTAATCTATTTTTTTTGTCAGTGAATAATCTTCAAAATACCTACTAAGCCGATTTCAATAATACTTTCCTTGAGTTTGTCACGTGTTTTGGACTGGATTGGACTTACTCAATTATTATTTTTAGGATGAATCGAGGCGCAAAATTTTGAAAATGGTTATATCTAACGAAATTAATGAAGAAAATCCAAGACCACCGTATAAAACGACTCCACCTGAAACATCTTCTGGATTGATAGAACTTACTTCACATTTAGAGCCAATTCAAGCGCATTCTTCTGCAATAGAAAATAAAGATCCAGCAATCCAAGCTTCTTCATCTAAAATATGTGACTTAATCGACATGGAGCAAGAACCGTTAAAATTAAAACGCATACGAAGTCCTTTAATTAGTTTAAATAGCAATATTGATTCCTCTTTCTAATAATGATTTTCGAACTCAGAGATTATGCTCGATATGCGGAATAATCAACCTGGACCGAGCAGAATCGATGTGGAATATGTTGAAAGCGATCCAGAGTCAATAGAAAGTGCTAACATCCTACTATCTTACCATCCACTATCATCTTTTAACAAAATAATACCAGAATCAAATGATGATGATAGTTCTTCTAACTCTGAATACCCCGATAGTCAAAAAGATTTTTCGTCTGACGACATACATAATGACCCTGATTTCTTGTACGAGGATCTGGCACTTTCCTCAACATCTTCGGAAGACGAAACAGTTGCAACAAATGAAAACAACCAGAAATAGTTGAAGTTGAACAAGAAAAACCAAAAAAAGGAAGAAAAAGAAAAGCTATACCTGAAGAATGGAGAAAAAATAAAGCTAAACTATTGAGAAACGCTGGAAAAGCTTATGTATCTACATCTAAGTCAAAAAAAACAATGAAAGAAAAAGAAATGAAGCAAGCATGTTCTGATAGGTGTAAGCTCAAGTGTTCTGACAAAATTAGTGAGGAAAAGCGTCGATTGATTTTCGTAAGTTACTGGATGTTGGAAGATTTAGAAAACAGCGTCAATTTATTAATAAACATGTAACTGCGATAAAACCAAGTATCGTTATATTCGCGAGGGAAGTACAAGAAAAGACTATAACCATGCATTTTATTTTGAAATAGACAGAGAACAAATACGAGTTTGTAAGACATTTTTTAAAAATACATTAGGTATATCTGACAGACCAATAAGAACGGTAATATCTATGCAAAACTCTGAAATTGGAGGTTTTGAAAGATGAAAGAGGGAAGCATGGAACCACAAAAGCTTGATACTGCTATTATAAATGGAATAAGGCGCATAATTCTATTCCTAGAATAGATAGTCACTACTGTCGAGCTAGTAGCAGTCGAGTACATTGAAGGAGGTTTGTCTATTGCGCAATTACATAGAGATTATGTTGCAAAATGTCAAGTGAAAAGGTTCCTCACGCTGACTATCAAATATATTACAATATATTTACCAAAGAGTACAATATTTCATTTTGGTCTCCCAAGAAGGACCAATGTGAGGATTGTGCAGCGTACAACAACGCGGAAGATAAAGAGCCTTTAAAAGCCAACTATGACTCTCATCTTGAAGAAAAAGAACTAGTGAGAAGAGAAAAAGAGTTAGATAAAGAAAATTCTAATGAAAAATTTATTACAGCTGTCTATGATTTACAGTCCGTAATGCCATGCCCGAGAGGTGACGTTTCTAATTTTATTATATTTCAAAACTTAATGTTCTGAACTTTACCATTTACGAACTTGGATCAAAAGACGTAAATTGCTATGTCTGGCATGAAGGAGAAGGTTCAAGAGCGTAAATGAAATAGGGTCTTGCGTCTTTGGTTATCTAAAAAGCCTGCAGGATAAAATCAATGAAGATTTTGAAGTTGTATTTACAGCGATAATTGTTGTGGACAGCAAAAATAAGTATATGATTGCCATGTATATTTATGCTGTGAACAATTTAGAAAATTTAAAGTCGATCACGCACAAATTCCTAATAAAGGACACTCACAAAATGAGGAGATTCGGTGCATGCTACAATTGAACGTAATATTTCAAGATCTTTAAAATCAGCACCCATTTATGTGCCGGAGCAATATATTACTTTGATCAGGACAGCTAAAAAAAAAGGAAACCCGTACAGTGTCCATGAACTAAACCACGAGGACTTCTTTGACATTAAGAAAATTGCTGACAGTATTGGACCAAATTATACAATGAACGAAGATAAAGAAAAGATAAAGATGGGAGATATTAAAGTTATAAGAGTAGAAAAGCAGTTTAATGACAGATTTTTTTACAAGTCTTCATATAAGGAAAATTGTTTTAAGACTGTCGTGATCAAAACTCAGTCAAGCAAGAAAAATACAAACTTGTCTCCACAATTACAACCACTATACTCAGAAAAACTGACTGTGTCTAATAATAAAAAAGCAGGTATACTTACATTAGTAAATAAAAATATCATTCCCAGGTTTTATAAAAGCTTTTATGAAAATCTGTAGAAATGACAAACGTTTTGAATGTTTTATTTTCTATTTTGATTTATTTTATCCCTATAAATTTTATTAAGAGAGTTTAAAATTGCATAGAATTTGTGTTTCTTGTGTTCGGATAAATTTTACTAAAGATTGAGAAGTTTACAAAATGCTTTTTTGGTTTTTAATACTTTTTTATGACTGATACTTTGAGTTAGCCATTGTAAGTGGTTTTCTATAAAAATACCTGTCATAAAAATTATATTATTTAGATTTTTTATAAAGTACTTAAAAAAATTGAATTTATATCTTAAGTATATTATTACCTTTTCTATGTTATTATAAGTAGACTTAAGTTCGAACTGATTGATCTCAATATTATTACCATTCCTAATCTAAGAAGTACGTCTCTTGGAACAAAAGTTTTCTATTGATTGTTATTTTATAATATTTCTCAGTAAAATTATTATTTTATAGTACCTCATTTAATGAAAACTAGATTTTCACTTAAATAAAACTTCTTTACTGCTACAGTGGTGTTTAATTTTATAAAGTACAACCTACATATTTTTTTATTTATGTAGAAAAATGACACTTCTAATTGTAAATGGCATGTTTTGGTATATTATTAAAATTAAGTAGACACTCTTAATGAGCATTTAAATACCTTTCGAATGATACATAAAACTTTTATGTTAAAATTCAACATAAGATCGGAGAATAAATTAAAGAAATAAATAAACTTAAAATGTTTGTAGTGTATAATTTGCTCTTTTCTATAATGTCACTTTTCCGTTTAATCGACGACATGTTTACTTTTGGTATATCGACATTTATATAGCTTTTAGCTATTTAAATTCAAGATAGTCATGAAAACAAATAAAATGTCAAAACGAATGTTTTTTTTTAATTAAAATATTTATTTTAAACAAATAAGATTATTAATTGATCAGCCGATGCAAAATGTTACATTAAACAAATAATAAAAATGTTAACTACGGTTTTCACCGGCGAAGATAAGGCAAGCAGTAGGTTGTAAACAAAATCGCAATTAAGTTATTTTAACTTAATTAAGAAGCATTCGATTCGTATTCCATCAACATGTAACAAGCATATTAAATTTTACTGACTGTATACATGAACTAAATAGTTTATACCCCATGTAAATATATACAAAATATTATAATTGTATACGTGTTCACATGTTGATATTCGATCACTAAGTTCTAGGCACGGTAGTCGTTTTTGTGGCCAATCTGCCAGTGGTTTATAAAATAATACGCAAATCGCCGGTAAAACAAAATAAATCCCACAGCCGCAAACACTACGCGTTAAGTTTTTTTTTATAACTTAAGTGAAATGCATTACCCGTTGCCTACTTACTTAAGTCCCTTAAATTATATAAATATTTATTTTTTTATCCATTTCATATTTCTCGTAAGCCTTCTCTATATTATGAGCTAAAACGCACCGCAGTAACCGCAAAAAAATAATACAGTACAGATGCGTGCTGTGTTAAAAAAAAACAAATTAAAATATACAATGTATACAAATCGTATACAGCTATCAAACACAACAAACATGTGTTTATTATTTTAATGTATTTAGCAATAATGTGAATTGTATTAATAAATATCTTGATTTATCTTTGTAAAAATCTCGCTCGCGACTACAAACATACTTTGAAGTTTTATAAAGTACATTATTGCCAAAACGGTGAAATTACTCAACCTTACTAATAGGCATTAAAAGATCAGCGCTAAAAAAAAAAAAAAAACCGCTGACCTTTCAAATTCTATATACTTTTTTTTATAAAATGTCTCATTTACAAGGTCACAAGTAGACTATTATTATACTACGAAATAGAACTTTACAAAACTGTTATAGAGTCTATGTTTGCTTGCAACATACTGGCGCATATTGCGTCACTTTCGAGTATAAGCATTTCCAAATGGCGGGGAAAGCAATACAAAATCTATGGCCTGTATATACAAAATGTAGGCAAGTAGAACTGTAATAAAGTTATATTCTTCAAATATTGTAACTTATTTATTAATATTTTAAATATATTTTACATAAGTAAGTGTTAAAATTTTGTACTTGTGTTGAAAGAGACTATTTTACCGAACAAAATATAAAAGCGTTATTATATTAAAAAACCTGGTATATTATGTGTACAACAGAATTCAAAATTCTAAAAAAAAGTAACCTAATTTATAATATACATAAATAAGCTATAGACAAAATATGGTACAGATTAAAAAAGTTTCGAATAATATAGATAATATATTGCACGATGTCACAGACACCTGTTTAAGTTTAAAAACAATTCGCTATCAGTCGTTTTAAATTATAATAACTTGTTAGATATCGTTGATTTTGTTAGTTTCAAAACGTTTTAGTTTTTTATAAACCAAATAAAGTAACAACCACTAAGCAAACACTAAATAAAAATGGAATCTTCGCATTTTATCACATATTTCTTTCGACATCACCTTTCTGATTTCACGATACATTTGTTTTGAAGAATTGTGAATACAACTTTTAAAATTGGATATTCAGCTGCACGAAGTAAAATACGTGAAAATCTCTGTTTTATCTCGGTCTCGCTTCAAACATAATGTAAATATTCAACGAATATGGTAACCGTTAACTGAGACATATGTTTCTTTGTTTTTTCTTTAAAACGTTACCTCCACACTAGGATTTTCTCCATAAATTCCACAAGGACAAACATCCAGACCCAGAGTAATTATTTGTAGGCCATACAAATAATTGTTTCGTGCGCGATTCGACCCCGCAGCCCCTAGCGCTGCAACTCATTGCTAAGCCACTGCACCACTGCGCCGTCTATGGTTTAATTATATCTAAATAGAAATTTCATTTGATGGTAATAAGTAAATTGTGTTCATCTGTTTTCTAAAACGGCTATTTGGGTGTCTTTAATAATGTATACCGTATAAAATGTACGAATGTGATAATTAAAGAATGTGGTGAAAGTAGACAAAATCAATAGAGTAATAATATCCCTACATTTAAATGATTTTAAAGTGTTATAATATTTAAGCTGCAAATTGTTCCAACTTATTAGTAATTGTACATTTTCAAAGATTTACGTGTAAACATATAAAACAGTATGCATCTTAAAAGACAAGTTGTGTAAACGTTTACATCAGGTATAATGTATACATCTGGTAAACTCAAAATAATTGGTTATTTATTTAGGCGATTTTATTTCGTGTAATTTCGTCGTCCGCCGATAATTGGTTTTGAACGCGTATAAACCCGCTACCATCTTGGGAACGCGTAAAGAGGCGGATATCATTGCTCGTAGTGCTTTGCTCGTCGGTCCATCTCGTCGTCTGAGGTGCGATTCATCGGGTGATCGGGATGCTGCTGCATCTTTGGTACGAGGACCACGTTGCCGTCGGCGGCCTGCTGAAGTGAGTACTGGTTGGAGGAAAGCGGCCTTCCTTCGGGATCACGGAGGTTCTGGAACAATATAAGCTAATAAGAACAAACTTTGACTAAGGCGACGATTTGTGTACTACGGGAAGTTAAAAATTACACAGGGTACATAGTATCACAAACATACCCACAAGCAGTCTGACCTATCTTATCTGATTTTTTGACATAACGTAAAATCTCTTTTACGCGGGGAGTAAAATATGAAAACCAGCAACAGGCAGCAATGTTAAAGGTGCATTTATAGAATGAGGACGACAAACGAGCACACAGTCCACCTGATGGTAAGTGGAAGCTGTGGCCCATAGACATCTACATATATCCTCGATTCAGACTCAAAATGCAGATGCGTTGTCACCCGTGAGGACTAAGATGGAATGGGTCGTTATTAATATAAAAGATCTCCGGGTGTCTACACTCACCATAATACAACAGCATTAAGCTACTGTTTCACACTCGTATTCTGTGAGAGCGTAGTCCTATTCTAGTGGAGCCGACCAATTCATGCCGTAGGCATAACATAGCTGGTGCGTATGCCACACAGCCCATAAAATTGTACCGCTGAATATATGCCTCCTGCATAAATTGCATCTATGCCGAGCTTGGCAGGCGGGTTGGCAACCGCAGTTTTTTATTATTTTGAGTTTTTATCAGGAACACGCTGCTGTCCGTCTCCTGATTTGTTTCCCTCTGTCGTCTCTTACGACACGCACGAGACAATGTGAGGTAGTGGATATTCTTACACCGCCGTTACACGGTTATCCGCCAACCATCAATATTAACATCCATTTTTATATTTATATATTAATACGTAAAGAGAAAACCTTGTACCCCTTTTTAACTATATTCCGCCCACGGAGGTGAGTGCGATTTGACATAGATACCTATATGAAGGAGTGCATTACTGCACTCCTTCATATAGGTATCAAAAAATAAAATAAAATAAAACTTTCATTGTTGACGTTTATACTGCCAATGTCAAACACATAATAGTCTGTGGTCAAACATTCGCACAGAGTAGAGATTGTCGCCAAAGAATTTTATATTATATTTTGTAAATGAGATTTTGTGTTTTAATGTGCAGTTGAAAGTGAAATACAGCTCGCTAAATATACAAACATAAAAAAAATTAAGAGTTACGATCGAATAAAAAAAGAGCCTCGATAATCAGAACGCCTCTATAATCCGAACGACTCCCTGCTCAAGTAGATATTTCAATTTCAAAAAAAATGTTATTGCGTAAATTGAGGGATAAAGCATTTTCTTCGTCATTAAACACCACCACTCAGCAAAGTACTATACTAGATTTTTGACAATTAATACATATTGATTAAAACTTGTATTCACTTTCAATTATAAAATCTATGTTTCATTAAAAAAAAAAAAATTTTTAAAATATCTACATACTTATTATTGAGGCGATTATACGGATTCGTTCGTTCGGATTATCCGAATGCCTCACTAATCCGAACAGGGTGTAAATTTTGTGTGTTCGGATTATCGTACTGTATATATATAACTATGACCAAATATACAACTATATATATATATATATATATATTAGATAAGTGTAGTGGTGAGATGGCGCTTACTTGGAAAACATGTCGATACAACGCGGCAAAGCGTTCCTTGACGCGTTGTCGTTCAGCGAGCAACGCGCTGTGGTCCCGCTGCGTGCGCAGCTTGCGGTCGCGCACCGTGCGAACTTCGTCCGCTAGAGATGTGATCTGGTCCAGTTTGCGCTTGCGGCAGTTCTGTGCGGCCACCTGTGCAAAATACACGGTTTTTTAAATAAAACAAAAGTCACAAACGAACTTACAGTCCACCTGGATGGTAAGTGGCCACTGCAGTCTATGGACACCTGCAGACAACTTTAAACAAAGAAGACCTCAGATTGTCACCTCTGAGGACTAAGAATGCCTCACAGTCTGTAATTATACTGACTACCTCTCTATAACCTTTAAACCGAACACGGCAGTGCAATCATTGCTATTTGGCGGCAAAAATAGGTAAGACGGTGGTACCTACCCAGACGGAGTCCTACGAAGAAAAGGAATAATTAATATATTCATTAGGTGGTAGGTTAGGTAGGTAGATTTTTATACGTAGTAGAGCCATGCTGCAGATATTAGTAGTATAGTTGTAGCACGAATGGGTCGGCTCGACCGGGGAAGGACCACGCTCTCACAGAATACCAGCGTAAAATAGCAGCTTAACACTGCTGTGTTTCGTATGGTGAGTGTAGAGAACCGGAGACCCTTTTTACTGAAAAAGAGGCATTCCGTCTTGTCCTCACGGGTGACAACGCATCTACATTTTGATTCTTTATTGAGGATATATGTAGATGTCTATGGGTCACAGCAACCACTTACCATCAGGTGGACTGTGTGCTCGTTTGTCACCCTATCCTATAAAAAAAAAATGAATACACTACAATTATCAAACTGCACTACTTCCCGCGGCAAAGTGGCAACAACTACTTTTAGATTTAAAGACATAACTTGAAGCGGCGTACTTTTTTTATAGGATAAGGGTGATAAGCGAGCACACAGTCCACCTCATGGTAAGTGTTTGCATTGCTGTGGCCCATAGACATCTGCATCTATCCTCGATTACGCTACGGTACGGATTTTAGGGGATTAGGGTACGGTTGTAACCTTATTTGTTTTTGTTTTTGTACCTTGGTAAATGTGGTTACCAAGCTTTGTACAGAAGAATAAAATATAAACTTTCCATGAAGACAAATCTGTATATTCACGTATGGGTATGATATCCATATACGTTTGTGAAATTTCCCGTGTAGTGGCGGGTTAGAATACCCACTACCCCATATCTTCCCGTGGGTGTCGTAAGAGGCGACAGAGGGAAACTGAGGCAGAAGATGGGCAGCAGCATCTTTCTGATAACAGCAAATAATAAAAAAACTGCGGTTGCTAACCCGCTCGCCAAGCGTGGCAACTACGGCAATATCCCCCCAATGAAGAAAGTTACGAAGAAACGGCCCCCAGTCCCCGGCGGCCCCGCTATTCCTGGCTACGGTGGCGACCATGGTAACGGCGGGGCAGGGGGTGCTAAGAATCTCCGGTGGAGGTTCCGTTGCCACCTACGACGACTCGACCTGGCAACTTATAACGCACGCACTCTGAGGACTGACGAGAAGATCCTGGAGCTGGAAGAAGAGATAGACAAGTTGCGCTGGAATATTATAGGATTATCCGAGGTCCGAAGAGAGGGGGAGGACACGGTAATCCTCGAATCCAGCAACTTCTTCTATCACCGGGAGGGCGACCATCTGTCCCAAGGAGGTGTCGGATTTATCGTCCACAAGTCTCGTTAACAACGTTGTAAAATTGGAAGTGTGTCGACGAGGGTTGCGTACCTATACTCAGAATCACCAAACGGTATTCGCTGAAGGTCATACAGGTTTACGCACCAACTTCGGCACACCCGATGAGGAGGTGGAGGAAATGTATGAGGATATCTCTAGAGCCATGCATTCTCTAAAACCCACTATACGGTGTTAATGGAGACTTCAACGCAAAGCTAGGCACAAGAGAACAGTGAGCTGAAAGTAGGAAATTCGGATTAGGGCAACGGAACCCAGGGCCAGCAGCTGGCCGACTTCATGGAGAAAGAGGACTCTTTATGATGAACTCTTTCTTCCAGAAGCGGCCCCACAGGAAGTGGACCTGGTCGAGCCCTGACGGTTCGACAAAAATGAGATTGACTTCATTATGACGACTAAACGCCAACTGTTCAGTGATGTCTCAGTGATCACGAGGTGAAAACTGGTAGCGATCACCGAATGGTTAGAGCACACTGAACCTAAACGTGAAGTTGGAGAGGTCTCGTCTAATGAAGTCAACGCTCCGTCCCCCTCGTGCTCTAATCCAAAGTCCCGAAACCTTTCAGCTCGAGTTACAAAACCGTTTTCAGTGCCTAGAAGATTGCAATGCAGTGGACGATATGAATGACAAGCTCGTGGAAACTGTCCATGCGGTCGGAGCTAAGTTTTGTAAGACCCGCCGCAGAAGAACACAAAAACTCTCCGATCACACTCTTAATCTCATGGCTGTTAGACGGGAAATGAAGCTGCAATCTTCAGTAGATTTGATAGCATACAGGCAACTGAACAGACAGATCTCCAAATGCATGCGGCGGGACTTGCGCAACTTCAATACAGCTCGTATTGAAGAAGCGATCGAGCGGAACCAGGGCTCCAAAGTCTTTGCCAGAGATCTGTCTGCCAGAAAGCAGAAAGAGCCAACTGTCGAAGCTGAAGACCGATTGTGGCAGCATCGTTTCCGGGACACCTGAGATTTTGAGTGAGATTGAGAGGTTCTATGGGCAGCTGTACACATCATCGTTGGAGCCACACGCAAGTGTGAGTAACGATCCAAGAGCGAGTCTTATCCGACACTATTCCGATGATATCCCGGACGTCAGTCTGAGCGAGATTAGAATGGCTCTCCAGCACCTTAAAAACGGCAAGGCCCCAGGCGAGGATGGAATTACAGCGGAGCTTCTGAAAGCGGGTGGAAAACCGGTACTTGAAGTCCTTCAGAAGCTCTTTAATTCCGTCCTACATGGTGGCACTACACCGGAGGCGTGGAGCAGAAGTGCGGTGGTCTTGTTCTTCAAGAAAGGCGACAACGCTCTCTTGAAGAACTACAGACCGATTTCCCTTCTGAGCCGCGTCTACGTGCTGTTTTCGAGAGTCATTACGAATCGTCTCGCACGCAGACTCGACGACTTCCAGCCTCCCGAACAAGCCGGTTTCCGAAAAGGCTTTAGCACCATAGACCACATACATGCCCTTCGGCAAATTGTACAGAAGTCCGGGGTACAATTTGCCACTATGTCTGGCGTATGTGGACTATGAGAAAGCCTTTGATTCCGTCGAAATTTGGGCGGTGCTGCAGTCCTTCAGGGTGCCAAGTTGACTGTCGGTATATCGAAGTGCTGAAGTGCTTGTACAGTAGGGCCACGATGGCTATCCGAGTACAGAACCAGAGTACAAAACCTATCCAACTGCAGAGAGTGTAAGACAGGGTGACGTTATATCCCCGAAACTCTTCACCGCTGCATTGGAAGACGTTTTCAAGCTTCTGGACTGGAAAGGATACGGCATTAACATCAATGGCGAGTACATCACTCACCTTCGATTTGCCGATGATATAGTCCTTATGGCAGAATCGCTGGAGGACCTAAGCACTATGCTCAATGACCTCAATAGTGCCTCCCAACGGATGGGTCTTAAGATGAACATGGACAAAACAAAGATCATGTTTAATGTCCATGTCACACTATGCCGGTAGTTGTTGGGAGCACTAAGCTCGAAGTTGTTGACGAATATGTTTACCTGGGACAAATAGTCCGACTAGGTAAGTCCAACTTCGACCGAGAGGTCAATCGACGGATTCAACTCGGCTGGGCAGCGTTCGGGAAATTACGGCATCTTCTTTCAGGTATACCTCAAAACTTGAAAACGAGGCTGTACAACCAGTGCGTGTTGCCAGTGATGACCTACGGAACTGAGACGTGGTCCTTCACTGCTGGCCGGATGAGGAAGTTCAAGGTCGCTCAGCGAGCTATGGAGAGGGCTATGCTCGGGGTCTCACTGCGTGATAAACTTAGAAATGAGGATATCCGCAGTAGAACCAGAGTGACCGACATAGCCAACAGATTAGTAAGCTGAAGTGGCAATGGGCCGGCCATATAGCTCGAAGAACCGACAACCGATGGGGAAAAAAGGTTCTCGAGTGGCGGCCTCGTACCGGCGGACGAAGTGTAGGGCGTCCCCCCACTAGATGGAGTGACGACCTGGTAAGACATGCAGGAAGTCGATGGATGCGGGTGGCTCAGGACCGTGCTTTGTGGCATTCCTTGGGGGAGGCCTATGTTCAGCAGTGGACTTGTGAAGGGCTGTAATGATGATGATGAGGGTACGGTACTTTGAGCACAGCTTCAAAAACAACAATAAAATAAAATTACGTTACAGATACAATAATAATAATGTGATACAGATCGAATTTCGGTCACGGCGGCCAATCTCAACCGAAACCAGCCTTCTGCGCAAGACAAGATTATAGTGCCCAAGTGTATGCGCGAGCAAAGGTGCACTCTCTATTCCCTCACCCTCATAGTCCGATGTGACGGTAAACACGACTGGAGAGAAATCAGCCGCAGGACCAACGGCTTTACGTGCTTTCCAAAGTAAGGAGTTAAACCCAGAGTCAGGAAGTTGTCAGTTATACATACAGTTAGATACTTTCTTTTATAGAATAAGGGTGACAAAGGAGCACACAGTCCACCTGATAGTAAGTGTGGCCCGTAGACATCTATATTTACCCTCAATTAAGAATCAAAATGCAGATGCGTTATCACCCCTGAGGACTTAGATGGAATGCCTCGCTTCCAGTATAAAGGGTCTCCGGTTCTCTACACTCACCATATGAAATACAAAAGTGTTTAAACTACTATTCTACGCTGATATTCTGTGAGAGCGTAGTCCTTCCCCAGTTGAGCCGACCCATTCGTGATACAACCATAGTATCACTGCAGCGTGGCTCTACCAAGTATAAACACAAAAAAAACTGTCAAAAATTACCTTATTCTTGCCCCGACGCCGAATATCTCTGATGAGTGAGAGCTGAGCCTCGCTGAGGTCGTGTTTGGAGAGACGCTCGTTGAACTCGTCCATCGGTAGGTTGATTATATCGTGCACCTCCAACGGTATGCCTGGTGACAATGTTTACACAATTTATACCAAATGTAAACATTTGTATACAAAAGGTAAAGTATGGTTACAGATTGTGGAGGTTAACGTTGAATAAAATATTTAATTATTTTAATTTTATTTATTAGTAAAATAATAAAGATAATACGGGTCGCATCGTCCGCCAGTTTCTTTCCCTTTCCCCCTAACCCTCGGCCGCTTGGTCTCCCCTGCTGAGGGCTTACATTTAGTGGGGTTTTTATTTATTTATATATTTTATATTTCTTTATTTTGCTATGTTAAGGTATATTAACGTATTGTGTTAATGCCCTATATGAGTAATAATAATAGTGCTCAAATGCAGAAGGCGGTGCTCGTCGATTTATTTTCCCTTCACCTTAACCCTCGGCCGTTTGGTCAACCCTGCCGAGGATTCCATTGGTTAGGTTTTATTTATTTTATTTTATTTCATTTTATAAATAATTTTAGTTTATATTATACGCTATACTATTAAGGTTAATAAATTATATATTCTATAGGTATTTATCAATCCCAACCAGACAAGTATACCATTCATTCATTCACTCATTCATTAATTCATTACAGCCTATAAAAGTCCGCTGCTGAAAATAGGCCTCTCCCATAGATTGCCTCGTAAGGATGATTTTGCCATAGTTGCCACGCTTGGCAGGTGGATTGGCAACCGCAGTTTTTTATTATTTTCAGTTATTATCAGGAAGATGCTGCTGCCCATCTCCAGGTTCAATTCCCCTCTGTCGCCTCTTATGACACCCACGGGACGATATGGGGTAGTGGATATATACTATAGAATTCCTTAATAATAATAAAAACAAATGAATTTATGGGGAACTTATTCCGTCTTATTGATTTTAACTAGTATCACTTGAGGTGGAAATAAGGTCGATTGAGCAGAACCAACGCTAAGTAAATATATAACTTTTTCTTATAATATTTTTACGTGCAGGTAAGACAAAGGAATCTTAGCTCATACAGCCGAAACGTAATCGCAATGCTCTTAATTGGTTTAAACGTTTGGTATGGAAAGATGTGTATACGTTTACTTTATTTTACCTGCCTAAGCTTAACGGCAACATATACATGTGCTTCAATTTTCGATGATCATGTGATACGTTCAATATGATGATTTAATTGTTGATATTGTGACGTTTAACGCGACTTTAAAAAAGGAGATAATAAATTGGACTGTATGTTTTTATTCTATGTAAATATACAGGGTTATTTTGCAATAACCGGCCAAAATTGTAGAGAAGGTTCATAATAAGTAACATAGGCAAATGGTTAGGAAAAATTAAATTTAAAAAATCTCAAACATTCTGTCCTTTATATATTTTAAATTCAAAATGTGTGGTAATGCATTATTTTAACTGATTGTCATTCATAAATATCTAACGCCTACGCTCGCACACATTCGTAAGGGTCGCTCGGTCGGCAAAAACATTGTGAATTGAATCGCACACAGAGGAGCGCGCGTACGCGTAGTCGTTGCCCATAAATCACATTCAATTTGGGATAATTTCAAATAAAAGTAGAAGCCTAATTTACTCGTATTTTCAAAAACTGCAATAACGGTATATCATTATTTATATATTTGAACTTAAGTTTAAAATTTGGCTACTCTTTGAAAAATAATCCTGTATATCTCCGAGAATACACTTTCAGAATTTTAATTTTATCTGATGGTAAGTGGATGCTGAGGCCCATAGACATCTTTTTTTTTATAGAATAAGGGTGACAAACGAGCACACAGTCCACCTGATGGTAAGTGGTTGCTGTGGCCCATAGACATCTACATCTATCTTCGTTTGCGAATTTAAATACAGATGCGTTGTCAGCCGTTAGGACTAAGATAGAATGCCTCTTTTCCAGTAAAAAGGGTCTCCGGTTCTCTACACTTACCATACCAAACACAGCAGCATTAAGCTGTTATTTTACCCTGGTATTCTGTGAGAGCGTGGTCCTTCCCCGGTCGAGCCGACCCATTCGTGCTACAACTATACTATATAGCTGCAGCATGGCTCTACCACGTAAAAACATCTACATCAATCCTCATTTAAGATTCAAAATGCAGTTGCGTTGTCACCCCTAAGAACTAAGATGGAATTCCTCGTTTCCAATAAAAAGGGTCTCTGGTTCTCTACACCATACGAAATACAGCAGCACTCAGCTGCTATTTTACGCTGGTATTCTGTGAGAGCGTGCTCCTTCTCTAGTCAAGCCGACCCATTCGTGCTACAACCATAATATAGCTGCAGTGTGTTTCTACCACGCATAAAAACTTAATACGTATGCAAAATTTCAGATTATTCAGACACCGGGATGTGGGTGAAAAATGAATTATAAAAATCCATTACACTCATACATAGATAAATACATACAAACAGGTCAAGCTAATACAAACGTTTTAAAATAGATGTTTACAATGTCTATACAATATGGACTGGTGTGTTTGATTGTCTGCGTGTAACGACACTCACCTAGTGCCTTAGCGCGTTTCTCATCTCGAGAAAGATGCTGCGACCCTCCCGACCCAGCGTCGGACGTACTACCATCCGTCAACCGTCGAACTGTACACAAACATACTTTGTTACCTTTTGTATATATTTACACATTCATAAAATAATATATAAATACACCGCAACTAAGCATGCGTATACTGGAATAATTCTGTCAACTTAGAGAAACGTCAGTAAATTTTTGTACTAATGATGATGGTGATGATGATGATGATGAACAAGACCCACCTCGTTTATCTCGCGTGACGTGCCTAGGCTCAGCGGGTGGTAGTGGGGCGCTGTACGTATGGTTGTGGCGCACTCGCTCGCTGGTCACCACGCCGTAACGACCCACCGGGCTAGAAACGCCCGTCTGTAATAACAAATATTATCTAAAACACGCTATTGAAGTTTCTGAAGTACTTCGATATAAGAAATATATTTTATACGTGGTAGGGCCATGCTGCAGCTATATTATGGTTGTAGTATGAACCGGTCGGCTCGATCGGCGAATGACCACGCTCTCACAGAAAATCGTCGTAAAATAGATTGCCCTTGCTCCCAACAGAAGAAACAAATTTTTCTACAGCAATAAGAGTAACGAAAACGGTCATATTTCACTTTATGGTACGTGGCTACTGTAGCCTATAGACATCTTCATCTATCTTATATTTAGAATTAAAATGCAAATACGTAAGGGTGACCCTATGGATTAAGATGGAATGTCTCGTTTCCAGTGAAAACGCTCTTCGGTTCTCTCCACTCACCATACTAAACACATCAGCTTAATGCTGCTATAATGAGTTTTGTTTCTATCTAATATGAAATACTCCAACTATGAGGCAATCTATGACAGCGACCTATGTTCAGCAGTGGGCTTCTGTTGGCCTAACATCATCATCGTCATTACAGCCCTTCACAAGTCCACTGCTGAACATAGGCCTCCCCCAAGGAATGCCACAAAGCACGGTCCTGAGCCAGCATCCATCGACTTCCTGCATATCTTACCAGTTCTGTTGGCCTGTAATTAATGAAAATTAGGGCTTGCATCTTTTACTACTTTAATAATTTTTTTCTTTAATATACATTTTTTGCATCGTTACCTGTAGTAAAGTCTGACTGGAGTGCGCAGTGTTCAGGTCCAAGGCGGGCTGCAGAGTCGGTACGTGAGGTGGCGCTATCTGGTGGCGAGCGTTATAGTCCACTACAACAAGATAAAATTCAAATAAATATTAATACAAATATATACGTGTATTTCATTATCACGTAGATCTCATCCATAGATTTTTTCAGCAGTGGATTTAGGCTCAGCCCCACGAGGCCTGGGCGGAAGAATTTAAAGGTCAGAAAAATAATTCGTCTCAAATGAAAACTGACGAAGTTTCACGTTTAAAAGCAGCAAATTTAAACTATGTGATATTGTTGTGTATTAATGATGACGTCAACTACTCAATTTAGTTATCCACTGATAAAAGCAATGTCCATTTGGGTTTATAAATGCACTAAGCGTTTTTCAAAAAATCTGTTGTTCTTGTATATCAGCCTATAACAGTTAACTGATGAACACGGACCCCTTATACTGTAGGAACAGTCTGCCTAAATCGCCACCCTTGGCAGATGTATAGGCGATTAGAGTTCCAGATATCACGCAACCTTGACACTCCTCCTCGTCGTCATCATAGATTTAGCATCTACAAGATGGTATACCATCATTTACGGAGGCCATGAGTTCCTTTTGACCTTTTCTATAGTCGCTTCCTATGATACTCATGGGAAAATGGGATTATAGATGTTCATAACACACAATGCCATGGTGTCTCAACATCATTATCATCAAATACATGCAGCTATAGGTTTTAGCTGTCTATATGCTAAAAGGCTAGAAGCCAGAAAAATTGTAAGCTGAACTGGTAATAGGCCGGTCATGTAGCTGCAAGAAGCTATAACCGATGGGAAGGAAAGGTTATCAAGTGACAGAGATGCGGAAAAGAAACTTTTACTTATAATAAAATTAATTCATATGGTATAACAAAATTAATACAATGTCAAGCTAGCATCATTACTTACCGTTGTGCATATGCAAGGCATCATGATGGTAGGTCTGTTCTGGGCATTCGTATTTCACTACGCCGGGGCTCGAGGGAGGGGTTCCATCGTAGGTGCTGGCTGTTCCTGGAAAAATATATATAATGTTGTATGTGTAACTATTCTATATAATATATTATACGCATTTATGTTTTATAAATTAGGTACATAACAAATAATGTATAATGCTTGCTTTGTGAAGTTACTCAGGGGCCAACAAAACAAGTCTTTTTCTCTGGCTATCAGATTAAGAGTGCAGAGTCCAAGTGTCAGTGTCACGTGTCAAGTGTCGCCTAACGCATTAAGTTTGTCCTTCTGTTCGGCACGGCATACATTCCAATGTTGGGCAACAAACTTGTCTCTCGACTCTCGAACCTCGCCGTATAGACGCCTATGTTCAACCGTGGACTCTTGATACGCTGTAATCCATGGAACCTAGTCTCATTTCTGAGTGCTGTTGATGACAGAGCGAAACTGAAACAGGAGACGGGCAGCAGCAACACAAAAAAAAACTGTGGTTGCTGACCATGCCAAACGTGGCAACTATGCCAAGTATCTCCCATATGAAGTAATCTATAGGGAAGGCCTATTTTCAGCAGTGGACTTTTGATAGGCTGTAATAGATGGAATCTCGTCTCACTCCTACGAGGATGCTGACAATGATGACGTTGGAAACCTAGAAAATTTTCTAGAATTTTATTTAATCGAGATTGAAACACCGCTAGGATTAAATGAGGAAGATATAATTGTAAATCCATATATGTAGCATACATACCTGGAAGCATCTCTTTCCGAACATATGGTGTTTCTTCTGCGGGGGATGCGGGGCTCTTTCTCTAGCGTAAGCGCCATCGTACGGCCGGAACTTGGAACTAGAAAGACAAACATATTATATATACGTTGTAGAGCCATGCTGCAGCTGTGTTTTGGTTGTAGTACGAATGGGTCGGCTCGACCGGGGAAGGACTACGCTCTCATAGCAGCTCAACGCTGCTGTGTTTTGTATGGTAAGTGTAGAGAACTGGAGACCCTTTTTACTGGATGCGAGGCATTCCATCACGCATCTGTTTTTCAATCAATCTAGCAGATGTGTAGATATCTATGGGACACAGCATCCACTTACCATCAGGTGGACTGTGTGCTCGTTTCGTCATTAAAAAATCGTTTAATATTGAAGTTTCAGTAATTTATTATTTTGAATTATTATCAGGTAGATGCTGCTGCCTATCTCCTGTTTCAGTTTCCCTCTGTCGCCTCTTACGACACCCATGGAACGATATGGGGTAGTGGATATTCTTACACCGCTATTATACGGCCGGCATAGTTACTTCCAACACATATCAGAAGTTTAAGGTCGTAGATTCCGGATAGATGATCGGTGTAGCAGAAGCGAGTAGTATTGTTATAGCGCCATCTATCGAAATTTTTCTGGCATGTTCCAGAAAGATCTTATGACTTCTGACACATAACACAAATTTATTACGGTCGTAAAGACTACTTAATGAAGCCACTAAATTCACACTTTTACTAACCTGTGGAACTCCTGAGCGGAGTCGTTTCCGTCGCACCATTCACCATCAGAGAGAGAAGGCACTCTCTCCGATCCCATAGAGGACACAGCACTATCCGAAGCAGAGTCGCGCTCTAAAAACAGATAGTTTTTACTCCATTATGAAATTTGCAATAATTTCAATCTTCCACAAAATTCGGGAAATTACTGACTAAATATGTAATTTCAAAAGTTTGAATATTGTTGCCATGTTGTATAGTAAGAATTGTTTAGTTTCACCGGAGTAAGACCACGCTTTCAAGGAATACCAGCGAAAAATAGCAGCATAATGTTGCCGTGTTTCGTATGGCGAGTGACAAAGAAGTCGCTATTATTGGTAACGAGGCATTCCATCTAAGGCCCGTATTAATAAACGTTACTCAGCTCAAGTACACGCACTTTAGTACAATCTTGAGGTTATGATCTTATTAATAAACATATCTCAAGATGCGGTTTAGGTTTAGGATATCAGCTGAGTGCTACACTGATTAATAAAAGAAACTCGACTCTTCAAGTGTGTATACTTGAGTGCAAGTCACAGAACAGTATTCCTAAGTACAGCGTTTTGAGATACTGTTTTTATTTGTTTATTAATTAGCAACGACCTTGAGATGCTGATTTCGTAATGAGGGCGTATCAAATGATTACGCACTTGAGTTCGTCGTTGAGTAACGTTTATTAATACGGGTCTTAGTCCTCAGTCAGTCAGTATGTTACGCGATATCTTCGCAGATTGTGAACCAATTTTGATGATTCTTTTTTTATTAAATAGTTTATACCCATATAAATTTGGAGAAAAAATTCCACCCCTAAGGGTAGCAAATAAATAACTTCTTTTTTAGCAATTTGTCAAATTTTCAAATTTGTCAATTTGTTTTTGCTTTTTGTCAAAAGTTATAATTATTATAGTGTATTGTGGTTGGAGCTTCCTTTTAAATAAGTACTTTACTTGTGATAGGAAGCTCCGCTTTTTCAAAACAATTTCATTTCACACTAAAGATCAGGTATCAGGTACTTACTTATTAAATTATTGTATACAAAACAAATCATCAACATTTGGTGGTGGTTGTGTATGTGGTGTATGAATAAGTGTGTGCATGTGTGTGTGAGGGTGTGTGTGTGTGTGCTTGTGCGTATTTGTGTGTGAGTTAGAGAGTTGAATGAGTATGTATGTATAGTATGAAGAAATCATGAGGAATGTTAGCATTTGAACACTGTAACTTTAGTGACCTAAATAGGAAACATCTTACCGGCAGTCATCGCCATATGGGAGTGGTTGTGGGGCGGAATGTGGGGTGCCCCGTCCAACATACGCATCGTGTACATGCCTGGAACAAAGATATTATTGAGTTTTAAGTACCTTAGAATATTCTGCAATAAAATTAGGGTAGCGTTTAATATAAAGTATTCACATCTATACATACTCGTATAATATAATTTAAGTGTCTGTTTGTAATATCGACATAACTGGCTTCTATTAGGTTCAGGGTTATTTGCAAGTTATTAAAACATGAACTTTAAAATTTTTGTCTGTCTGTCTGTCCGGTCTAATCTTCGAAATGGCTGAACCGATTGTGATGAAACTTCACAAACAGATAGAGAGCAATGCCAGGAGTGATCTAGACTTTATTTTTCCGAAAAACGTCGACGTTTTTTTTAAGAAAAAACGAAAAATTTATGAAATAAATGGTCTTTAAATATGTCAAATCTAAATATCCTTTCCTACACAGGCGAAGCTACGGCGGGTCGCTATTATTCAATATATTATATAAGTGACCACGATATTTGATGAAATTTTACCGCCGGGCGAGGTTGTTCAGCCCAGGGAGCGGCTAACGCTCCGTGTGTTATTTCGGAGCTGTTCTATATATAGCGCGTTAACTTCAGAACTTTGATAGCGCGATTTAGGCTTCGGTATGTTTCGCTACTGGCGCGGCGACAGCGCCTCCACAATCATCATTGCTAAAAGTCTAAGGCCCGTCACATACATTCGGAATTCCGTTTCGGGATTCCGTTTCGGAATTCCGAACGGGTCGGCCACACACATTCGGAATCTCGTTTTGCTCGCAAAATTTCGAACGGAAAACTACTGTACGTGTGACGAGTCCTTGATTTTATATGGACTTGCTGCGTTCGAAATTCGAATTAGAATTCCGAAACGAAATGCCGAAACGGAATTCCGTATGTATGTGGCCGGCTTAAAAGTCCACTGCCGAACGTAAACCTGCGCCATAGATTGCATCAGAGTGGGAATACCACACATGGCAGGCAGGTTGGCAACCCCATCTTTATCATTATTTTGAATTGTTATCGGTAAGAGGCTACGGCCCATTTCCTGTATTATTTCCCTCTGCCGCCAATTACGAAACCCACGCTATGATATGGGGTAGTGACACTCTCCCACAGAATACCAAAGTAAAACAGCAGCATAATGGATTTAAAGGATCTCACTCTGTCCGAGGAGATTTTTTAAAGAATAAGGGTGAAAAACGAGCACACATTTCTCCTAATGGTGAATATTGTGGCCCATAGACACGTACATCTACCCTCGATTAAGAATCAATATACAGAATGCGTTATCACCCTTGAGGACTAAGATGGAATGCCTCTTTTCCAGTAAAAAGGTCTCCGTTTCTCTACATTCACCATACGAAACAGAGCTAGGAACATTTATTTTAAAGTTGCGTACAATAAATACGCATTCTTAATTAATGTCCATATTCAAAATAGCTGGCGTGTTCAAATCTATGACGTAAGCGGGAAAGTAAACCGATGACGTCATCCATTCAAATAAGGAGTGGCATTGAATTTTATTCTGTACGCGTACGTACGTCATCTGACCTCATGTTGATAACTCTACGGTCTAATGTCCTCCTGACTTTATCATACAACTTTTATATATAATTCCAATAAATCAGAATTATAGAATTAAACAAGTGTGATGCGGGAAGTAAAGACTATGTAAGAACCTCCGAAGGAGGCGGAGTATAGCCGAAATAAGAATTATGATTTTTTTGGTTTTTGGCCATTTTGACCCCCTAGGAGTGTAATGGGAACTTTTTGCCCCTATTCAACCATGGCCGCCATGACATCCTCTACATGATAGGCTATTCAAACTGACTATGCCTAAAGTTCGAGCCACCCCCCAATTTTTTGGTTTTTGGCCATTTTGACCCCCTAGGAGTGTAATGAGAACTTTTTGCCCCTATTCAACCATGACCCCCATGACATCCTCTACATGATAGGCTATTCAAACTGACTATGCCTAAAGTTCGAGCCACCCCCAATTTTTTGGTTTTTGGCCATTTTGACCCCCTAGGTGTGTAATGAGAACTTTTTGCCCCTATTCAACCATGACCCCCATGACATCCTCTACATGATAGGCTATTCAAACTGACTAGGCCTAAAGTTCGAGTCACCCCCCAACTCATTTCTAGTCTTTACTTCCAATTACTTCCAAATAACTTAAAAACAACACGCATAGATAATAAGCTACGTGATATTTTGTGGTGAATCATATTTCTTCGTGGTAGAGCCACGCTGCAGCTACGTTATGGTTGTAGCACGAATGGGTCGGCTCGATCGGGGAAGGACCACGCTTTCACAGAATACCAACGTAAAATAGCAGCTTAATGTAGCTGTGTTTCGTGTGGTGAGTGTAGAGAACCGGAGACCCTTTTTACTGGAAACGAGGCATCCCATCACAAACCTCAGGGGTGACAACGCATCTGCATTTTGATTCTTAACTGAGGATAGATGTAGATGTCTATAGGCCACAGAAACCACTTACCATCAGGTGGACTGTGTGCTCGCTTGTAACCCTTATTCTATAAAAATTGCTCAACACATGTTCAATATTTAATTTTGCTTTAAAATATTGCTTCAAACTCAAGCTTACGTACATGTTCTTTTAAAACGGTTTAGATAACAGTAAACAAGTCAAAGGTCTATCAATGTGTACATTGGCGGATTGCAGTCGTATTTGATTTTGTAAAATTTTTCGTTTACACTTTAATATTTGGTTTATTTCCAGTCTTAACATTTATTACAGTTACTTCATCATATTCTTATTCATATGATAGAAAGATCAATTTCAGACATTCTTTACTGATCGCTCTCTAAAAGTTATTATAATCATAACTTATTATAGCCTCTCCATAGAAGCCGAGAAGCCGGGCTTGCCCTATCAAACTGCTCAATCAATAATATCAACTAATAAAATAACTCGTAAACTGTTTCAAACTATTTCAAATTTCCCGCGCGCTTCTCTGTCGCTGTCGCTGACCTGTTCTACACAGGCCTTATAACGTCAACACGCGGCAAAACTGCGCGATACTGCTGTCATAAAAATTAGTCGTCTCTCTCGCACGCGTGGGCTTTTACCGGGCTTTCGAGAAGACGATCGCTCCCTTTCTAACCTGTGGCAAAATGTTCTATAATGAAATATAACTACGATTGTTTATATAGCAATTTGTATGTAGCGAAAAGCCCGGCTTTTAGTGTGAAGTTAGTCATTAGTCAAGCGCGGGCGATACCTTTGCAAGTTCACTTCACATTTCAATGTTTAACTCTGACTTCTTTAGTTGAGCGAATAAATATTGCGAGTTGAAAAATGCTTTTTTATAGATTTTTAGTGAAAATGGAGGATAATAGTGTTCCTTGTGATGAATTGAAGTGTGTTAAAGTGCTATATGCTAATAAAAAATATATACTAATCGGCGAGGAAAAGGTAAAATCGAAAAAGAGAAAAGGTAAATTTTTATAAAACTGCTAAAAACAACAAAACCATATCTTGGGCTTGCCCTAGTTTGGAGCCCTAGCTTCGCCACTGATTATAGCTAAACTATTGATCGTCCTAAGCCCAGATAAAATTCCATAAAATATATCGCACACAATACAATATCAAGTGGCTTAAAATTTCTTAGCTATTAATTGTTTAATAGTACGAGTATATCTTATCTGCATGAGAACGAATTCTGGGAAATGTATTTATTACTTCCACAAATTAAGATTTTGCTTCAAATCAATATAAGTGCTATACGTGGCAGAACCATGTTACAACTATAATGTGGTTGTAACATGATTGAACTGAATTGGTCGGCTCGATCTGGGAAGCACAATGCTCTCGCAGATTTCGTAATAGGAGCTTAATGTTGCTGCGTTTCGTATGGTTAGTGTAGAGAACCGGAGACCCTTTTTACTGGAAACGTGGCATTCCAACTTAGACAACACATTTGCATTGTGATTCTTAACCGAGGATAGATGTAGATGTCTATAGACCACAGTATCCACTCACCACCAGGTGGGCTGTGTGTTCGTTTGTCAACTTTAATCTATAAAAATCTTTTCACAATGAAATTGCAGTTAGAAACAAATGCCTATCCTATCCTATCTAATCTATAAAAATGATCGCACATGTCACGCTTGTGAAGGTATTTGAATGTAGTTTACGAAGTAACTATTAATTAATCTGTGATCCAGTGTCATTTATACTATCTGTCGTGGGAATAAAGACCTCAGCATGACCATCAAAAACCGATCCTGTCAACGTATGTTTATCGACGCGTGCCGTTTAATGTGTCTTAGATAATACGCTATCTTCCATTAAATCGGTGTCAGGGAAGACCGCTGTACATTCTTAGTAGAGATTACAATTTTTTTTAAGAGATTACGGGTTTTTTTTAGAGTGACGACGATGTCATAAGCGCGATTTCTGCCTATTTCGAGGAGAAAGACCAATATTTTTTTTTTCAATCAATATATCCCCCATACTGAGAAAGAAAGATATGCAAGTATAATTTTATAGTTTTTGACTTCCATTACGTTATTTTTATTCATTTCAAATACGGGTATTTAATTGAAAATCATTTAAAACAACCTCAATATCTAAGTATTTAGATAACAACAGTCGCGCAACAGTCGCGTAAATCCTGGGATTCCGCATGATTTATTGTATCAATTATCAAAATTCCTGTTATAAATGGAAGCAAAAAAAACTAGAGAAACAGCTGTAATCATTTATTTAAAAATAGTGTTTATCAATACTCGATAAAGTCGAGCGAGTGTGCGT
Organism: Parnassius orleans; assembly: GCA_029286625.1. NCBI lineage: Eukaryota > Metazoa > Arthropoda > Insecta > Lepidoptera > Papilionidae > Parnassius > Parnassius orleans. Next base: position 1,925,915 of record JAGSMP010000053.1, read on the forward strand.
AACATATGGTAATACCGATTTTTTTCAAGTCATTGCTTGGAGATACGAAATAGTGTTATCTCTGTTGCCTTGTAGGCACAAAATTATTGATACGTCACCGTGACACGATTTTTTTAAAATAATTTGAATGGCAATTCTTTGCAGCCTATCAAAAGTCCACTGTTGAACAAAGGCCTCTGCCATAATTTGCCCCATATTGAGGATATTTGCCATAGATGCCACTACACACACTTGATAGACGAGTTGCCCACCACATTTTTTATTATATTGAGTTGTTACCAAGAGCTGCTACTGCTTCAGTTTTTTTTTTAATAGGATAGGGTGACAAACGAGCACACAGTCTACCTGATGGTAAGTGGTTGCTGTGGCCCATAAACATCTATCTACATTTATCCTCGATTAAGAATCAACGTGCAGATGCGTTGCCTTGTCACCCCTGAGGACTAAGATGGAATGCCTCGTTTCCAATAAAAAGGGTCTCCGGTTTTCTACACTCTACACAGCAGCATTAAGCTGCTATTATTTTACACTGGTATTCAGTGAGAGGGTGGTCTTACCCCGGTCGAGCCGACCCATTCGTGCTACAACCTTAATATACTCGTAACTGCAACATAACTCTAATAGCTTGTTTAAGCTTGGGAGAAACGTCCCTTATTATGTTTCATTCAGTAATTTTACCAACCCCACAGTAACATACTTTTCTCAAGTCACTTTTAGTAAAGTACCTTATCTGATAAAGAATAAACGATAAGTCTTATGAAACAACAACGTAGCACGATTAAAGAAATTTGAATTTTGCATGATAACTGTGAATCATTATTATTAAATTAATACATCGACAGGGGCAGGAAGCGCGAGGCCTTCAATTTTCATGTACTTATATGATAAGAATTTTTATACGTAATGTCGAGTCACTATGAGGCGTTATTGATTTCTTTATAATGAGAAATTGACTTATGGACGTCCTATATTGGTTCGTGTAACAACAATAAGACTAGTGTGGGTATTTGTGAATTTAAAGTTAACGAAATACTGAGCATTAAACATTTACTTTGATTATATTGTTATTAGAAAATTTAGAGCCACGCTGCAGATATATTATGGTTGTTGCAAGAATGAGTCGGCTCTTCCTGGGAGCACGCGCTCACAGAATACCAGCGTAATATAGCAGCATAATATGTTTCGTATGGTGAATGAGGCGAACCGCGGACCCTTTTTACTGGAAACGAGACGTTCCATCTTAGTTTTCAGGGGTCAACGCATCTGCATTTTGATTCTTAATTGAGGATAGATGTAGATATCTATGAACCACAGCATCCACTTACCATAAGGTGGACTGTGTGCTCGTTTGTTACCCTTTTATAAAAACAAATCCTGTCTATTTCACATTGAATAATCAAATAGACTCAAGTGCGATTTGTGACGTGTTCGTGTGGCGGTAAATTAGAATGTCGACTCCATTTACAGCTCGCTACGTCGAATAAATCTTTACACAAATATTTGGATTGGTGTTTTATCGTTATTGACTGTGCGCTTGCAAATTGTCTAAATTTAGATGATAATCATTTTAAATAAAAATATTTACTCACCGTCATAAAGACTGTAGTAAGAGTTGAGATATTCCGGATACAGTACTGGACTTAAATATGGCGTTATAGGATAAAATGATTGAGCGGGATACTGATACTGAGCTACAGATAGGTCCATTTCTAATCTGATGATATCTTTTCAATCCTTTCAGAATATGTGTATTTTTTTCGTCTCGATAGATAGTCGGTAAGCCCAACGGACGCTGTGAATATATATTTTTAACGTACAAGCGATTTCAGAAATATAACAAATTCAAAGATATCGCTTAGACGACAATTATTCCGTAATCATTGTTGGTCTTTATCATTTTCTATACAAGAGAAGGGGAAAGATAAATTTTATCGGAAATTGATTGTCACTTTCAATTCGTTATAATCAAGCATACAAATCGATTGAAGTTTACAAGCCCCTTCTGTATCCATTCGATTTAGGAGCACCAGGTAATTGTTGTTGAGTGAACGTGTATCATTTGGAAATTTTTATAAAGTTCCACAAACAATATCAGAGCAAATAGAAATCTTAGTGTCTTAATTCCTCTTCAAACATACGCTTGACTCCTCTTTGTCTTGATTTCAAATTATCTCGTTCCGAACCAAAATAGATTCAGTTATCTTCACGGTGAATTACCTATGTGAATTCACTGGAAAATCTCAAATTTTCGTATAGATCTCCATTCTATACTTGAATGATCGTAAACAAAAGTTGTATCTCTTCAACACCGAAACTGGTACTTTGGTTAACGAATCGCAGCGTGTTCTTTGGCGTCTTAAAGCGCAGCAGAACCGGCACAAGCAGAAACAACAATCCGAATTATGCACCCTTCTTGTCTTCACCGTACGTTTGTTCATAAAATATGGCATATGTAGGCTTTTCCTTAGCTGTATATAAAAAACAAATAACGTTCTATAGAGTTTTACACAAGAACTTTACTTTCACGAGCCTTTTACTTTTATAGTAAAAGACACAAAATCGTCAATTTTAATTTATGTTAAAGAACACAGTCTTATTACAGTTCTTAAGGATTTTAAAATTTAAATTTTTTTATCCACTAAATACCACGACAGTGTTAATTACTCTGTTATCTTCATCACAAATAATCTATACACGTAAGAAAAAATTCCCATCTTGAATACAATTTAAAAACTCAATCGCACTTGAAATATTTTTTTAGACGCCTTAAAGTTAAAAACGATGTCAACTTTTGTGTCTATCTATTAAAAAAAATATTTTACACCAAATTACTACATCCAACATTCAATAATAGAAATAAAAGAAAAAAGCTTGACAGCCTGTCACTTTAAGCGCGAAACACGATATAATCGAATGCAGTTCTTGCACCGGTAATTAAATATCTCCAATTGTAAACAATATCATATCTCGTTTGCAGTACAAATATAAATATGAGATAATTAAGTGATACAATACGTAGTTCTCGCGACGATTTATTGTATTTTCAAAGTCGCACCGCGCCATCCATCTTTGCGGGCGCGTTTGCGCATTCGCGGTCGGTGACTAATACAAGTTTGTTTTCGAACAACTGACGTAGGCTAGGTCATTCACAAGATAAGGTTTCGATAAAATCTCTATCAGACTCTTTTGTAATATTTTGGGTTTTTTCTCTTCACTTTATTTTTTCCTTCCATATGGCCTTTGATATTCTGGTTAGGTCACAATAATTCTGCCAGTGTCCGGTCTTTGGTCAGTCATATCTTGTATTGTGGGATGTAAAAAAGGCACGTAAGGCACTTCACAATGCTGTCTTAGTAATTAATGGATGGTAGTGAAGTTGGGTATGGAAGAAGAAGCATGAGAATAAAATTAAGTGTGTAGAAATGCGGTCATTAAGATGAATATAAGGTGTGACTCTGAGAAGGGTGAAAGATTGTGTCATTAGAGAAAAGTGCAGTTTGGTCACGTAGAAAGAATGAATGAGGAAAGAGTGACAAAGCAAATTTATGCTGCAGAAGTGAATGGCAGAATAAATACGTACTTCGGTTAACGACGAGCATGTATGCATAGATATGTGGATGTAAAAGAAGCGAGAGAGAGGTGTTAGAATCATGCCAAATGGAAGTACGTAGTCACTGCCTATCTCGGCAGCAGACGTGAGAGCTCATATATGCATGTACCTATTTATGTATTTTTGGGTTTAAACGTGGCATAATGTTTTCTGGTAAAACTATAAAAATTGTTTTGATTACTCCGAACCACGATTGCGAAAATATGACACATTTTTAGAGAAAGGTAAGTTTTACCGGGGGTCCAACGTAGGGACGGATTATTACTTGGTCTTATTAATGGTCTATTCAGACATTGGCGGCATCGGACATCTGTGTCTACCACTGCGTTACAGCGTATAAGAACAGAGAGGTTACAAGATGAAGGTGTAAAAGAGAAGTTCAAATGTAGACTGAGACAAAATATAAGTGGTATGGATGAATTGTGTATGAATGATTTAGACTTGGAGACTGTGTGATATAATGTCAAGAAAGGTTTGGTGGATGCAGCTACCGAAGTATGTGGTGTAAGTAAGAGAACGAATGAAAGGAAAAATAACACTTTATGGTGGGATGATGAGGTACGGATGGAAGTGAAGCAAAGAAGAGAGCATGGCTAGATTTACTAGCAACCAAGGCTAGTTATTCTAGCGGTATGAATGATGATATTGAAAGAAAAAAGGCAGTCTTTAGACATCTAAATAAGAGAGTAAAAGAAGTAGTTGTAAGGAAAAAGCAAGAAAAAACGGATAAGAATGATAGAAGAATATCGGATAACTTCCAGGCAAATATTAAAATGTTCTGGAAACTCGTAAGAACTGCCAGGGACATTCAAAACAGCCTAGAATGAATGCTATACGAGACCAGAATGGCTGTATTCTGAATGACGAAGTGTCTAAGGAGATGGAAGGAATACTTTGAAAGCGTGTTTATTAGTGATGAGACGTTTGAATTAAATGAAATAGAAATTCCGAAAGAAGAGGAAAGATATAGAGAGATAAGTATAGATGAAATAATGAAAGCAATGAAAAGTATGAAAGCAGGTAAGGCAGCCGGATATGATTGAGTATCACTCGAAATGCTAAGGGCTGGAGAGGAAGTGGTGGCAGACCTGCTGTATACCTTGTTTAATTTGTGTTGGAAACTTAAGCGGGTACCGGAAGACTGGTGCAAAGCCGTGATAGTCCCACTATATGAGGGAAAAGGATCGCAGCAGGACTGTAAAAACTACCGTGGTATCAGCCTTCTTAGCATTGTGGGAAAACTGTATGCTAAGGTACTAATTGAAAGAGTTATGAAAGATACCGATGGAAAAATTTGGGATGTGCAAGCGGGATTTAGAAAGAGAATGGGATGTACGGATCAGGTCTTTTCCATGCGCATGATCGCGGAGAAGTTTTTGGCCAAAAACCAAAAGGTTTTTTGTGCGTTCGTGGACTTGGAAAAGGCTTATGACAGAGTGGACAGGGATGTGTTATGGCAAACACTGAACTCATTTGGGTTGAGCGCTGGGTTGATACAGGCATTGAAGTCTCTGTATAGGGACTCCAGTGCTTGTAACAGGATCAACGGGGCCTACTCGGACTGGTTTGGTATCCATAAAGGTGTCAGACAGGGCTGTGTGGCTTCCCCGTGTCTGTTCAACCTATTTGTGGACAGTTGTTTGGAAAATTTGAAAGTTGAAGAATGCGGGTTAAGAATGGGTGAGTTAACCGTCAAATGCCTTTTGTACGCCGATGATCAAATCATACTCGCGTCGTCGGCGGCCGAGTTGCAAATGATGGTTACATTAATGAACAGTTCTTTAAAAGAAAGGGAAATGAAAGTGAAAAGGCTCATAACAGAGTGAAGTGAAAGGCTTTGCCTATATTACTTATTCTGGTTATTGCAAAATAACCCTGTATACATAAATATATTATCTCATGTTTAGAACTGCTCAATTCTTAAGTTCGCTTAATTAAGATATTGATCCGTTTTCAACTTTTCCGAGTGAGGCTAACAGTACCTTAACCAGTGAGTATTTCGTTTAAATATTTTAATCTTAATTAAAAATACTAATGGAGGATATCTGGGGTTGCTAGATCAAATTGACAAAAACACTAAACATTGCCTAATGACACTTAGTAATCGTAATAATCTTATATTTATTCGAAGCGAATGTTATTACATATATTATATACCTATATCTCTGATATACTTACGTCACCACAGGACGATATGGGGTAGTGAATATTCTTATACCGCCTTAACACGGTTAACATTACAAGACTTAATAAATACTGAACAAGATAGAATAGAATAGAATAGAATAACAAGAGAATATTTTTTTGTTTAATATAGATAACATGTAATTCTTGTTGAAAGTCATTTTTTGACTTTACCACTGGTTCGAAAAAAACCCGCTGTGCTGGGAAGAAATAGCAAGAAACCCAGCGGGACTTTAAAAAAAAGTCAATTATAACATTATAAAAGGTTGAACAAACTAATTACAAAATTTATTTTAGAAACAGCTTGGAAGTAACCGCTTCATTCCCAGTGGTTATTATCAACCATGTATTCATTTATGTTATAATAACCCTTTTTATACAGTTTCTGTTTAATAAATAATTTAAACTTGGTATAGAGAGAAAAGAGATAAATTCTACGACCTCTAAATAAATCAAACAATAGTAATATAATAATCTATTACAGTGTGACGACATTGATATTAACTATTTATTACATTACATGTTATGAATAAGTACAGTTAACATGAGCATAATTAATTAAAATTATTTACAAAACTATCAACATTTATATTATGCAATTGGGTAACAGACACCAGCATTAATATAGCTGGAGCATGTCTCTTCCACGTATACAAATCAAAACCGTGACTCTATAGTAGCGGTGTAAGAATATCCAGTACCCCATATCGTCCCATGTGTGTGGTAAGGGCGACAGAGGGAAACAAATCAGGACTCAGGAGATGGGCAGCAGCATCGTCTTGATAATAACTCAAAAATTAAAAAAATTGCGGTTACCAACCCGCCTGTTAAGCGAAAGGCCCTATGTTCACTAGTGGACTTTTATAGGCTGTAATGGATGTATGTATAGAAGATAATCTACCAGGAGCACATGACCCACTGAGAGGTGGTAAATTATTAAATCAACAGTAACATTACACAACTATGACAAAATCCCCCCTATGAGGCAATCTATGGGGGAGGCCTATGTTCAGCAGTGGACTTTTATAGGCTGTAATGGATGGATGTATAGAAAATAATCTACCAGGAGCACATGACCCACTGAGAGGTGGTAGATTATTAAATCAACAGTAACATTACAACTATGACAAAATCCCTCCTATGAGGCAATCTATGGGGGAGGCCTATGTTCAGCAGTGGACTTTTATAAGCTCTTATGGAATAACAAAAAAAATCGAAATAACACCAAACAAAAAAGAAAAAATCGAAGAACCATCGTAAAACACGTTTCTAGTAGGGGAGCCCTCTTTAATTTTTAATTTATTTTCTTACATTTGTTGTTATAGCGGCAACAGAAATACACAGTCTGTGAAAATTTCAACTGTCTACCTATTACGGATCATAAGATACAGTCCACTGACAGACAGACGGACGGACGGACGGACAATCATCATCATCATCATCATTACAGCCCTTCACAAGTCCACTGCTGAACATAGGCCTCCCCCAAGGAATGCCACAAAGCACGGTCCTGAGCCACCCGCATCCATCGACTTCCTGCATGTCTTACCAGGTCGTCACTCCATCTAGTGGGGACGCCCTACACTAAATCCGCCGGTACAAGGCCGCCACTCGAGAACCTTTTTCCTCATCGGTTGTCGGTTCTTCGAGCTATATGGCCGGCCCATTGCCACTTCAGCTTACTAATCTGTTGGGCTATGTCGGTCACTCTGGTTCTACTGCGGATATCCTCATTTCTAAGTTTATCACGCAGTGAGACTCCGAGCATAGCCCTCTCCATAGCTCGCTAAGCGACCTTGAGCTTCCTCATCCGGCCAGCAGTGAAGGACCACGTCTCAGTTCCGTAGGTCATCACTGGCAACACGCACTGGTTGTACAGCCTCGTTTTCAAGTTTTGAGGTATACCTGACGAGAAGATGTGCCGTAATTTCCCGAATGCTGCCCAGCCGAGTTGAATCCGTCGATTGACCTCTCGGTCGAAGTTGGACTTACCTAGTCGGACTATTTGTCCCAGGTAAACATATTCGTCAACAACTTCGAGCTTAGTGCTCCCAACAACTACCGGCATAGGTGTGACATGGACATTAAACATGATCTTTGTTTTGTCCATGTTCATCTTAAGACCTATCCGTTGGGAGGCACTATTGAGGTCATTGAGCATAGTGCTTAGGTCCTCCAGCGATTCTGCCATAAGGACTATATCATCGGCAAATCGAAGGTGAGTGATGTACTCGCCATTGATGTTAATGCCGTATCCTTTCCAGTCCAGAAGCTTGAAAACGTCTTCCAATGCAGCGGTGAAGAGTTTCGGGGATATAACGTCACCCTGTCTTACACCTCTCTGCAGTTGGATAGGTTTTGTACTCTGGTTCTGTACTCGGATAGCCATCGTAGCCCTACTGTACAAGCACTTCAGCACTTCGATATACCGACAGTCAACTTGGCACCGCTGAAGGGACTGCAGCACCGCCCAAATTTCGACGGAATCAAAGGCTTTCTCATAGTCCACATACGCCAGACATAGTGGCAAATTGTACAGTATGTTTTGTTTGGACAGTAGAGGCTTATTAATAGGGCCCCGTTGGTTACTTCGGGTACGGAACCCTAAAAAAAGCAACAACATAGTTCTAGTTGCATATGTGTGCGTGTGTACAATAATATTGACCTATGTATCCAAAAACTATTTAATAAGGTTTATTATAGTACTAAAGAGTACATGATTGATAATAACCCCTGGGAATGAGGTGATCGCTACCATGCTGTTTCTAAATGTTTTCATAACAATTGTATAAATATTACACGGTAAATCTCGACAACAGCGCCACCTACCAGGTCTAAATAAGAATCTAAACCATCTAGGGAGTAGGGACCAATTCAGAGACACACAACGACATTGATATTAACTATTTATAACATTACATGCTAAGAATATTAACAGATTGCATTAGCATCTACGTACATACAAATAAATAAAATTGAAGTGCCTGTCTGTAATAATGAAATATCTGGCTTCTAACAATCTCACAGGGTTATTTGCATGCTATTGCTGCTGATTGGGGTTTTCATTTATTTTACATTTTTTTTTTTTATATGTATTAAAACTAAAAACTTAAATTATCATACAGTCCTACTCCCCGTGGTATCGTGTCAAGAAAGATGGCTCATATACAACTATATAAATAAATAAAATTGAAGTATCTGTTTGTAATGTCAAAATAACAGCTTTTTACTAATTGCATATGAAAGTATATACGGTACTAATAACAAAAATAATTTTTAAAATTTTTGTCTGTCTCTCTGTCTGTTTGTTCCGGCTAATCTCCGAAACGGTTGGACCGATTTTGACGGGGCCTTCACTGGCAGATAGGATACTTTTATTTTAGAAAAAAAATTAGCGTTCCGCGAAAAAAAATTAAAACCCAAAATGGTAGTAAAGTCCACGCGGGCGAAGTCGCGGGGAACAGCTAGTTCAAGATATATTTTTAACTTAATAATGAATTATCACCTTTTTTATACATTTTTATATATTTTGAATTCCAACTAGACGACAATACTACAATATATCCGATAATAATAATAATAATAAAATTTGTGGTTTGTCACAGAACTTACACAGACACTTAAATTATTGTTTACGTATTTATATTGGACTTATATATAATATTCTTATATACTTATGTTTATGTATTAAATATATTGTCGTTAAGAACCTCGTACCGGCGAGTGTAGGTCGGCCCCCACTAGATAGTGATAGAGTGAGAGATACTTCTTGCATCTCTTTCCAACTCATCACTTGTCGATAGATGCAGGTGGCTTGTGGCATTTCTTGCAGGAAGGCCTATATTCAGCAGTGCACTTGTGCAGTTATTAATAATAATAATAGTTGATAATGATATATTGTCACTCGCATATTGTGTCTCAATTAATACAGATATATCAGAACATGTTTGGAACATTTTTTTTCCAAAATAAATTCACCCTGATGAAGCCAAACCATCAGCTAGTTAGAAATAAATTGACCTACCTTCGTTCATTGCCATGTCCATGAGCTGCAGGTCCTCATCGTTGAGGATGGACTGCAAGAAGCCGTCTTGATTCGTCGGTGGCGCCATCTCCGCACTCGAATTCTAAGAAAACAGACTTTAATGTTAAAAATAAACTAATAACTTTTACGTGGTAGAGCCACGCTGCTGCTATATTATGGTTGCAGCACGAATGAGTCGACTCAACCGGGGAAGGATCACGCTCTCACAGAATACCAGCGTAAAATAGCAGCTTAATGCTGCTGTGTTTCGTATGGTGAGTGTAGAGAACCGGAGACCCTATTTACTGGAAACGAGGCATTCCATCTTAGTCAATTGAGTTGAGACTTAGTTAATTGAGGATAAATGGCTATGGGCCCCGGTACTTACTTACCATCAGGTGGACCGTGTGCTCGCTTCACTCATACTCTAATTCTATAAAAAAAAAACTGAATATTTTTATTAAAGAATAAATTGGGAAACTAGCTGCTGCAGCTCTTGCACATTTGCAACCAGCTAGTGCAGTCCATGGACATCTGCAAGCAACTTCAGACAAAGAAGGCTACCCATGCGTTGTCACCTCTAAGGACTAAGATGGAATACCTCACAACCTGTAATTATTACAATAAAACGGACAAGTTGCATGGCTATTTCTACTGCAATTGTATAGCCACCAAATTGTCGTCTATCTATAAAAAAAATGTGTGTGTACTTATGTACGCATGTAGGAAGTTATACTTCTTTAGCGTAACAAAACAAAAATAACTAAAAATAACTACCTTGAATATAGTTATCAGTTCCCACGAAAACTTGAGAGACAGTTACCCAATGAAGTTGTCGCTTTGAGGTGTCGGTGTGCGAACGCATCGTAAAAAATTCACTCTCATAATTTTTCCCAAACGCCCCAAAAGAAGTATAACTTCAAAAAGTGTTCCAGACCGAGTTTCGGTCGCGGCGGCCAGTCTCAATGGAGACGAGTCACCTGAGCAGGACATGATAATAGTGCACGAGTGGAAGCTCAAGCACAGGTGCAGGATCAACGGCTTTACTAATCACAGCCTACTGCTGAGAGTTTCTTGTCAGAAACACCCAATATTGATTTTAACCTGACCCGGAATTCGAAACCGGGACACTGTCGCATATCTCGCATACTCAGCCACAAATCACTGTCCTGAGCCACCTTTATCCATCAATTTTCTGTATCTCTTACCAGGTCGTAACTCTACACCTAGCGGGGGAGAGGTGGGGGGGGGGTACGCTCACCGGTAGCTATCGATTGTCTATTCTTCATGGTATTCATATGTCAGTTACTCGTTACGGACTTTATCCCGCAGAGGTCCCTTAGAGGTCCTCAGAGGTGACAACACATATGTAGACTTTTTTATTTTAAGTTGGCTGCAGACGTTCATTGTCTGCATTAGTCACTTACCATCAGGTGGACGGTAAGTTCGTATATCACTTCAGTTTTATAAAAAAAAATATTACCTGATAGTAGAGACCATCGTGCTGCTGGGGGTGATGAGCGGATTCCACTTTATAAGCGCCCTCTAGCGGTGCGGCGGCGCCTGTCAATAAAGGAAATTTATAAATTTTATATTCAAGGAGACAAAGATATCTACATGTCCAAATAAAGGGCCACTGGAATCCATGGACTTCGTTAACAAAGAACGCTAAAGATCTGCTGTTGTTGATGAAATTACAGTCCACCTGATGGTAAATGGTACCATTTATATTATATTCTATATATATATATATATATATATATATATATATAGATTTCCACCTATGTACTGACTCATATCGATATCTCTAGAACCATAAGGCCTCGAAACTTGAAATTTGGTAGGAAAATTCCTTTCATCGAGTAGAGGTCAGCTAAGAACGGATTTTACGAAATTCCACCTGAAAGGAGAGTTGCGGGGGCGTTAATTAAAAAAAAACACATTTTCAAACTATAGCTTATGTATATAAAATTTGACCAGAATATTCATTTTGGCATGTTATAAATTACCAAGAACGGATTTTATGAAATTCCACCTACTAAGGGCAGTGCGGGGGCGTTAAAATAAAAAAATTACTTTTAAGGTATAGCTCCTACAGGTTAAAATTTTTGTGTGCGTTAGAGTGGGTTTCTGGATGGTTTAGATTCACTACTGGACCCGGAAGGTGGCGCTATTGTCGATATCCAGAAATCACCCGTGCGAAGCTGGGGTGGCTCGCCAGTCCATTTATATTACTAATCAAAGTAATATTATCGTTTTCGCCAAACAACACACGTTTTTATTGTTCTCTTGCAATCCCGTCCATCCAAAGGTTGTCTGGAAGAAATCGCTTTTAGCGATAAGATCGCCCGTTGTACCTATTAGCTCCTTTGTTTTTGTTCATTTTTATATATAAAAATTACGTTGTTAGTCCGCGACGAACTCCTAAACTACTGAAGTGATTTCAATGTAACTTTGCACACTGTGTGCAGTTTGGTTCAATTTGAGAGATAGGATAGTTTTTATCCCGATAGATAAGTGACCCTCAATACTTTTATTGCGAATTTAAGGACTTTTTATAGGTTATAGAGTCGTTCGAGAGGGCAGAACGTCTTCCTGACCAGCTTGTATTTATATATTTTTGGCGTACAATAAAGTATTATCTATCTATCTATCTGTCTAAGTAGCTACTACAATCCATGGACACCTGCAGCCGTGTTGCAACTTCAAACAAGGACGGCTACAGATGCGTCGTCAGCTCTGAGGACTGAGAAGGAATGCCTCACGGCCTGTCATTATACTGCTTCTCTATACGCTGTAGAGCCATGCTGCAGCTATATTTTGGTTGCAGCTCGAATGGGTCGGCTCGACCGGGGAAGGAGCACGCTCTCACATAATACCAGCGTAAAATAGCAGCTCAATGCTGCGGTGTTTCGTATGGTGAGTGTAAAGAACCGAGGAGCTTTATATTGGAAACAAAGCATTCCATTTTAGTCCTCAGGGTGATGACGCATCTGCAGTTTGATTCTTAATTGAGGAAAAATGTCTATCTATGGGCCACAGAATCCACTTACCATCAGGTGGACTGTGTGCTCGCTTGTAACCCATATTTATACTGCTGCTTTGTGGCAGAAAAGGGGTAAGATTGTGGTACCTACCCAGACCTGGTATATTTCATGGGACTTTGTTGTAAAAGCAAATATAATACATACCATAGACCTCCGGGTGTTTTTCAGGGACTGGCGCGATAGGTGCATGATAGTTGGGTGCGTAGCCCGAGGCAGCTCCATGGGCACTGAAAAGAGGAAACATAAATAGTTTTATTTATGGTTCAGAAACAAATTAAGTTTTGAAAATTGCATACAAAAATGGATAGTGTATGTAACCTAGTTTAAAAGAAAAAAATTCAAAGTCGCTCAGCGAGCGATGGAAAGACGGGATAATAATCGAATGGATACGAATCCCGAAACTCAAAAGTCGTGGGTTCGAATCTGACATTTGACTACTCTCGAGAGTCACTTTTAATACAGGCGTAGTCCTATTACGAACTGTGCTCGGAGTTTTTCTGGTAGATAAGATTCCAAGTGAAGAAAACCGCCTGAAAACCAAGGTAATTGGCACAGACTTCACCACACAAAATATAAAGTAAGAAATAGCAGCTTGATGCTGCTGTGTTTCATATGGTGAGTGTAGGGAACCGGAGACACTTTTTACTGGAAACGAGGCATTCCATCTCAGTCCTCAGAGGTGACAACGCATCTGCATTTTATTTCTTAATTGTGGATATATGTAGATGTCTATGGGCCACTTACCATCAGGTGGACTGTGTGCTCGTTTGTAACTTTATTTCTATAAAAAAAAAGCTTTAGCTGCTCATTATTAAGGAGAGCTAAGTCCACCTGTGGACTTTTATAGGCTGGATAGATGGATGGCTAGAATAAGGGTTTTTTAATTTTTTTATTAATCATAGAACCAACAGTACGTCATAAAATATAAACAGAAATTCTTAAATAATGCTTAATGCCAATAACAGGTTCTTATTAGGGTTACCAGCCTTTATATCAAATACAATATTTTCGAAAGTATTGCCTTTAAAAATAAAGTAGATGACTAAAAATCTAAAACATTTGTGTGTTTCAAATTATTACTTTATTTTTTTAAGGCATTATTTTTTTGCTGTTTTCATCCATTATTAACTAACTCACGCCATATTAAGAAAGCGTGCGTCCCTTCGACCACGCATGGACCGGACGGCACCTTTCTCTCAAGCCACCACATACAGCTGTAAACTAGTATGTCCCTGCGACCAACCGCTCGGGTTTGGCCAGGACGATACTGCTGTACTCTGTTCAACCAACCTGACTGGACCGGACGGGTGCGTCCCTTCGACCAGTGTTTATTAAAATATAGTAGTTTCTTTCACCCACTATTTTTTGATTCCTTATATATTTCAGTTTAAATTAATTACTCCTCACCTGATGTTATGTGGATGCTGGTGATAATGCTGGTGGTACTGCTCCGGCGGCGGCGGTATGGTCAGCAAGGATGCGAGGTCTTGCCAGCGCTGCTCGGTGGTGGCCGTACGCATCAGCGACTGCGGGAGTAGTAATATCAGGGGGGCAAATGGTGGCAGACCCGACGTACGGGTGGCGTAAAAAACATAAAAAATAATTTTTAAATAAAACATTAAACAAACAGTCTACCTGACGCTAAATGGATGCTGTGGCCCATAGACATCTACATTTATCCTCGATCAAAAATCGATACGTAGATGCAAAGACGCCCTTGAAGTCTTATGAAGCCTTGTTGCCAGTAGAAAGGGTCTCCAGAGTTTGTCACTCAACATACGAAACACAGCAGCGTTAACCTGCTATTTCACACTGGTATTCTGTAAGAGCGCGGTCCTTCCCCGGTCGAGCCGACTCAATCGTGCTGCAGCCATGATACACCTGCAGCATGACTACCGTGTTTCTTGCAAGCACGTCAATATACCACCCTCTTAAATATTTAATATATTAGGTGATTTCTAGATCTCACAACAGCGCCACCTACCGGTTCCAACTATAGGTCAGAACTATCCAGATGACGTCCTAAGTACCCTATAAAAATTTCAACAAAGTCGGTCAAGCCGTTTAGGAGGAGAAGAATTACGAACACACGCACACCAGAATCTTTATAAATATCATTCTTCTGTACGTGTGTGTCACTGAACTCTTTCTGTTTGAGTGGGTCCCTGGATAGTTTAGATTCACAATTGGACCCGGTAGGTCGCGCGAACGACGCTGTTGTCGAGATCCAAAAATCCCCCATGCGAAGCCGGAGCGGATCGCTAGTTTTATATATAAACATGATATGTGTGACTTTTTATCTCAGTCCTGAAAGATTACAACGAATCTGTACTTCTTTTAGCGAGGTTGGTTGCAGAGAAACTATGAAACAAGTGCTCCGATTGGGATGTGAACCTAAAGATAATGTGTTTGCTTAGGTCCCTTGAGATATAATAGGTACTATCGTCATCGACTGGCTGCTGGCTCAAGCTGCGGTCAAAATCTCTAAAAAGCTTCACAATGTGACGCATCAATATATCGTGAAGAAGTTTCTAAACGAATTATTATTATGAATAATTTCTTATTATTTGACACTGGCAAATGAACAACAGTACGAGACCATTATTAAAGTAAAAAAAAAAGTGGATACGGATACAATTTAACATAACAGTTGCGTTCGAAAACTGGCGCGAAAGCAAATAAACATAGCGACACTCTGCCACTTCTAAATATTTATCGAACTCCGATGCGTGCTATTAGTTGACATAACGGTGAAACACGAACGAATTTACCATTTTACAATCAAAAATACATAATTTGACAGCGATGTGTGAATTTTCACCATCACCATTGAACACTTCAATCAACATTTCTGAACTTAATCGAGATTTCGCCATTTCGAAATCAATTAAAATGTCCAACTTTTATATAGTCGTAAAATGTTAAGTTTTACGTAAAAGTTTCAAGTTGTAATTTTATGTGTGTAATGAGGAGTATAAAGTCTTTGGCACTTTCTAGAAAATTCTCAATTTAAAAAGCCACTTAAATTTCATAAAAGTTGGTACCGTTATTATAATATGTCCCCGACGACTCACTCAAGCCGTGAGGACACCATTTTGTTTTATAGAAATGCGACATTATAGAGTTAAATTTCATGCGTTTTTCAACCGACTTTAAAAAAAGGAGGAGATTCTCAATTCGACTGTATTTTTTTGTATGTTACCTCAGAACTTTTTTCTAGGTGAACTGATTTTGATGATTCTTTTTATATTTGAAAGCTGGTGCTTCTCATGTGGTCCTATATAAATTTTGATCATGATCTGACCAGAAGTTTTTGAGTTATCCTTAATAATGCGTATTTAATTGACTTCGACTACATTACATTACAATTCTCATTTTATTTATATTGAAGTGGGTTGTACAAAATTTTTAATTTTACTACTTGTTCAATAAATAGCTTGCATCCCACAATCACTGTATAGTGACGGTGAAAAGATTTCGTGAGTTAAGAGACGATTATGGAAAAATAAATAAAAATAAAATATTGTGCCTGATGTAAATGCCCAAACTCATGGTGCGATAAATCTGGCACTGTGGTTGTCAAATCGCTTATGGCGATTGAACCAATTTTTCCTACAATGGGAGAAGCCAATATTCAAGAGTGGAATCACGGTGTTACGGGCGGGTGTCGGCAGTTTTAATTAAATTTATCTTATATCTAAATTTTAAAGTCATATACAGACAGAATACAATTTTATAAACAACAGAAATTACGTGGTAGAATTTGTTGCATTATATGGCAACATCAATATTGAGAAAATAATGTTTGAGAAAGTATAACGTTTTATTGTGCTATCCTCTTTCACTTCACGCGCTGTAACGGACGGAGTAATACATTATCAGTAATGGGCCTCTCTTTTATTTTCAACACAAACCCGCTGCAACCATTCCTATAACTATTAGAGTGGCCACCGTACAGGGTAGCTGCAGCTATATTATGGTTGCAGCACGAAATGATTAGACCGGAGAAGGCCTACGCTTTCATTGAATACTAGCGAAAAAAAAAGCAGCGGTGTTGCGTATGGTGACTGTAGAGTACCGGAGACCCTATTTACTTGTAACAAGGCATTTCATCTTAGTCCTAGTGACATCGCATCTACATTTTGATACTGAATCGAGGATAGTCTTTGGGCGTCCAGTAACCACCAGGTGGACTGTGCGCTCGTTTATTACCCTTATTCTGTAAAATATATGCTTTTTTATATAGAATACGGGTGACAAACGAGCACACAGTCCACCTGATGATAAGTGGTTCCTGTGGCCCATAGACATCTACATCTATCCTCGTTTGCGAATCAAAATGCAGATGCTTTGTCAGCCGTGAGGACTAAGATGGAAAGCCTCTTTTCCAGTAAAAAGGGTCTCTGCAAAGTTTTAAGTCCCACAAAATGTCAATATTCCGAGTACTGGCAACACTAAAATTAAAACAAGCACTCAACGAGTACCGTTTTCCACCGGTTGACCGGGAGGACCGCAGTTTGTTGTCTTTGCACTTGTGAATTCTGATTCTGAGATGTGAATGGTTTTATCTTTGTTTATGTGTAAGTGGGTTCAAAATGGGAGCAGACATGTTTTTAATTGTAAAATACAGCTACTTGAGAGCTGTGGTAGCTCAGGGGCTAAGCGCTCGCTGTGAATTTCACAGTTCGCGAGCAACACAGGTTCGATCCTCGTCGGCACCAATTAAATTGTTAATTGCAATTTTAAGTGCTGCTAACCACGTGATAGGCGGTGAAGAAAAACATCGTAAGAAAACCTAGACCTTGTATACTTTGAAGTATACCACATACTCTCAGAAATGAGAGGAGGCCTGTGCCCAGTATTGGGACGCATATAAGCTGCAACTTCATATTACTTTACTTTTTATACTATTGTGGAGTAAATTTATAGTCTTCTGGCAACCCTACCCCCCACTTTCACTTCGCACAGATGATTTCTGGAGTTCTACAACAGCGCCACCTACCAGGTCCAATTGTTAATCTAAACCATCCAGGAGGTCCCTAAATGGTTTAGATTGACTCAAGAACATACAAAAATTTCATATGCGTTTAGGAGGAGTTCAGTGACAAACACGCGTACAGAAGAGTTATAAGAAGACTAGCGATCCGCCCCGGCTCCGCACTGGTGATTTCTGGATCTCGACAACAGCACCGCCTACCGGGTCCAATTGTGAATCTAAACCATTCTCGAATCAACTTAATCACACACGAAATGTCATCAAAATCAGTCCAGCCGTTTACGAGGAGTTCTGTCACACCCACACGGACAGTATAATTATATATAAAAAGATTGTATATAAGGAAAAATGTTTGTTTGTTCGTATTTTATTCGATGCCATACCGTTCATCAGATTGCGGGTAAAACTTTGTCAACTTATTGCTTGCAAAGGTTGTAGGCATATTACGATTAACTTACGGTAGGTGGCGCGCGTATCGTTTCGAAAAATTTATTTGAAAGTTATATATTTTCATCAATATCATTTCTAATTAAACAATATAACTCTTCCAAATTTAAAACGATATTTCGACAATTATTTCTTCTGCGGCAGCAACGCGCCGGGTAACCAACCAGCAAGTATTTATTGTACGAGTACCTATGTATATAGTCATTGGTGATTTGATTAAACTCTGAATATAATAATTTACTTGTCACTTCCATGACTTATTTAACACTGGCAGAATTCTATCAAGAGAAGCCATAATTTGAAAGAAGAATTGTTAGATATAAACACCAAAACACAACTTATATATTATATATAAATTAATTCACTTCCTGTCAATTCGCACCTCTATAAAATTTTATGAATAAGTAATAAGGCAGTCCGTACTATTGTAATAGAATACGTGAAAGCTTGTCTAGATGTTTGTATGTCTGTTACTCAATCACGCATATACCAGTAAACGGGTTTAGATGCAATTTAGCACACATTAGTTTAACACGTGGTAGAGCCATGCTGCAGCTATATTATGGTTGTAGCACGAATGGGGAACCCTTCTGTTTCTGGACCACGCAAGAATACCAGCGTAAAATAGCAGCTCAATGCTGCTGTGTTTCGTATGGGAAGTGAACCGGAGACCCATTTTACTGTAAACGAGGCATTCCATCTTAATCATCAGGGGTGACAACGCATCTGCGTTTTGATTCCTAACCGAGGATAAATGTAGGTAGATATCTATGGGCCAAAGCATCCACTTACCATAAATTTAAAAAAACACAGAAAGAAGATGCCCATTAACTTAAGGGATACTTTTCACCTTCTTTGTCTTCATCGGCCTATAAAAGTTTACTGCTGAACGAAGACTCTCGCTACTCTCTTCTGTGGAAGAGAGAATTTGCCTTAATCGTCACGCTTAGCAAGCAGATTGGCGCACACTGTACCAGACGTCCCGCGTCTTAGATGCTGCTCTTCGGTCTTACGTCGCCACTACACGTCCCGTGAAAATAAACATAAAGGTGTTTCTGTTTCACTGGCGGTTAGACGCTAATAATGCTTATTGATGTGTAACATCTTTCCTCTCGCTTTCCGTAATCTGTGGGAGTTATTTCATGAAAATGGGACGGAAGTGTGTAACAGAAATTTGATTTGACCAATGAACGCGCGCGGTGGTAGTAAAGTGTGCTGTTATATAAACTAATTTATATGTGTAAACTATATTAATAAATGTATTTACTGTTGATAATAAATGTCTGGAAAAAGTGCAGATCGTTGACAAAAAATGCAAGTGAGTAATAATGAATAATTATTCGAATAAATATTCCAGTATTTAGGTTTTATAAATTTTGAGATTTCTGTCGCTGCTCAATTGATATTTTTAATTTTGATTAAAACTAAACCTTATTATTTTTATCACAGGTATTCCCTTATATATCCATTTCTTATATAAAACAACAATATTTTATATAACTACAATAACTAAAAAGTTTCTAGAACATAAACTTTAAATAAATTTTTCAATTTCTCTTATACAATTTTGTTCATCATATCTTATAAACAGGTTATCCGATTTTCATAATTCCAATTGGAATATTAGTTCTAGACCTAAACCTATCTTTTGAGACAAACATTCTAACGACATTAAAATTCTCTTTAAACTTACTTTAGTCAGTCTAATTAGATTACTTGACTTATTATTATGACTTGTTAACAGAAATATTCCACTAACCACATCGTTTCATTTTCCCCTGTAGCCTCTTACGACACCCACGGATGATATGGGATAGAGGATTTTCAACACGGCCGCTCTAAATGGAAAGTATCTACTCCTAAGGTACGGTGTTTAAAACAAACAACCTATAGTTTCTAGAAGTTTCTAAGTAACCTCGGAGATGCATTAAATTACATATATGATGCCGAGTTCTAAGTACCTAAGTCATGTCTTAATTATAGGTCGTTCCTATTCAATTTCCTGCGAATTAAATAATAATACCTACTATTATTTAAAAACATAAAGCATTTACATTTTACATTTATTAAGAATTTTTATTAATATAAGCAAGCTTAATGGTTAAAACAGTAATAAAAAAACCCGACTGCGCTAAAAAGTTTACTGAAAAAAAACCATCCCTTTTTTGTATTTGCAAATGCAATATATAAACATAATATAGTCTACGTCACTCCCACAATTAAGAGAAATCTATTGACACCTCATATGTTAAAATCTATCAAGCCGTTTAGGCTACAGAGCGTGCCAAAGAAATAGACATACATATATATACATACACTCGAAAAACATTACCCTCCTTCTGGGGCAGTTGGGTAATTAGAAAAACAGATTATTAAAGAAAGAAAGAATTTCATATCACTCACAAAACACCAGCACGATGTAGCAGCTTAATGCTGCTGTGTTTCGTATGGAGAGTGTAGAGGACCGGAGTTCCCTTTTTACCGGAAACAAGGCATTCAAACTTAGTCCTCAGGGGTGACAATGCATCTGCATTTTGTTTCTTAATCGAGGATAGGTGAAGATGTTCATGGGACACAGCACCCACTTACCTTATAGGATTAATTCTATAAAAAGTGGTATGGTATATCTATTGAAACATATTTTTATTGTTATTAATGTCACTTACACCTCGAGTCTCACTAGGTGCGATTTAAGTCAACCGTTGGCGTGTTTCGAACGGGGAAAAAACCTAGCAGATATAATTATCTACGTCCTATCAGCATCATACTACGTCGAAGTACCATACGGTCGCATTGCGTGCGCAAAATTACATACCGTCGGACACCGAGATGGTATAATTTTGAGACACCTTGAATTGTTTACAAGGTCGCCGCTGAGCTGGGACGGACGCTTCTTGGTGGACAAAACATCCTCCGCGCTAGTTATATAATACGGTGTGAGCTGGGCTCTAGTAAACTATAGGATTGAGTCAGGTTGTTATTATTTTTAAAGTGAAGTGATAAATTTTATGCGTGGCAGAGCCATGCTACAGATATATTAATAGTATAGTAGTAGCACCAATGGGTCGGCTCGACCGGGGAGGGACCACGCTCTCACAGAATAAGAGCGTAAAATATCTAATATGTCTCATATATGTTATCTATCCTAGATTAGGAATTTAAATTCAAATGCGTCATGACCTCTCAGCACTGAGATGAAATACTTCGTAGCCCACCGTACTATTAACGCAGCAGCTATATGCCGCTTTGTTACGCTGGTATTCTATAAGTGGTCCTCATTGGTTGTACCGTTCTTCAAGATGCTTGGAGTGGTGCAGAATCTCCCCACTTATTACGCTCCCAATAATGAGAGGTCATTGACAAAGAGGTTGTTAATAAACTGGTATATTACTTTAATTAGCAACGCTACTTTGCAGTGTAGTGGCGGTGTAAGGGAATCTACTACCCTATATCATCCCGTGGGTGTCGTAAGAGGCGAAGAACTTCCTAATAACACCACAATAGTAATAATGAAAACCTGCGGTTATAAACCCGCTTGCCAAGAATGGTAAAGTAAAATTTACAGCCTATATACGTCCCACTGCCGGGCACAGGCCTCCTCTCATTTCTGAGAGGGTTTTAGGGCAAGGAAATGTCCGCCGCGCTGCCCCAATGCGTGTTGACGAACTTCAAATGTCTTCGAAATATTTTTTTTGTTATTTCTCAGACACGCAGGTTTCCTCACGATGTTTTCCTTCACCGTCGAGCACGTGGTAAATCAGCACTTAAAATTTCAATTAAATATTTCATTGGTGTTGGCGGGGATCGAACCCGGGTTGCTCGCGTACTGTGAAACTCACAGCGAGCGCTGAGCTACCACGGCTCCAAAAGAGTGGTAACTATGGCAAATATCAGGACCTTTGATTGGCTATAATTATGATGATGATGATCAAATATTAAATCAAATATCTTTTTTTTAATGTTACCTCCACACTAGGATTTTCTCCTGTATCGTGGGGGCAGTTCACAAACATAAATTTCACAAGGATAGACATCCACAGAATACCTGCGTAAAATAGCAGTTTAACACTACTGTGTTTCGTATGGTGAGTGTAGAGAACCGGAGACCCTTTTTACTGGAAAATAGGCATTCTATCTTAGTCCTCACGGCTGACAACGCATCTGCATTTAAATTCGCAAACGAAGATAGATGTAGATGTCTATGGGCCACAGCAACTACTTACCATCAGGTGGACTGTGTGCTCGTTTGTCAACCTTATTCTATAAAAAAAAAAAACATCCAGACCCGGAACCGTCCACGCAGCCGTCAATGATGATGATGTATTAGCAACGCTATTAACATAATATATTATATAGAATTTATATTACACATGAACATAATAATTAGAAACCCGTGAGGGGGAGGGAGAGTGGATAAAATTTTATTTCGCTCTAATAACGTACATATGCCTATAGATAAAAGTGCTCGATTAATTTTGCCAATTTTTCCATACATTGCTATCTAGCAGACTTCCTTAAAATGATGACGTTACCACTAACGCGTGGAATACCAAGGTCACGCCAAGGTCTCGCCTCAGTCCCCGAGCCCGGTAATTTAATAATTCGATGGCAAATATACCGGCAATTTGACAACAAAAACCCAAATTATGGTCAACGTCGGTACGCGGTTTTTTTGTCCACGTTTAGTAGATTTCAATAGGACTGTGGTAAGCCACTTTTTTGACTGTTTAATTAAAACCTATTGTACATAAAGGGATGTACCTAAATTGATATTTGCTGTCGATTCGAGGCAATAGTTATTACACTAATCGCGAATTCAATTATATTCGGCCACTTGCAACAATGACAAATTAACTCAAAGTCAAATATTTTTATTCGAAATTGGCTTTTACAAAGCACTTTTTGAAAGACAAGTGGTAAAATTAAAAATTTTGTACAACCGACTTCAATATATATTATTAAGGATAACTCAAAAACTACTGGTCAGACCTTGATCAAATTTATATGGAACCACATGAGAAACATCAGCTTTCAAATAAAAAAAGAATCATCGAAATCGGTTCACCTAGAAAAAAGATCTGAGAAATCACACATAAAAAAAAAAAAAAAATACACTCGAATTGAGTACCTCCTCCTTTTTGAAGTCGGTTAAAAAGCTACGCCATCGCTTCAACAAGTCCCTACTGCGGGGAGACCTTGAGAGAAGAAGCGGTAAGAAACTAAAAATTAGACTATTTTATTTAAATATACATAAATAAAAAAAGACTAAGGAAGTCCATTATGTTCACACATTATTATCTTTTAAATAGTTATATCTTATTTAAAACTAGCTGTGCCCCGCGACTTCGCTCACGTGGAATTTATTACGATTGCATTTCATGGGCTTTAATTTTTTTTTGTGCGGAACATAATTTTTTTTCTGAAAGTAGCCTAAGTTACTCCTTATAATATCAGCTCAAAATCGGTCCAGCCGTTTCGTTAGCCAGATTAGCCGGAACAAACAGAGACAGACAAAATTTTTTAAATTGGTTTTTGTTATAAGTACCGTATATATACTTTCATATGCATTGAGTAAAAAGCTGTTATTTTGACATTACAAACAGACACTTCAATTTTATTTATTTGTATAGAATGTATAGAATATTGAAAGATAACTTTTCATAGGAATGCTTTTTACATGCGCTTTGAATTTATGGTTCTATTGTGTAGTATAAATATATTTTCCATATCAGTTGCTGATGCCCATATCCCGTGTTTGATGTAATATTTGGGGAAGTTCTATGTTTAAAAGTGGACTTGTGGTAAGCTGTAACGATGATAAATTTAGAAAACCTTAACACTATATCTTTCCTTTTGTAATCATGACTTCTTGGAATATTAAAAACAATAATAATCCATACATACCAATAAACTGCGGTCACCAACCCGCTTGCTAAGCGTGGCAACTATGGCTAAATCCCCCACATGAGGCAATCTATGAGGGAGGCCTATGTTCAGCAGTGGATTTTTACAGGCTGTAATGGATAGATGAGGACATACCAATAATCCATAGGCTACCAGAAGTAATAATTTTAGCAGACATAATTTCTAGGTGGTCCGTTCCTGGCTAGAAATCCGTGTGGTAGGATAGGTACCACCCTTTTACCTATTTCTGCTGCCAAATAGCAGCACCTGCACTGCTGTGTGCTGTGTTACAATTATAGGCAGTGAGGCATTCCATCTTAGTCCTCACAGGTGACGAGGAATCTGTAGCCGCCTTTCTTTAAAACTGGCTGCAGATGTCCATTAACTGCAATAGTCACTTAGCATTACGTGAACTGTAAGTTGATATGTCACTTCATTTTTTTAACCGACTTCAAAAAGGAGGAGGTACTCAATTCGACTGTATGTTTTTTATGCGTGTTAACTCATAACTTTTTTCTAGGCAAACCGATTTTGATGATTCTTTTTTTATTTGAAAGCTGGTGCTCCTCATGTGATTTTCTCATTTGATCAAGGTCTGACCAGTAGTTTTTGAGTTATCCTTAATAATTTATATTGAAGTCGGTTGCACAAAATTTTTAATTTTACCACTTGTGTATAATTAATAACGATGCTCTTCTGGTCGAATGAATTATACTGTATTACTTTTAAATTAGTTCTTTAAATATCTGCAAAAAAATAGTACGGAAAACAAAGCGCTGGTAGAGAGGCAAACACTCGTATACAACGTGCGCAGGATTAAAGTAGGACTCGCATTGTTTACAACTCTTTAACAGAAATAAGGGATGAGCACACAGTCCACCTGATGGTAGGTGGATGCTGTGACCCATAGACACCTACTCGTATATTATATCGATTAAGAATCAAAATGCAGATGCGTTGTCACCCTTGAGGACTAAGATAGAATGCCTCGTTAGCAGTAAAAAAGGGTCTCCGGGTCTCTACAGTTACCATACGAAACTTACGCTCTCACAGAATACCAGCGTAAAGTAACAGCTTAAAACTGCTGTGTTTCGTATGGTGAGTGTAGAGAACCGGAGACCCTTTTTGACTAGAAACGAGGCATTCCATCTTAGTCCTCACGGGTGACAACGTATCTGCATTTTGATTCGTCATCGAGGATAGATGTAGATGCCTATGGCCACAGCAACCTCTTATCATTACGTGGACAGTGTGCTCGTGTCACACTTATACTATAAAAAAATAACAGACTTCAGATTTTACCCCAATTTGGGAGAAACTTGTAATGAGTGTGTATTTTCTTCGTCAGAATTTAATAAACACTATTCATATGGTACACTTATAAATAAAAGTTTTAAAAAAAATGTTTAAGGCCACTATTTTGTAACTTTGCGTATATTTTGTATTTCCCGCGAAAAAAATGTTAACTCACCTGATATTCGTGGAAATCCATATTTAAAATTTATGTATGAATCAATAAATTATACACTTA
The DNA here is from genome assembly GCA_029286625.1 of Parnassius orleans. Taxonomy (NCBI): domain Eukaryota; kingdom Metazoa; phylum Arthropoda; class Insecta; order Lepidoptera; family Papilionidae; genus Parnassius; species Parnassius orleans. The sequence goes on from JAGSMP010000053.1 coordinate 1,951,658, forward strand.
TAACAATAAATAAATAACTAAATAAAAATATATTAAATACTAAAATAAAATATTGCACAAAATTCAGACTGTCCACGCGTGTGGTTATTGCACAGAAAAAAAATCAGGTACGTTTGACAATTAGAGGAAAAATAAATGTCACATTGTGCACGTTTATTATATTATCGCGTGTTTTAAAAAAAGTATAACTGTCACATGTTTTTGGATTCCCGCGCGTTCCATATTTGAAAAACGCGTGGTCCGTGTCGCGGTGCGGGCCTCACTGTCCGGTGTTAAGAAGTGAAGGCTCAAGTGCTATATTTTTATAACGTGGTAATGCTATTTTTAAACAGTGCGTTATAAAAAACGCCTACGTTATGAAACAATAACGATTATTTTTATGTCATGTAATAATTTTATAGTTTCTTCTACATAGTTCCTAGATCAGGAGAAAATATTTAGGTACAATTATTCCAGCTCGTACTTAAATAGTGGGTACTATAATTGTTAATAATTGTATGACCATTGACTAGTATTCAACTGTGGTGACTGTTACTGTTTTTAAATATCAAATAAAGATTAAAAATAAAAATAAATTCATTTCGTTATTAAGAAATTTCAAATTTCGAATACCTAATACCAAGCTCAAGCAAAAAGAAATATTTTCGTTCGAAAATAATAAAACCTTTGCAAAATTAACGTTGCGAAATAGCACAACGATAGCCCTCGCTAACCGTACCGTCTCAATCCGTTGTAATGTAAAAAAAGCACTAATATGTTATATGTCGGTGTGAAATCGCCAGAATTACACCGAGTCGAAGTGGCTGGCCGTCATCTGGTAACGGTAAAACGGTAAGGAGGCTGCGAGAACGCCGAGCTTTCTTTACCGTCGAGAGCGTGTGGTGTAATTAGAAAAAAAATCGGACATTTTGAAATTCGATTGACAGATTATAAATGTGTGCGACGTCGGATGTTTAATATAAGGATTACAAGTTATTAAAAATGTTATTTATTATATCTGTCGATTGCGAACACTTTCATTCACTTATTCATTACATCTTATTAAAGTCCACTCCTGAACATAGGCCCCGCTTGCCACGCTTGGCAGGCGGGTTGGCAATCGCAGCTTTTTAAATTTTTAGTTGTTGTTTTCTGATGATGAGCCCACAACCCACATCGATTAATTGTCGATCGATGATTGAACAACGTTCTATCGACCAGTATATCCGTCGATCAGCTAAAGCTTCCACACCAATCGATCGACATCGATCGACGTCGATCAATGGCATCTGCAAATGGCTTATACAACTAAAACTTTATTTATTTATTTTTAATTTAATACCTATATCATATATTCAAAATTGCAAGTCGAGATATTCCCATAGACATGAGGCGTTGTGTCTGTTATATGTACAATATTTATTACCATAATAAAAAAAAGACTAAAACAAAACTTAAATTATCATACAGTCCGCCCCCGCACCATATGTTGCCAAAAACGCTGGCTGCGTTGCTGAATGGCTATACTTAACCTTTGAACCAAGAAAGAACGAGCCCTCTTATCACCAGCAGCGCCTACAAGTCGCAGATACAGTTCCTTTAGGAACTGAACCATACGTGGACTCCACTGACCGACAGTCTCTACAGCAAATAGCACAAATATGTAGTCATCTCTCAGAGACACACACTTGTGTCTGTAGGTGCCATTTTGAAGTTTATAATGCGCTAACTTTTAGCACTTGGACTTTTACGACCTTAGGAAATGTGATTCTAACACTTTCTTCATTAGATCATTATTATCGGTAATGAATAGTACAATCTGGCGTTATTTGCGGGAATCCATTATATTAAAGATTACCGTTACAGCCTATTAAAGTCCACTGCTGAACATAGACCTCCCCATAGATTGCCTCATAGGGGGGGATATTTGCTGTAGTTGCCACGCTTGGGAGGCGGGTTGGCAACGGCAGTTTTTTATTTTTTTAGGTGTTATTAGGAAGACGCTGCTGCCTATCCCACGGGATGTTATGGGATAGTGGATATTCTTATACCGCCACTAAACCTTATGACTAAAATTATTATTGGCACCAATCTCAGTTCTCAGGGGTTAGAACGTATCTATATTTCGATTCCTAATTGAAGAGGGTGATAAACGAGCATGTACGATGATAAGTGGATGCTGTGGTCCATAGACACCTACATCAATCCTCGATTAAAAATCAAAATGCAGGTGCATTATCTCCCCTTAAAGACCAAGATGGAGTGTATAGTTTCCTGTAAAAAGGGTCTCCGGTTCTCTACACTCACAAAACACAGTATCAAGCTGCTATTTTACGCTAGTATTCTGTGAGAGCGTGTTCCTCCCCCGGTAGAGCAGACCCAATCGTGCTACAACCATAATATAGCAGCAGCGTGGCTCTACCAATCGATTAGGACGAAAGTTTGTCGAGTGGCAGCCTCGTACCGATAAGCAGAGTTTAGGGCGACCCTCAATATAGTAGTGATGATGTGGTAAGCCATGTGGAAAACGAATGGATGCAGGAAGCTCAGGACAGCGTTTGATACAGTCTTCGGGGAGGTCTACGTTTAGTAGTGGACTTGAGATAAGCTGTAATGACGATAAATTCAGAAAACCTTAAGACTATATCCCTTGTTACGTAATTTAAATTTCTTGGAATGTTAAAACAACAAATTCAAGCCTCAACATGATTAAGATGGCTGCGTCGAGCGTCAGTCTAAAGTTTATTCGCTAAAGTTAAAGTTACAGCCTATACACGTCCTCTCATTTCTGAGGGTTTAAGGGCAAGGAAATGTTCGACCTGCTGCCTCAATGCGTGTTGGCGAACTATGAAATATTTTTTCTTAATTCTCAGATATGTAGGTTTCCTCACGATGTTTTCCTTTACCGCCGAGCAAGCGGTAAATCAGAACTTAAAATTGCAATTAATAATTTCATTGGTGCCGGCGGGGATCGAACCCGGGTCGCTTGCGGACTGTGAAATTTACAGCGAGCGCTTAGCCCCTGAGTAAGTTTAATCAATGTCCAATCATTTATATATGCAACTCCTTCGTGACCGTTTGCGGATTAATTTTCTATTGAAACGAGGATTGGAGCTAAAGGCGAAAGTGGTGCGATCGTAAAAAGTGGTACCGAGCGTGGCAGTTACCGAGACAATTAGAATTTAACAACATGAAAAATTAACGTTGACTGGAGATGTCTATGGACTACTGTAGCTACTTACTTTTACGTTTTATGTTACCGTTACAGCCTACTAAAGTCCACTGTTGAACATAGGCCTCACCCATAGATTGCCTCATAGGGGGGATATTTGTCATAGTTGACACGCTTGGCAAGCGGGTTGGAGACCGCAGTTTTTTTATTTTTAGTCGTCATCAGGAAGACGCTGCTGCCCACCACCTGATTTGATTCCCTTTCGCCTAGTGGATATTCTTACACTGCCACTTCAAGTTCAACTTACTTTTAGGTAAACTTTTTTTTAAATATAGAATAAGGGCAACAAACGGGCACACAGTCCACTTGATGTTAAGTGGGCACTGTGGCCCATAGACATCTACATTTATACTCGATGAAGGATCAATGTACATATGCGTTGTTACCCCTGACGAATAAGATGGAATGCCTCATTTTCAGTAAAAAGGGTCTCCGGTTCTCTACACTCACCGTACGAAACACAGCAGCATTAAACTCCTATTTAATGTAACGTCGCTGTAATGTTCGGTCCCCTGTGATTGTGTCCGGTTTTGTCACGGGTACCACCAGACTAGGTGACGTAGCCCAACTGATTAGTAAGCTGAAGTGGCCATGCCGGCCATATTAGCTCGAAGAACTGACAACCGATGGGGAAGAAAGGTTCTCTAGGGTAGCCTCGTACCAGTTAGTGAAGTTAACGGCAGCCCCCCACGAGATAAAGTGACGACCTTGTAAGAGATGCAGGAAGTCGATAGATGTGGTGGCTTTGTGGCATTCCTACTGTATGTTCAGATGATGATGACGATTCTATTAAGCTCTTCTAATAATTTAATTTAATCATAACAATGGCTGACATAATTGCCTTATTATGGTGGCGAGGTAAGAGCTGAAGAGCACATCATAACAATTTTTTAGAATAAGAGTGACAAACAAGCACACAGTCCACCTGATGGTAAGTAGATGCTGTGGCCCATAGACATCTACATCAATTCTCAATTACGAATCAAAATGCAGATGCATTGAACACTAGGATGGAATGACTCGTATCCATTAAAAGGGTCTCCGGTTCTCTACACTCAGTCACACAGTGTAGAGCACTCACCATACGAAACACAGCAGTATTAAGCCACTATTTTACGCTGGTATTCTGTGAGAGCGTGCTCCTTCCCAGTCGAGCCATTCGTGCTACAACTATAATATAGCTGCAGCGTGGCTTCACCACGTATAACACACTTGATCCACTTGATCTTTAAGAAGTAATTAGTGCTTTGTCATCCCTGATCCGCTGGAATGTTCGGTCCCCGGTGATTGTGTCCGGTTTTGTCACGGGTATAAATGTTCTACGCCTCGTTAACGTGTGTTTTTGCATACGTTGTCGTTCAAAGAGAAACTTTATACATAATCTTTATATATAACTAGCGACCCGCCCCGGTTTTGCACGGGCGATTCCTGGGTCTCGATAAAAGCGCAATCTACCGGGTCCAATTGTGAATGTAAACCATCCAGGGACTCAAACGCACACAAAAAATTTCATCAAAATCGGTTGAGCCATTTTCGAGTTTTTGCGAGACTACCGCACGGCAATTGATTTTTTTTAATATATGAAATAAAATAATATAATATGTAAATAAAAATTAAAACATGTAGCGGCGGAGTAAGAATATCCAATACCCTATATCATCCCGTGGGTGTCGTAAGAGGCGACAGAGGGAAACAAATCAGGAGATGGGCAGCAGCGTCTTCCTAATAACGACTAAAACTAAAAAACTGCGGTTGTCAATCCGCTTGCCAAGCGTGGCAACTATGGCAAATATCCCTTCAATGAGGCAATCTATGGGGGAAGCCTACGTTCAGCAGCAACTTTAATAGGATGTAAAGGTAACTGTAACGGTCAATAAAATCTTTATATATACTATGTGTGTCTGTTAGTGATCGTCTAACTTCTAATCGACTTGAGCGATTGAGGTAAATACACAATATATTTGTTTCACCGAGATAATGGTTCATAGCTTTGATAGGATTCGATAGGTGTCGCTGTAGTTAGTTAAAGTCACAGCCTATATACGTCCCACTACTGGGCACAGGCCTCCTCTCATTTCTGAGAGGGTTTTAGTGCAAGGAAATGTCCGCCGCGCTGCCCCAATGCGTGTTAGCGAACTTCACATATCTTCGAAATATTTTTTTATTATTTCTCAGGCATGCAGATTTCCTCACGATGTTTTCCTTCACCGCCGAGCACGTGATAAGTCAGCACTTAAAAATGCAATTAACAATTTCATTGGTGTTGGCGGGGATCGAACCCGGGTTGCTCGCGTACTGTGGAATTTACAGCGAAAGCTTAGCCCCTGAGCACCACGGCTACAGTTGTAGTTAAGTAATTAACAATCTTTTGTTAGTGGATCAAGATGACTCACAATATAGTATGTAGTTGCCAAAAGATGAAATTATAAAATCTCTACGAGTAAAATCGATTATGGAATGCCAGTAAAATCGCATGGCTTTCAATAAAAAACCAGTGTAAAATAGCAGCTTAATGCTGCTGTGTTTCGCATGGTGAGTGTAGAGAACCGGAGACCCTTTTACTGGAAACGAGGCATTCCATCTTAGTCCTTACGACTGACAACATATCTGCATTTTGATTCTTAATCGAGTATAAATGTAGATGTCTATGGCCCACAGTATCCACTTACCATCAGGTGAACTGTGTGCTCGTTTGCCACCCTTATTCTATATAAAAAAAAAGATTGAGTTATATAACGCTCCGACATAAACTATTTAAACAGGCAGCAGCCTCCAAGGTGCCTACCAAGCGTGAATATTAAGGCAAATCTGGGATGATGTAGTCGAAGATAGAAAAGCGCACTGTGTTAACTTAAAAGCCTATTCACTCTTGCCAAGCCTAGATATCCATACTGTAATCGACGGGAAGACATGCCAGCAAATTATTCCGCTTCCAACTTGAGGAACTCTCAAATTCACAATTAATTGTACAGTCACAATTCAATTCCGCGCGAAATGAAGTCATTCAATACAAAATCGAAACCCTCATTACAATTTGAACATACAACCGAATGAGAAACGGTCCGTAAGTGGAAGAAAGTCGTATGCTCGGTAAGGTACAGTTTTACGTCGCGGGCATTGCGGGAAGTGTGTCAAATCGCAAAATAACCGGTTTGAATTATTACATGAGAGCGAATTATAAGTGTTATTAAACTGATGCGTATCTCTGCGGTTTATATACTTATTTGTTTGAATCTTTACTGCGTACTGCACAGAAGAAGACAAAAGTCGACATAATGTTCATTGGCAATAAACTTACGTGGGAACATTAAAACTTTCATACGTGGAAGAGCCATGCTGCAGCTATATTACAGTTGTATATTAGTGGTATAGTTGAAGCACGAATGGGTCGACTCGACCGGGGAAGGACCACGCTCTCACACAATACCTGCGTAAAATAGCAGTTTAACGCTGTTACGTTTTGTATGGTGAGTGTAGTGAACCCGGACCCTTTTTATTGGTAACGAGGCATTCCATCTTTGTTCTCAAACGCATCTCAATTTTGATTCTCAATCGAGGATAGATGTAGATGTCTATGGGCCACAGCATGGACCATGAGCTCGTTTGTCACGAATAATTTATGTATCTGTGTGGTTTCTGTTTATGTTTATTAAACATAATAATAATGTTACTTTCTATTTTTTTAATGAATGGGGATGACAAACGAGCATACAGTCCACCTGATTGTAAGTGGATGCTGTGGCCCATAGATATCTACATTTATCCCCGATTAAGAATCAAAATGCAGATGCGTTGTTACCTTGAGGACTAAGATAGAATACCTGGTTTCCAGAAAAAGGGGTCTCCGGTGCTCTACATTCACCACACGAAACACAGCAGCATTAAAATGCTATTTTGCGCTGGTTCTTATATCATGAAAAAGTTAATATTAGCCTACGCTCAAAAATAAAACTTTTAGGCTGGCTGATCTAAGTTAATTATGTACATATATAATTATATAACACTAGCGATCCGCCATGACTTCGCATGGGTGATTTCCGGATCACGACAACAACGCACCCTGCCTATCCTGTATATAGTGAATCTAAATCATTTAGGGACCCATTCAAACACCAAAAATTTCATCAGAATCGGTCGAGCCGTTTTTAAGTTTTAGCGAGACTAACGGACAGCAATTGATTTTTATATATAGAGATTTGATCGGATAGGGTGCAAGGGTGTCCACTATGAATGTTTCCTTTAGGTAAATAAATACATATCCTCGGATATTTTATTTTTTAGACTTTTTCCTCGCGAATATTTAATAATTTTAGTGGTGTCGGCGGGTATTGAATTTGGATTGCCTGTGTAATGATATTGACGGCGAAATCTTACCTCCTCAGCTATATAATCGAACAAAATGAAGAGACCTTCATATATCTGAGAAATACAATACACCATAAAATTTTAATAACCAAAGAAATTTGGAAAATCCAAAAGTGCACACCTCGAACGGGACGGTTTACAATAGTGAAATTCAAACGGCTTCCTAACGATTAAATCTAAAGCTAATAAAAAAAATCAGTGATAAGTTCAGTTTTTCGAAAGATATTTTGTTTACATCCATACCGACCAACTCACGTCAAAGTGAAATTCTTTTCAATTAACTTTTTAATAATAATCGAAATAAATAATCTTATAACTACGTCAGAAGTATTAATTGAAATCTCCTCTTGCTATTGGTGGTTGGTTACTTTTTTTTATTATATAAGTGCAATATAAAGCTGGTGGAAATGATTTAACTCATTATGACCTGAATTATTTTATGGGATTTTTTTGATATGTTGTTATTAAAGGTCCCTTAAGTTATTTTTACCATTAAAAGTTGAAGTGATTTATCACTTTTGGAAAAAAACAATGGGTGCCGTACGGCACCGCTAGGCTCATTCGTAGGCTTTACATCCTTCTATTAGTTATGTATTAACTTATCATTAGCTAAAAAAATACCATCTATTGATAAAACTATGTAAATTTAAAGTAATGTAGGAGTGAATAAATAAAATAGAGTATGACGTAATTTATCAAATAATGTAATATCAGTACCTCAAGTTTTTTGTTTACATACGAACGTGAAAAATAAAAATTAAGAATACTTTTGCGATTGATCTACCAAAAGTTTGTAAACACTCTCTCCCAAAAATAAGTCCAGGATTTCCGTAGGTGACTTTCCTCGAACTGACCTAAAATCTCCTTCAGGAAACATGGGTGGCTGCCGAACTAAATCTTCATCAATCCATCTTCGAGACGCATCCTTCTTTTTTGATTTTTTCGGTGGCGGTTCGTCTGCTTCGGAATTGTTTGAATTACATAAAGAACTGTTCAGTTGATTAGAGCAGACTTTACTTTTTCGACTTTCATCACCACTTCGACAACCTCTTTCACGGCATGAAGAAGAGCGGCCTCGTGAAGAATGCAAACCACCAGATGGCGTACGATATGGCCCGGCTACAGGTCGTACATCTAGTACCGCCCGTGTATTTTTGGGACTAGAGGAGCGTGCCCGACACCACTTAGCAACTAGCATTGAGTTGACGATCTGTGAGGAATCTTGATCAGTGTCGATTGGCGGTTCTGGAGGTTCAATATAAAGCAACCGCGGTTCAAGCTCCTCATCTTCTTCTTGAAGGGCTATTACCCCTATCAAGACAAATGAATATTACTACACACGGAAAAATAAAAAAATAAACATTACCACATGTAATTTCAAAAGATATCATATCGACCTAGAGGTGCCATGCGGCACCCGTAACTTTTGACGTATGATAAACGAAATACGCAAACAAAACTGAATAAAATTACATTACACTCTAGTCAAACAAACATATACGAATAAAACAAAATGCATTTCAATTATATATTACACAAAATAAATAAATTATAATATACTTACTTGAAAGGTAAATCTATTTATGCCAATAATTTCACAACACTGATTTATTGACGGTCTTGCCGGTCTCAACGAGTGCATCAGTTGAAATAAAGTATTAAAACTGTTAGCTATCTTGCTCTAGTTTCACGTCGACAGCTAATCACCCGGCTTCACTGTTTGAGGCGCGCGTATGGAGCGAAAATATGAAGGGCTAGAATTGGGTCCCAAACGGCACAGCTATGTCATAATGGGTTAAGTTGATGAGTGGGGTCTCCGCTTTGCGTTCGATGTGTGCAAAAAAAGAGCTTATAGAATACCGTTTACCAAAAACCTATTATGTGAAATATGAAGCTTCGCTTTTGTTTATTAGTAAATTCGACTAAAATGGACATAGTATTAAGGAACAGTATTATTTTTACTGGACTGTCATTGCACTAGAATACTGCAACCCTTCCACATATTGTCGGTAATATGCAACTTGCTATTATTTAATTTAGAACTTCTTAAATAATATTTAAAGCTAATTTTACGGCGTTTTTCGCGTTCTATTTTTTAATTCTGACCTAAAACCTCAATCCGTCTGAAAAGTCGGCAATTAAAAAAAAATTAAACGCGATAAAATCCGTAAAATTAATTTTATTCAATGTTTACCAGTATTCGCGTTAATATTATAAGAAATCATTATTTCGTGTATAATTTATTGTGAATTCTTTAAATATATTTTCTATTTCAGTTACTGAAAATGTCCTTAAAATTTATCTTTTAATAGAAAAATAGTGGTGTATATTTCGAAGAGTTGCAAAGTTTATTCATACTAGATTTGCAACGAATAGTATATTCGGTCACTCGCCGAATACCGAATATTCTGCGGGCTCCTGGCCGAATAGCCGAATATTAGGCAAAAGTATTCGGCCGGGTGGGAAGTAGTGTATATTCAGAGCGTCTATTCTCTGAAGCTGGGACTACCCAGCGAGAACGAGAAGAAAAAAAGTAAACTACTGTCAGAAAATGCTGAAAAATTAGTATTTCTGCACCATAATCTTACATTGTAATTAATGTAATTCTAGTGCATAGACATTATTTATCTGATAGTGTTATTATTTATTTTTATAATACAGATGTTAATTATGTACGTCACAGGTACGGTACAGGTGCTTTAATGACTACAAGAAAAATATACATTACTAAAGAAATATAATATAAATCAATATTTTCATTTTACCAATCATCTGACTACAAAAAAACATCTTACAGTATTCGGGTATTCGACCGAATAGGATAACAGTAACTGAATAGGCCGAATACCGAATAATAGCCGAAAATTCGTCGCAATTCTTATTTATACGCACTGGGTTAGCATGGCGGATTCAAAAAGAAGGCGTTTATGCAGCAATGGACTATTGATAGGCTTATTAGGCTCTAGTGAAAAAAAAATACTAGGCACAAGTATGCGGTAAATATCGACTAAATTTAATGGAAGATGAAGCGAGCGACTAGAGGTTTTAGTACTACGAGTAAAACTGCTATGAATATTTATCTTCCATTTCCTTACGTTACCTACGAAACGAAATCGAGTGGAGTATTCTCTTACCCCATGTCGCGTAATCTCGTTGTTTTTTTTTATTACGATAAGGGTGACAAACGAGCACACATTCCACCTGATGGTAAGTTACATTGCTTTTGTTGCTGCGGCCCATAGACTACTACATCTATCCTCTATTACAAATCAAAATGCAGATGTGTTGTCAGTCGTGAGGACTAAGATGGAATGCCTCGTTTCCAGTAAAAAGGGTCTCCGGTTCTCTACACTCACCATACGAAACACAGCAGCATTGAGCTGCTATTTTACACTCGTATTCTGTGAGAGCGTGGTCCTTCCCCGGTTGTGCCGACCCATTCGTGCTACAACTATACTACTAATATAGCTGCAGCATGGCTCTACCACGTAAAAATTTGGATGAAATATTTGTCATGAATTAATTTAAAGTTAATAAAAAACCTAGCCTTTAGAAAAATTCTTAATTCCTCTACAGGGTTATTTTTCAAAGAGTAGCCAAATTTAAACTTAAGTTCAAATATATAAACAATGATATACCGTTATTACAGTTTTTGAAAATACGAGTAAATAAGGCTTCTACTTTTATTTGAAATTGATTTATGGGCAACATGAATGTGTGCGTGCGCAGTAATATCAGTTAAAATTATACATTACCACGCATTTTGAATTTAAAAGATAAAAAGGACACAATATTTGAGACTTTTTTTAATTAACTTTTCTTCACCATTTGCCTATATTACTTATTATGAACCTTCTCTGCAAATCTGGCCGGTTATTGCAAAATAGCCCTGTATATTGCTTTAATTCTTCTATACACTTTATTTTTGGGAATTACCAAAAATAAACAACTTGGATAAAAAATCTAGACATTACGGATCGTGCCCCTTATGGCACATTAACAGCAACACAACATAAAGCTCTCGACGGTCCTCGACTGAATAGCGACGTAATTGCAGCCTGACCCCTACGATCTACAGATCCGCGATCTATAGATCATTGATCGATAAGTATGGCAGGTCCGTGCGCATGAAAGTAGAGATTGGAAATGTTTTGTTGTGCATTACCCATTTTGTTTTTAAATTTGTTACTTTCGATAGGTAATAATAATCATTATTGGGTAATTATTTACATTACGGCCCCTTTTTTGATAGAGGAGAGAGAGGAGAGAGAATAAGATATGTCAATTTTGCTGTTTTTACATTTTTAGCCGACCCCAAAAAAGAAGGACATATCGACTGTATGTTTTTTTTTGTATTTACGTTACCCGATATATCTTCGTCAATTGTGAATCGATTTTAATGATTTTTGTATGAAATAGGTTATAATTTTTATTTGGAGAATAATTTCGACCTTTAAGGGTAAAAATAGGGAATGAAGTTTTTAATGTTTTTTACGTGGTAGAGCCATGCTGTAGCTATATTAGTAGTATAGTTGTAGTACGAATGGGTCGGCTCGACCGGGGAAGGACCACGGTCTCACAGAATACCAGCGTAAAATAGCAGCTTAACACTGCTGTGTTTCGTATGGTGAGTGTAGAGAACCGGAGACCCTTTTTACTGGAAAAGAGGCATTCCATCTTAGTCCTCACGGGTGACAACGCATCTGCATTTTGATTGTTTATTGAAGGTAGATGTAGATGTCTATGGGCTGCAGCAACCACTTACCATCAGGTGGACTGTATGCTCGTTTGTCACCCTATCCTATAAAAAAATATGTAACTATTAAGACAGCATTCTACTCGTAGTTGTGTTACCTTGAGCTTGTGGCATTCTTTGGTACACTTTAAAGTGTCAAAAATGTCTTTCCTAGTGTAGTGGTGTTGGGAGTAGTGGTGCTGGGATTAGTGGTGACGGGGATAGTGCACGCAATTGAGGGAGGGCGGGAGGTTCTCTTCAAACTAGGTAAGACACATCTTTTTTTTCATTGAGCGGATATGGAGAACAAAAATAAAGAAACAATTTCCATATAATAACTTCTGAAGTTGGGGCTTTAATTTTTCTACATACTATGACTTCACACCGAGTTCAGAGAGAACCGGAGACCTACTAGCAACGAAGCGTTCCAACTTAGTCCTTAAGGAGTGAAATCACATCTGCATTTTTATTGGCCACACCATTCACTGACCATTAAGTGGACTCTGTACTCATTTGTCACCTAACTTCTATAAAAAAGAAAATACGTTCCCACCGTTGAGTACTAAAATGGAATGAAATTATTCGATAATTCGACGGCTCCGTGGCGCAGTGGCTTAACAATGAGTTGCAGCGGTAAGGGCCGCGGGTTTGAATCCCGCACGGAACAAGTATTTATATGGCCTACGAATAATTGTCCGGTCTGAACGTTTGACAACGTGAAATTTATGTATGTAAACTGCCCCCTACGATACAGGAGAAAATCTTAGTAGTGGTAAAGTTTTTTTGAAAAATAAATGCCTAATTGTCGGTAAGAAAGTCTACAGGCAACACAGCATTATACTGCCATAGTCTCGTATCTGTAAGAGGGTCGTCCATTCATGCTACAGCTATAATACACCTGCAGCGTGGCTCTACCACGTATCGTATTAATTATTTACTAATTGAGACGCATCCAGGCGTGTATTTAGCACATTCAATAGCTTACCAAATTATTTCTATTGTAACAAGCAGTGCTATTATCTTGGGCTCCGACGCGAAACGAAAAAATTTACGTATCCAATTAAATATAGGAAAAAATTATGAATATATTGTAAAGATCTGTGCTACTGTTGTTTTATAAGGTGTAGGCAAAGTTTAGAAAGTTCAAAGCATAACATATCAATGCAATGTACCCAGATCAGGATCACCAGGTTCAAATAAAATAATTTATAAGCTTGACCTGTACGTACCTATGATGAAAACACAATAATTTCATGACTATGACCTAGTGTTCCCACTAGGATCATCACAGCTAATGATCAATGCGTGTTGTTTGAGTATTTTTACATTTTTAATATTGCATCTTTATTTTTAATATAATATATTTATGTCGTATAATTTTGTCTTAAACTATTTCTTTCCATAAAAAGGTTATCCACGTTCCATATCGTATCAAAATATCAAACATTATACAAAAAACTTTGATTTGGGATGTTTAATAATATTTAACGATGTGTAATCGATGTTTTATGTAGTACCTACCATAAATATAGAACATTGATGTTAATCAGTGTCGCCATCGATGTTTTTGCTACATCAATGCGATTGAAAGGGGCGTGGGTTGACTGTAACCGAAAAAAAAATGTCTACCTGCCCACCGCAAAACTGTCATCAGAACACTTGTCATTTTGTGCTATTTAGATAATTTTTCTTTTTAACTGTGGGTACCGTTCAGAAGGTCGGAGAGACCCTCTTCTGCCTTGGTGTCTGTGTGGGTAATAACTGGACATGGATGTTTCGGGATTATTTATCAGAAACATTGACCACAATCCCACCTGGTGGTGACTGGTGATGAAGCCCTAGATGGTAAATCGCACGGTCTTAGCGTAACAAAAGCCTATTCACTCTTGCCTTGAAGACGCCCAGACTTTATTCGGCTCTCTTCTATAAAAAAAGTGTGTGCATTGGTGAAGCCTCAGTACGTGGGCCGCGGTTACGAACCCCGTACCAAACAAGTACTACTACGGCCTATGTGTTTCTGGTTATAATATATCTAATATATAAAAAATCATATTTGTTTGTTCGTATTTTATGCGCTGCCATACCGTTCATCAGATTGCAGTAAAACTTTGTCAACTTATTGCTTGCACTTCCGCGAAAGTTATAGGTATAGTACAAATACAAATAGTACAAATTTATTTGAAAGTAACACTCAACTTCAATAAATGCATTATCATTCCTAATTAAACAATATAAGTCTTCCAAATTTGAAACGATATTTCCACAATTATTTTTTCTGCGGCAGCAACGCGCAGGGTACATTTTGGTATATATGGGTATAAAATATTTTATATATATTATAATATATTTTATATAAAATATATTTTGCTTTTGCTGAATATAGGCTTCCCATAGATTGCCTCATTCCTATGAGTACTACCACCAGTTCCTAGAGAATACTTGCCACGATTGTTGTCTGCATATTTGTTTGTAAGTGTAATTTATGAATAGTAAAACACGCTTGCACGATACCGGATAAATCGGGAACGTTTTTATTTAAAAAAAAAATTAAAGTAATCGCACGTAGGATTTAAAATTTATATTATATATTAGCATGAATGGGTCGGCTCGTCCGGGGTAGGACCACGCTCTCGCAGAACACAAACGTAAAATAGCAGCTTGATGCTGCTGTGTTTCTTATGGTGAGTATAGAGAACGGAGACCCTTTTACTGGAAACGAGGTATTCCATTTCCGAGGTAGTCTTCAGGGGTGACAACGCATCTGCATTTTGATTGTTAATTGAGGATAAATGTAGATGTCTATGGATCACAGCACCTACGTACCATCAGGTGGACTGTGTGCTCGTTTGTCACCCTTATTCGATAAAAAAAAACGCCTGTGACAAAAGTATATCGAAGTAACTCTGCAAACGTAAAAAAATATTCTGGCCAATTTTTTTTGTAGCAATAACTTCTTTTTCCTTCTGGAAACTGTTATCAATTGCACGCGCAATCGTCTTCTCGATTAATCAGTTCTGAAAAACCTACCTGTTGTAAACAACCAATATTATAAAACAATTTGTCATGTTGTCGGTCCGTTACCACGCAGGTGGCCCGGTCCCGTCTGTCCAAATAAGTCATTTGTCAAAGTATCCTTAGATATGCCGCCTTAGACAGTTGGAGAGTTTGTTGGATTTTAACGAGAGTTTGGATTAGAAGTTACCGCTAATAAAAATTAAAGATAATGAAATGATTTAGCAAATAATATCCGCGCGATAGAATCTGCGATGACTGATCACTAAGTGGCGCTAATAGACTATCTATTTCACCTGATAATGCCTCTTTTAGAGATTCAACCGACTTAAAAAAGGAGGAAGTTCTCAATTCGACTGCATTTTTTATGTGTGTTACCTCAGAAATTTTTTCTAGGTGAAACGATTTTGATGTTTTTTTTTTTCATTTAAAAGCTGGTGCTTCTCATGTGGTCCCATAAAAATTTGATCAAGATCTGACCAGTAGTTTCTGAGTTATCCTTAATAATGCGTATTAATTGACTTCGACTACATTGATGATGTTGTCATTTTATTTAAGTATATTGAAGTCGGATGTACAAAATTTTTAATTTTACCACTTGTCGAGTACAGTGGTGGTGGTGATAGTAAATGCAGTTGAGGGAGGGTTGAGGGGGTGTTCATCAAACTAGGTAAGACATTATTTTTATTTGTTTATGCGGATCTTATGTAATTAGTTCTAACATCTTTAATATAATGGATTTCCGCAAAGTAACGCCTCATTCTATTATTTATCGCAAATGAAAATTGCGATTTTATTTTATTTTCAGTGTCAAAAGTGCTGAATACTGTACCTAACACAAACATTTAAGCTTACCTGGAGTGGTTGACGGAAGTATTAGTAATGTAGCTTTACTAGTATTTTTTTAAATTAAAAAAAGTCATTACTATGGGAGAACCCATATCCAGTAGTGAACTGGTTTGGGACTGCTGAATGGGATCCATACGTATCTATAGTTCGAATCCGTCTCGAAGGACCAAATGTTTGATCCATCATTAAAATCTGAGCTACTAAAGCAGTCAGTAGTTTTTTACGTGGTAGAGCCATGCTGCAGCTATATTAATAGTATAGTTGTAGCACGAATGGGTCGGCTCAACCGGGGAAGGACCACGCTCTCACAGAATACCAGCGTAAAATAGCAGCTTAATGCTTAATGCTGCTGTTTCGTATGGTGAGTGTAGAGAACCGGAGACCCTTTTTACTGGAAAAGAGGCGTTCTATCATAGTCCTCACGGCTGACAACGCATATGCATTTAAATTCGCAAACGAAGATAGATGGGCCACAACAACCACTTACCATCAGGTGGACTGTGTGCTCGTTTGTCACCCTTATTCTATAAAAAAAAATCAAGTACGATTTCTTTCGATGACAGTGCATTCTATTGACCTAAAGATCAACTAAACAAGCATCTTAAACTTATACAATAACTTTTAAAAATACACTTTCACGATTATAAACTACGTTTTACTATCCAAAATATACCAAAATTTGAACTCTGAACATTTGTTTAAGAAATGCAGTACACTGAACTCGGGCCATCCAAGCTTTTTAATTGTATATCAAAAATGCATATTAAGGTATGCGCTTGCGCAAGCGGCACGATGAAAGGCGATAGATAGCGGGCGGCTCGTTTTTCTAATCAAGTAAAATCATTTAGGGTTGTTGAGTGATTTTTATACATATTTTACTTAACGAATGTCAATTTTAGTACAAAATAATTCATAAATGTCTTCATCTACCCTTAACATTATTAATGTTCTTATAATTGAGTGGCAAAGGTAGTAGCTACATGCTAACCGCCTGTTAGCATGTAGCTTTTGCAGCCCATGAACAATTCCAACTTCAAATATAGGAGGCTACAGGAGCGTGATCATCGCTGAAGACTAAGTTAAAATAAAATTCAATTATATAACTCCTTCATCTGTACAGTCCATATACTCGTAATGGAAAGTTATGACGTAGTCGATAGACAATCTACATCTATCCTCGATTAAGATTAAAATGCAGATATGTTATCACCTTTGAGGATTAAGATGGAATGTTTCGTTTCCAGTAAAAAAGTTATATGGCCTTAGTTATTCGCCATACGAAAAACAAAAGCTTAATTCTGCTTTTTTTACGTTGTTATTCCATCAGCGCATAGTCCAATCCCGACCAATTCGTGCTGCCTTATGCCTAAATCTAATTGGTGACAACCCTAACACTATTTGTGCTACGCGAACCAAAGACTTACTTCGATCCAAGATGTTCATCTTATTGTCTACTGATCGGTTATCACGGATATGTACCGACAGACAGAATGTCTCGAATATATTTGGCAAAGCGACCGATGATTTGTGATCGTGTTGGGAATCTATCTATCTCTCTATATCTATCTATCGATCTTTTTAGTTTCATTTCCCCATTCTAATCTCTATATGATATATAAAAATCAATTGCTGTCCATTAGTAAAAAAAAACTCGAAAATAGCACGACCGATTTTGATGATTTTTTGTGTGTATTTGAGGGGATCCCTGGATGGTTTAAAAACTCAATTGGACCCGGTAGGCGGCGCTGATGTCGAGATTCAGAAATCAATCGTGCGAAGCCGGGGCGGATCGCTAGCAGTAGATTATATATATTTACACCTAACCTAAACACATACTTAATCGAAAGAACTAAGTAAGACATCAAAATATATTAAATGGATTAGTAATTGCTTTTTTACGTTATATCATATTTTATAACGGCATCCGAATAAGCCTCTAAAAAAGTTTTGAAAAAATTTGCGATTTGACCACAGATAAGCACATCTCACCGCAAAACCAAGCAGTCTCGAATGCACTTACGTTAAGTAACATTTAGGTCCTTAGGTCCTATAGCAAGTGACTAAGCGCTAAACTTAACACAACCGAGCCCTACCTACCTGTCCACCTGTCAATTCACCTGTCTTTACGTCCGTCCACATAAAACTGCACCTCAAAGGATCTCCGCGTTTTATTATATAAGTCGTGTACTCAAGTCGAATCCCATTAAAAGGGTGGACATTTAACAAGCAAGCATATACTTAAGATTAATAGTCAATACGCCTGATTCCTTCGTGTCAAAGATAAATAAAAAGTGTGCAGTTCACACGCGGTAGAAGTGAAACTTTCAGAAAACTAAACTTCGAGAGAATAAGACCAATATCTACCAAGTTTAAAAATTATTTTACATTTTATTCTACAAAAGTTTACAATTTCATCATCGTAAGTACTTAAATATTTTCTAATCAACAAATTACGTCCTTAATCCTTACTGTTTTCTATCTCATTCTCTCGCAGGATAAATCCTATCGATGTATGTGTGTTTGTCTCTTTTTAGTGTCGCTTTTTAGGGTTCCGTACCCAAAGGGACCCTATTACTAAGCCTCCGCTGTCCGTCCGTCTGTCTGTCAGCGGACTGTATCTCATTATCCGTAATAGGTAGACGGTTGAAATTTTCACAGAATGTGTATTTTTCTGTTGCCGCTATAAAAACAATTAATAAAAATAAAAATAAATTAAAAAATAAAAGGGGCTCCCCTACTAGAAACGTATATTACGATGGTACGGAACCGTACATGCGCGGGTCCAACTCGCACTTGGCAGGTTATTTCGTTTCATCGAGTTCAAATCACAAGTGCTTAGACGTAGTGTATAGAAGAGTTACACAGCCAACGACTTCAAAAGTTATAAAGTGGATATTATTTTATTCTGTTTAGTTCTTTTTAAGTGCGTTTTTACTTTTTATTAAAAATTGAATTTTTTACCTCTTTTAATAGACTAAGTCACAACCTCTCTTGAGCTCGGTTACTTTTAACAACTAGAGTGTAGTCTAAACAGTTCCATTGAAAACTTTATCCCCTATTTTGTCACATTGGAATTTTTTCTTCAAACTGAAATGAAAAAACCCTGGATGTACAGCCAATTTAATAAACAAAATAATTAAAATCATTTTACAATTGTCGAAGCTACGAATAGCATACAAAAAGAAACACAGTCTAATTGAGGAACTTCCACTCTTTTTGAAGTTGGCTAAAGAAAATGTTTAATAAACTGTAACATACATAACATATACATAAACACTCACGCCTGTCACCCAGAGGGGTAGGCAGAGACTACGGACTTCCATTTTAACAAAATGTATCCGTGCTTCAACGGCTTAATCTTTATGTTGTCGAAGCATGGATTACTATGAGTGAATGACTGGGTGTGAATTTTTTTACGGCCCTTAAGTTTCGATCTGGACATGCTCCATTGATTTTTTTTATAGGATAGGGTGACAAACGAGCACACAGTCCACTGTTGGTAAATGGCTGCTGTGACCCATAGACATTCTACATCTATCCTCAATAAAGAATCAAAATGCAGATGCGTTGTCACCCGTGAGGACTAAGATGGAATGCCTCTTTTCCAGTAAAAGGGTCTCCGGTTCTCTACACTCACCATACGAAACGCAGCAGTGTTAAGCTGCTATTTTACGCTGGTAGTCTGTGAGAGCGTGGTCCTTCCCGGACGTAAAGGAAACGTAGGTAATTAGATATTTAGGGTGTATTTTCTATGCAGGGAAAACCTCTTTGATACAATAAAGAATAAAAAGATTATAATAAATAATTTAAGTAATTAAAAATTAACAAATATTTTCTATATTATTTTTGCCACACACGCTTATAAAAATATATAAAAAATATCAAAAAAAAGTCACAACAAAACTGCTCCAGAGCATGTCAGCGCATGCGCGGTTGTGCTCAAGTGGGGACCTAAATAAACAGGGCAAGGTAAATTCCAATGCATACCCTGACAAAGACTTAAATATGTGATTTAAAGTACAGAGCAAACAGGGTTACCAAAAATATCGATATTTCTCTAATGATATTTTACTATTTCAATAGAATTTTTAATAATATTCATAAAATAACTACTGGGCTAAATTTAACTTAACGGACTTGTGAAAATGTTTTGATGAAATAGCATGAAGACTGCCAACACATACTGCATTGCAACGACAAAGTTTACAAATTTTTTATTTAATAAAAATTAAGTAAAAAAAATTGTCATGCTGCAGTTCACCTGTGGTAAGTGGCTACTGCAGTCCATGGCTGTCCATGGACAACCGGCTTCAAATGAAGAAAGCTACAGTTGCATTGTCACATTGGAGTACTAAGGTGGAACACCTCAAAGCCTGTAATTATGCTGGCTCTCTATACCCTTCAACACAGCAGTGCAGGTGCTGCTATTAGGCAGCAGAAATAGGTAAGAGGGGGGTTCCTACCCAGACGGACTACTAGACAGAAAAGGGGTGCTACTACCTAGTAATTTTTTTTTGTTTCTTGCCAGTTCTTTACAGTAACATGAACCTTTTGGAATCAGTAATACTTAGGAATTTATACTTCCATAAATGTTCGAAGTACGACAGTTAAAATAAAGTAAAAAATAACTCTCATCGTGGCGGGAGAGGGCTATGCTCAGGGTTTCTCTGCGTGATAAACTTAGAAATGAGGATATCCGCAGTAGAACCAGAGTGACCGACATAGCCCAACGGATTAGTAAGCTGAAGTGGTAATGGGCCGGCCATACAGCTCGAAGAACCGACAGTTGAGGGGAAAAAAGGTTCTCGAGTGGCAGCCTCATACCGGTAGGTGAAGTGTAGGGCGACCACCCACTAGATGGAGTGACGACCTGGTAAGACATGCAGGAAGTCGATGGATGCAGGTGGCTCAGGACCTTGCATTGTGGCATTCCTTGGGGGAGGCCTATGTTCAGCAGTGGACTTGTGTAGGGCTGTAATGATGATGACGATGAACAAATATAAGGCGACAAACTGTTTATAAAAAAATCCATTAACACCCATTTTAATAGAACCGGGGCATTCCATATTAATCCTCAGGGGTAACAACGCATCAGCATTTTGTTTCTTAATCGAGGATAGACGTAGATGTACTTGAGCCACAGCGTCAGGTGGACTCTGTGCTTGTTTGTCAACCTTATTCTATAAAAAAATATAGCTAACTTATCGATATAATTTAAACAAAAACGCGCATCACTACACCATGTAGAAAAACATCTTGCTACCGTACTAGTTAAACGAAATTCAGGTGCGAGGGAATATTTAAAATTCCACATTTAAAATAAACAAAAGTGACAGCATCTTGATAAGGATTAAGATCTCAGGGGACGATTTTTTTCGCTTTCGGACGAATTACGATGCCAAAAACAACAATTTGACAAAATGGTCTATGATTTTTTATGTACAGATTTTAGCCGCCACGTAAAGATTGTTTAAAGGAATGTTTTATCTCTTTCTAGTCCCTTGAGGGCTAAATGCGGTCCTAGGAATCGACAAGGGAATACCAGAGGAAGAAAGCGGCATTCGACAGACGAAATAACAGTCCAGGCCGATGAACGGGAGTATCGTCAGATACGAGACATCTGTGATAGCCAATATGACCGCGAACCGTAGCGGTTATGAGAAAATTCCCAACAGCATTTATATATAAATAAAATTCGAAAATACTAGATGGATAATATAAGAAAATGTGCTAGCGGCACAAGCGAATTCATCACTCCATTCCGTCCTTTCGATATCGTAAGAGAATACGAGAAATTCCAGAAAAAATTGGTCTCGTGTAATCATCTCGTTAACGCCAGAAGAAAAATACCAACGACATCAAAAGTATGAGACGTCTGGTATAGCAAACGTCAGGCAAAATCTTTCTACGACGGTAGAGACGGTACGACGGTTTTTTTACGTGGTAGAGTCATGCTCCATCTATATTAATGGTATAGTTGTAGCACGAATGGGTCGGCTCGACCGGGGAAGGACCACGCTCTCACAGAATACCAGCGTAAAATAGCAGCTTAATGCTGCTGTTTCGTATGGTGAGTGTAGAGAACCGGAGACCCTTTTTACTGGAAAAGAGGCATTCCATCTTCGCCCTCACGGCTGACAACGCATCTGCATTTTGATTCGCAAACGAGGATAGATGTAGATGTCTATGGGCCACAGCAACCACTTACCACCAGGTGGACTGTGTGCTCGCTTGTCACCCTTATCCTATATAAAAAGACACATATCAAACAGTCGACCTGAATTAAGAAATAGAAGAACGTATTTTTCACCATAGAAGACAAAATGGAAAGAAAGCATTCTCACATTGTCTTGCATTAGGTACTTGTTGAAACGATAGCGTAGCTTTTGACCTTCAAAAAGTGATTTGTAAAAGCCAATTTTGAATAGAAATATTTGACTTCTAGTCACGTTACATCTATATTGTGGTTGTAGCACGAATGGATCGGCTCGACCGGGGAAGGACCACGCGTAAA
Organism: Parnassius orleans; assembly: GCA_029286625.1. NCBI lineage: Eukaryota > Metazoa > Arthropoda > Insecta > Lepidoptera > Papilionidae > Parnassius > Parnassius orleans. Next base: position 1,974,344 of record JAGSMP010000053.1, read on the forward strand.
ATAGTAGCTTAATGCTGCTGTGCTACGTAAGATGTGTGTAGAAAACCGGAGACCCTTTTCACTGGAAACGAGACTATCAGTCTTAGTCCTCAGGGTGACAACATATCTGCATTTTGATTGTTAATTGAGGATAGATGTAAAAATTTGGAAATCCAAAAGTGCACTCAGTTTGCAATAGTGAAAATCAAAAGGCTTCTTAAGGATTAAAATCTAAAGCTAATAAAAAAATCTAAGTGATGTGTTCAGTTTTTCGAAAGATTATCTGACCGTACCGACCAACTGACGTCCAAGTGAAATTATTTTGAATTAACTATTTTTTTAATAATAATCGAAGTAAATAATCTTATAACTACGTTAGAAGTATTAACTGAAATCTCCTCTTGCTATTGGTGTACTTTTTTATTATATAAGTGCAATATAAAGCTGGTGAAAGTGATTTGAGTGGATCGCGATTTTTTGATTTTGCGACAATAGAGCACTACATCTAACGCGAAGCGGAGATGTGTGCAATATCTATTCTATTTTCTCGTTTGTCACTTTTATTCTATTAAAAACGACTTTGACTTTGCCTATGGCAGAGAGGGTTATGCTCGGGGTTGCTTTGCGTGAAAAACTTAGAAATGAGGATATCCGCAGTAGAAACAGAGTGTCCGACATAGTCCAACGGATTAGTAAGTTGAAGTGGTAATGGGCCGGCCATATAGCTCGAAGAACCGACAACCGAGGGGAAAAAAGGTTCTCGAGTGGCAGCCTCGTACCGGTAAACGTAGAGTGTAGGGCGACCCTCCCTCTAGTGGAGTGAGGATCTGGTAAGACATGCAGGAAGTCGGGTCTGGATGCTGGTGGTTCAGGGCCGTGCTTTGTGGCATTCCTTGCGGGAGACCTATGTTCAGCAGTGGACTTGTGAAGGGCTGTAATGATGATGATGATGATGATGGCCAGCAGAGGATTTTAATACGCTACTAATTATAACCGATGGCGCAATGTAGTCCAGAGTAACCTTTAACCATTGCACCGGTAAAATACGGGTCAAACCTTATTCCAGGAGTCAAATAGAATCAAGTTTTGTACAATTTGACATTTAATTTGTCGTGAACACCCTTGACTGTCACTAAGTGATCGATTGATGTATGAAAACGAACTCCGAACAAAAATATTGTAAACTTAAGGAAGATAAAGTGGAACGTAATTTATAAGAGATAGCGGGAAATTTTGAACTTAAAAATAAATTTTTAAGATTTATCATACTTATTGGTGTCACAGTAACTTTGACTTAAGGGACTAAACGCAAGTTTTCTAATGCCTTTAAGTATATGAACCACTGCAGTAAACAAAAACAGAAATATATATGATATTTTTCAGGATATATATATTACTTAGATAGTGTCATGAAAACATGATACTACTAATTTGATACGATAGAAAAAAATCACAAAGATACCTCTAAAAATTTCTTTTATCGATTAAAACCATACTAATATACATGCAGTCATTCTGATTTTTATCAGATTATTCCACAAGCAACATATAACGTAATAGTGTTTTAATTTTTATTTCAATCAATAGATTTTTTTAATCGCATATTCTTATTTCTGAACATAATACGTACGCATGTGTGCGTAAACGCCCTGTGTACCGACAGTGCCGGCCGAGGCCTGATGCTATACAGAAATTGTGTGAATGTATGCGTGCGTCTTTCGAGGTCACTTAGCTCTTATAGTCTTCTTAAAGTAATAGAGACAGCACGAGACTTAACAGCATCTTAACCCTTTCCCTGTCCCATGAGTCATATATGAACATTTCAATTGTTTAACTATTGTGCCTGTTTCGCAAACAGGGAACCTGTTAAAATTGAGCATCGTTTGAGTATTTGGCAATTAAAGCGGTAGAGGTAGTGTTGCAATGTACATAAGTGTGTTACTATAAAATAAATAGTTATATACAAATATATTTACATTTACTTTTTATAATTTTTTTTATTTTTAACATGGTAAATGTTATGATGATATTAATTCTCATACTCGTTTGATTTATATTTCTTTATTTAATTTTAATTTTCTTACTCCCATGTCTCTTTATATTTTTCCTTTATAGGCCTCGTTGGTCTAGTGGTTGTAGCAGTGCGACTGCTAATCATGAGGTCCCGGGTTCAAATCCCGGGTCGGGCCAAAAATATCAGTTATTGAGTTTTTCCATCAAGAAATTCTCAGTAGCTGCCCGGAGTCAGGAAGTTGGCGGTGTCTCAACCCCGTGCCTCGGAAAGCACATAAAGTCTTTGGTCCTGCGCCTAATCTCTCTCCGGTCGTGTCGGTTTACCGTCCCATCGGACTATGAGAGTGAGGGAGTAGAGAGTGCACCTGTGCTTGCGTATACACTTGGGCACTATAATCCTGCCCTGCGCCGATGACTATTCTCCATTGAGACTGGCCGCCGTGACCGAAATTTGGTCTAGAGAACATTATTATTAATATATTTTTCCTTATTTTTACCCAGTGGTTGGCTACGATCCCACCTAAAGCAAGTGATGATGAAGTCCTAGATGGAAAATCACACTGTCTTAGCCTAACAATATGCCTATATTCACCCTTGCCTTAAAGACGGCAAATTATTGCACTCCTTATCTGTACACATTACGAAAGACTTTCGTTCGAATGCGTGGAATATTGATAACAAAGGGGTGGAGGCCATTCGACAGCCTGATTGTCTGAAAGTGGAAAGACGAGGGAGGAATTAAGGCATGCACTGTGCACACTCTTGACTCTAGACAATTGAACATATTTTACAACTACTTTATTTTATTTCTGCATTAGCTTAATGGCGACTGTTAGATAATAGCTGAGGTATTATGTTTTATTTTCTTTAAAAAACGTTACCCCCACACTAGGAGTTTCTCCTGTATCGTGGAAGCAGTTTACTTACATACATAAATTGCACAGGAACAAACATCCCGTCTCGGAACAATTATTTGTAGGCCATACAAACACTAGTTCCGAGCGGGATTCAATAGCGCAGCCACTAAGCACCGCACCTCAATACTAAGCCACTGTGCCAAGAAGCCGTCAATCCACTTTTATACATCATATTGTGTATATGTAATTATAAGTAAATATGTACAGTAGAACGTACGTGATAGAGTCACGCTACAGCAATTTTATGGTCGTAGCACGGATCCGTCGGGTCGACCGGGGTAGGACCACGCTCTCACAGAAAAGTAAGTATTTATAGAGGACCGAAGACCCTTCTTACTGGAAACGTGGTATTCCATCTTATTCCCCCGGGGCGACAACGCATCTGCATTCTGATTCATAATCGATGATAGATGTGGATGTGTAAGGACCACAGCATCAATTTACTCTATTTAAAAAAAAAACAAAAATAAACAAGTGGTAAAGTAAAAATTTTGTACAACCGACTTCTTTTCTTATAGGACAGGGGGTAACCGAGCATGCGGCTCACCTGATGGTAAGTAACTACCGCCGCCCATGAACAATTGCTACACCAGGGGAATTGCAGATGCGTTGCCGGCCTTTTAAAAATAAATAAAATGAGAACATCATCGATGTAGTCGAAGTCAATTAAACACTCATTATTAAGGATAACTCTAAAATTACTGGTCAGATCTTGATCAAATTTATATGCAAAGCACCAGCTTTCAAATAAAAAAAGAACCATCAAAATCGGTTCACCTAGAAAAAAGTTCTGAGGTAACAAACAAAAAAATGCAGCCGAATTGAAAACCTCCTCCTTTTTTGAAGTCAGTTAAAAATAATGTTGTTATAGTAAATCACTTAAAACTTAAGCCACAGATTTAACCTAACTTTGACATCGTGTGTGGTGCGTGATCTCGGCGACACCTGATCATTTATCACGTGCTTCAAGCAGGAATTTTATAAAAAAAAAAACGTTTTCTGATTCCGCCCACGATGTACCAATGTTTTGGATTCTTTGACTTTACGGCAAACTAATGGTTAAAAATTAATAATACATAACCAGCGACAACCTAGGATTAAAGAAGACTAGACCAAATTTCGATCACGGCGGCCAGTCTCAACGGAGACTAGCCATCTGCGCAGGACAGGATTATAGTGCCCGAGTATGCACAAGCACATGTGCACTCTCTATTCGGACTTTAATTCGACGCGACAGGAGAGAGATCAAGCGCAAGAACAACGGCTTTACGTGCCTTTCGAGGCACGGGTGTGAAACACCGACAACTTCCTGACTTCGGAATGCTACTGAGAATTCCTTGACAGGAAAACCCAACAACTGATTTTAGTCGGACCCGGGTGATTGGCATGATTTCATTTTATAGTTAACTATTAGTCGTTTCGATTGTAGTAAATCAACTTGGCTAACCATCTCCTCATCATCTCACTGAGAGTAAACAGCGCGCAGATAAGAAGCGACTCACAGAATAAGTGGTACCTAGGTAGAGAAATATCATTAAAGTAAAAATGTTTCACTGACCTGATTGTGGTAGTGAGCTAGCGGGTGGTGCGGCACGTGCCGCATGGCCGGGTGCAACATCTCGCCGCCGCTACTACTGCCCTCTACCGCCTGGATAAACAGATAGCTCAGCTACTTTAAACTTGCCTACCATATGCCATACGGCATTTTCGACGTGGTAGAGCCTGATGCTGCATCTACATGACGGTTGTGGCACGAATTGGTCATCTCGATTGGGGAATGACCGAGCTCTCACAGAATACCATCGCATTATATATCGTATCAGCTTAACGCTGCTGTATATCATATGGTAAGTATAGAGAAACGGAGGCCTTTTTTACTGGAAACGAGGCATTCCATCTTAGTTTTTTCCTATCTAGTATCTATCCTCGATCACGAGTCAAAATGCAGATGCGTTGTCTTCCCGGAGGCATTCCATCTCAGTCCTTAAGGGTTACAACGCATCTGCATTTTGATTCTTAATTGAGGATAGATGTAGATGTCTATGGGCCACAGCATCCACTTACCGTCAGGCGGACTGTGTGTTCATTTGTCACCTTTATTCTATTAAAATTAGTGAATCCATCCACCGCATCCCATTCCGTCCCATAATAAATATTCAACCCTAGAACCCTAATAATAATAATAAACACTCACGCCTGTCACTCAGAGAGGTAGGCAGAGACTACGGACTTCCATTTGGCACGATCGTGACACACCTCTCTCGCCTCCTTTACATTTCTATACCTACGCATACATGCTCTTCGGTTAAGGGTACTCTTACTTCAATATATCGCCAATTTGGTCGATAAATTTTCCCTTCCCGACCCTGCCGTTTGGTAGGAGTATGATGCAACTTGTAGTAACTTACCACTGGCTGTTCATCCTTGGTCTCTGCTTCGTCGCCTAGTTCGACCAGTTGGAGCGCTTCTTCTAGAAGATCGAACCTGGACTCTTCGGTGTTGAACAACTCGCGCGGCAGCTCACCCTGGATAACGTATTCGCCTGGAATAAGAAAGTGATATAAGATTTATGCATACTGATTGTCGATCGTAGTGTTCACGTCCCGAGCCTTTGACGTTGCTTTCCGACGCCGATTATACCGCCGGTTATATCTATTGAAAGCCGTAAAACTTTTCTGGCATTTCCTATAATCACCTCTTACGTGGCTCCCTTACGTGGTAGAGTCACGCAACAGCTATATTATGGTTGTAGCACGAATGGGTCGGCTCAACGGGTGAAGGACCACGCTCTCACAGAATACCAGCGTAAAATAGCAGCTTAATGCTGCAGTGTTTCGTATGGTGAGTTTAGAGAACCGCAGACCCTTTTTACTGGTAACGAGGCATTCTATTCTAGTCCTCCTGCTAACAACGCGTCTGAACGACGTGAACCAAATAAGGTCATATACACACAATATTTTTTTGTCAAAACGATGGTTTATCTCTCTGAAACAATATGTTAAGGTACACTGTAGAAGGTCCGATGTTAATTTAGAGTGAAACTTAACAGTTTTCTAACGCACCACCTGCCGGAAAGGACAAAACAAAGTCTGCAGGGCCAGCTAGTTTAATTATATATTTTTAATTGATTTATTCATTCATTCATTACAGGCAATGAAAAATCTACTGTTTCATTCCCCTCTATCACCTCTTACGACACTCACGGGATGATATGGGATAGTAAATCTTCTTACGCAGTCCCTAAACCCTTACTTGCTAACAACATATTAAGACTGTATTAGGCTACAATGCGGTCGTAAGGCAAAGGGCTGTTACAAACTTTTTTTGTATCTTTTTTTTTGGCTTATATAAAATTGACGCCTCCGTGGCGCAGTGGCTTAGCAATCATCTGCAGCGCTGAGGGCCGTTGGTTCGAATCCCGCACGGAACAAATATTTGTATGGCCTGCAAATAATTGTTCCGGGTCTGGATGTTTGTCCTTGTGAAATTTATGTATGTAAACAGTTCCCACGATACAGGAGAAAATCCTATTGTGGAGGTAACGTTAGTATTAAAAGACAAACGACTAAGATTTAAGACTTCATTAAACTGAAATGCAGTCAGAAGGCAAAGGGCCGTTATAAAGTATCTTTTACATTACTTAGTACAATCATAAGTTACCTTCAATGGTCACCAGCGTGACGCCCCTTTATAATTTAAAAACCAAATAACAGTACTCAAGGAAACATAAATCAAAACTCGGTACGTAATTCGCAAAAATGCCGAAAGAACTAAAACCAATAAATCATCACTCCCAACTGACCACAAAAAATAACCCTTTCAAAGACCGGTGGTCATAATCCGTTTAACTAAGAAAGGGGCTTTAAGGCCTTAGACCATAATTATGCACGGTAGCCATAGGGCTGGTTGTACGGAGGGATTTATTGTAATACTGAGTGACATGCGGTCCGATTTTGTTTAAATGTAAAAGGTACGCTTTGGCATTACAACTGAGTTAATAATTGGGGATTGTCGGCAATGTTAATTTTAGAAGTGTTGAAAATATAATTGAGTTTAAATCAATTTTAAATAATAAAAGATTAAAAAGTAAATCCATGTAAGCTTAGGTAAGCGCGGGCACTAAATATCAGACTAAGCGAGCAACTCGAGTTCTATCCCCGCCGGCACAATTATTTACCGCCGGCAAACTGTCAATTGCAATTTTAAGTAAGTTTAAGCTGATTTACCACGTGCGGTGAGGGAAAACATTGTGAGGAAATCTGCGTTTCTAAGGGATTAAATATTTGAAAATAAGAACGAAAGAGATAGAGGTACAGAACGCTATATAGCATAATATTTTGCTCAATACCTAACTGTTTCATAACTCACCCTCTCAGAAATTGGCTCGTAATTTTACTTAAACCTTTCCATGTGTTGCTATTGTGGTATCAAGTAAAAAGTTTACCTTTTTTTCCTTATGCTGGGTTATTTTTCAAAGAGTAGCCAAATTTTAAACTTAAGTTCAAATATATAAATGTGATGATATACCGTTATTGCAGTTTTTGAAAATACGACTTAATAAGACTTCTACTTTTATTTGAAATTATCCCAAATTGAATGTGATTTATGGGCAACAACGTTTTTGACCGGTCGACCCTTACGAATGTGTGCGTGCGCAGTAAAATCAGTTAAAATAATGCATTACCACGCATTTTGAATTTAAAAGATAAAAAGGACAGAATATTTGAGATTTTTTAATTAACTTTTCTTTAGCATTTGCCTATATTACTTATTCTGAACCTTCTCTGCAAAAGAAACAATCGTTTTTGGGCCCACTAGAAATTTTAACGTAATTTTATTTTATTACACATAAAAAAGGATACCAATTTATTAGTAAATGACCTAAATATTTTATGAAATTCTAACCGGAATCATAAAATCTGAAAAAAAAAAAGAATTGTTTTGATATTCGTGTTCTGCTAATGTAATATGAAAAAAAAATGCGTGTAACGAAGAACGAACTGCTAAATGGATTTTCCATCAATCTTAAAGTACTTATAAATGGTAAATGTACTTTTATAACTTTGTTTAATATTATTAATTATTGACCAGTGCACTATTTTAACTTATAATACCGTACTGGTGAAAACTACTAGACACTCGCTTTTAGTTTGTTTTTAGGTTATTGTGATATTCATATTTAAATTGTTAATTTCTCAGTATTTCCGTTAGATACGTTAAAACTAATATTACTTTTGTAATCTATAGGTTATAAGGAATAAATCGACATGCATTTCATTAAGTTACGCCACAATTTGTGGTGGGCCCATTCTCCATACAAAAAGGAATTGTCTGCTCTGGCCGGTTATTGCAAAATAATCCTGTAGTGTTAATAAACTTAATTTAATACAAAAACCGTTTAAAAACTAGCTTTTAAAGGCGTCACTAGGGCCAGCACCCGGATCCAACATGAAATCATGAGATCATGTTCCATGGTATATTACTGCATTGTCATCGCAGTTATATAAGCTTAATCTGATGTCAGCAAGTGCTTCAAATATTGATTTCAAATAAAATTAGTTATATAAAAAGATAAAACAAAGTATGCTTTGACGGCTTGGTACCGCAGTGGCTATGCGTTAGGACTACGGGACAGCGGCTTCGAATCTCGCACAGAACAAAAACGAAACGAAACAAATGTAAATTAAAACGAGAAAACAAAACGGAAATTAGAAACGGGAAATTAGAAACGAGGCATTCCATCTTAGTCCACAGTGGTGACAACGTATCTGCATTTTGATTCGTAATCGATGATAAATTAAGATGCCTCAGCGGCCACTTGCCATCAGGTGGACTGTGTTCGTTCGACCCTTATTCTATAACAAAAAAACAAGTGTTTGTTTGGCCTATGAATAATTGTTCTTAGACTGGGTGTGTGTCCTTGTACAATTAATGTATGTTAAACTCCTGCACGATACAGGACTAAATTTAAGTTACTTTTTGGAACGAAGTTCCTTATCGGATGGTACGAATTTGGCAGATGGGGGGCTAGGCGAGAAAAAGTGTAAGATTTTCCGTCACGACCCCTTCTGTCGTAGTGTAGACGGCCTTGGCGGCTATAAGGAAGCGAGATGGAATCATATCCATCTCCCTCGCACCTTTTCTTATCTTGCTATGAAAGAAATATTATTTTATTTTAAACGACGCTTCATTTTAATAGACGCTAGTAATTCATTTATTTGTATTTGTTAATCAATAATATAATACGTTTATCAATAATAATATACTACGAAAGGAACTTCGTTCTAACCGAGTGTTGGAACCACGGAGCAAATACAAATGTATTTGCTTCGTGGTTGAAACTCACGCATGTATTTCTCCAGACGGACTGCTGGTGAGAAAAGAGCTTCCTAGCACTTTTCTCACCAGCACTTAGTAGGTAACACTTACTTCTTACGCAGTTCTATAGCTTTTACGATAAGACTCTTACGACATTTAAAAAAAAAACAAAGCCGCAAGTAAATTGACGCTTGCACCCCTTCAACTACCGTTAGTTGAAATAGTTTAAAAAAAATCGTCTCGCAGTTAAGGCACAACACAAAAGGCGGATTAGGTCCTCGAGGCGCTTTGTTTACGCCACAGTTGACGACTTGTGCCACTGCGGTGGTGTCTGGCCGATTGTTTGCGGCTTTAACTGTGTTTCTGTTGTGTCGGTAATTTTTATGCGGTAATAAACGTTTTAACGGGTACGCTTTAGACACAAAAACATTGCCGAGAAGTCATCTCTACGCTGCATCGTAATAAGCGGTTGCCAACCCTACCAAGCGTGGCCACTATAGCAAGATTCTTCTATGAGGCAATCTATGAGGGAGGTCTATGTTCAGCAGTGGACTTTTATAGGCTGTAATGGGTGGATGTATAGAAGATAATCTACCAGGAGCACATAACCCCTGAGAGGTAGTAAATTATTAAATCAACAGTAACATTACAACTATGACAAAATCCCCCCTATGAGGCAATCTATGGGGGAGGCCTATGTTCAGCAGTGGACTTTTATAGGCTGTAATGGATGTAAGTATAGAAGATAATCTACCAGGAGCACATGACCCACTGAGAGGTGGTAAATTATTAAATCAACAGTAACATTATAACTATGACAAAATCTCCCCTATGAGGCAATCTATGGGGGAGGCCTATGTTCAGCAGTGAACTTTTATAGGCTGTAATGGATGTAAGTATAGAAGATAATCTACCAGGAGCACATGACCCACTGAGAGGTGGTAAATTATTAAATCAACAGTAACATTACAACTATGACAAAATCCCCCCTATGAGGCAATCTATGGGGGAGGCCTATGTTCAGCAGTGGATTTTTATAGGCTGTAATGGATGGATGGATGGATACAATCGTATCTGTTATGGCACAAATCCTAAGGCATCATCGTTTCAAGTTGTTTACATCCTAACTAGTAATTTATAATTTTATTTTTATTATTACAACAAGAAGCTGTTCGTGGGAAATGATATTACTATACGTTATAATATGTTGTTATCAACATTATTTAAAAAAGAAGTGACGTACGAACTTACAGTCTATCTGTAAGTGGCAACTATCGGACACCTGCAGCCAACTTGAAAAATAAAGGCTAAAGATGCGTTGTCACTTCAGAGAATTGAATTTTAATGCCTTTCAGCCTGAAATGATATTGGCTATAGAGGCTTCAGACCGAAACATAGCAGTACAGGCACTGCTATTTGGCGCAAGAAGTAAGCAAGAGTGTGGTACCTGTCCAGACGTTCTGCCAGGGAAATAAGGAGTCCTACCACCTAGGGACCCAGTAAAAGTACAGTAGCCTAAATCGGTGTGGTCGACATCACCAACACTGTGCTGAACGTACAATGATCTATGACTAAAGATTTAAAAACATTCAATCGTCAAAACAGTTTTTTTTTTGGAATCACAAAAGAAAACTAAAAATAAAACCCATAGCAAACTAATTGATTCTAATTTACAACGTCGCTTGACGGAAAGAACTGGTGGGTTTCATTAATTAGTTTCGCAGAAAAAAGGTACCGATTGACGCCATTTTGAATCGACCTTCACGGTTGACCAATCGGAGACCGGCAGATATGTCTATTTATATGTTCGAGTGTGTTTATTGATTAAATACCTAAAATACAAGTTTGAAGGTACATATTACAGGAATTAATAGATGCTAATTAAACTGCACCATTATTGTGCTTGTAACACTTATGGGTCGGCTCGCTAGTCGAAGGACCACACTCTCACAAAATACCAGGATGAAATAGCAACTTAATACTGTTGTGTTCCGTATGGTGAGCGTAGAGAACCGGAAACCACTTTTAGTGGAAACCAGGTATTCCAACTTAGTCTTCAGGGGTGAAAACGCATCTGCATTTCGAAGATAGATGTAGATGTCTATAAGCCATAGCATCCAATTACCGTCAGGTGGACTGTTTGCTCGCTTATCACCCTTATTCTATAAAAAGACAATGGTGAGTGTAGAGAGTCGAAGACACTTTTTACTGAAAACAAGGCATTCCATCTTAGTCCTCAGGGGTGACAACGTATCTGTACAATGAATAAACCTACTTTTACGTATTTTATCGCGTTTAATTTATACTTTTTAATTCCCGACGTTTCGGACGCTTTACAGCACCCATGGTCACGGTGGTCCTGATGTCATAGTTAGCCCGGCTACTTTCAATATTAATATTTTCGATTTTAAAAAAAGGAGAAGTTTTATCAACCAAATTGGCGATATATTGAAAATAGGCCAAATTAAGAGTACCCTTAACCGACGAGCATATATGCGTAGGTATATGGATGTGGAGGAGGCTAGAGAGATGTGCCAGGATCGTGCCAAATGGAAGTCCGTAGTCTCTGCCTACCCCTCTGGGTGACGTGAGTGTTTATATGTGTTATATATTTCCGAGAGAGAGAGAGTTTCTGACAATGACGTTGCTGTAAAGCACCCGAAAAGCCGGGAATAAAAAAATAAAAAATAAGCGATAAAATCCGTAAAAACAGTTTTATTCAATGTGTAGTGTTCGCGTTAATATAAGAAATTATAACGCATCTACAGTTTAATTATTGGAGATAGATGAAAGTGTTTATTGGCCACAGCGCCCGATTATCATCAAGTGTGTGCATTTGTTGTAATATTGGTGGATATTTCTGTTATATTTAAAAACCAGATGCGTTTTCACTTTTGAGGACTAAGATTGAATGTCTCGCTACCAGTAAAAAGGATCTTTACTTCTCTACACCTATCATACGAAGCACAGCAGCATTAAGCTGCTATTTTACGCTAGTATTCTGTAAAAGCGTGGTCTTTCCCCGTTCCGACCCAATCATGCTGCAACCATAATATAGCTGCACCGTAGATCTACCACTGTTCTATTGAACACCTGGGTAGAATAAGGCACCTATCAAACAAAGAAACAGTCTTTACAGTTTATCTGAAGTTAAGCAACTACAATAGATTGTAAATACAAAAAAATTATGTAACGCAACCTTGACAATGATCGAGGCGTCACGGCGACGGTGTCGAAAGTGAAACGATTATAGATCGTGGATCTATGGATCATTGGAGGCCGTCTCGCTCTGACATAAGTTGCATTAAGTTGTTTGTTGGACGTTGATGGTTGTAACTACGTCCACAGCCACAGGTATAGCCACGCTGCTGCTATATTATAGCACGATCGGCTCGACCGGGGAAGGACTAAGCCTCTCACAGAATACCAGCGTAAAATAGCAGCTTAATGCTGCTATTTTGTATGGTGAGTGTAGAGAACCGGAGACCCTTTTTACTGGAAACAAGACATTCCATCTTAGTCTTCAAGGGAGACTACGCATTTGCATTTTGATACTTAATCGAGGATAAATGTCATCTACATTTATCTTTTTTTTTCATTTATCTATGGACCACAGCATCCAATTACCATCAGGTGGACTGTGCTCGTTTTTCACTTTTATTCACCCACCCTTACCCTCGCCACTCTTAACCAATAAAAAGAAAACAGTAAACTTATTGCGTTTACAATATTTTCGCAAATGAAATTCTCTGTACCTATATCGAAACAAATTATTATTTTTCCCATGTTCATAATTATATTATTGTAAAAAGAAATTGTTTTCACAATCATGCAAGATAATCTGTACTTCATTTAGAAAAAAAAGCGCGAGCATTGTTCGACTCAGTTCGAAACAAAGAAATATGTATAATTTGCAAATAATTTTAGTTATAATTGAGGACCTTGCAGCTAAAGGGAGTAAGTCCAAATTCAAAACTGTTGGGTATTTAAAAAAGGTTTTAAAATTGATTGATGTACTTATGTCTTATCGTTATATGGTATATATAATATGAACATATATACACATTTTATTCAAGATTTAAGGCAATTGAAGAAGTAATAGAATTACTACGATTTTTAAGTTGGATCTGCCTCCGTTTTACCAAAGATTGAAGAAAAATACTACCCTATTTTGTATTAAGGATAATAAACAGGTAAACACGGATTTTTTTTATTTCAAGAATTAGTAATCAGTCCACAAAGAATTAAACAATCAAAAGAAATACAAAACGAATGAGTGCTGAACAAAAAAAAATTAAAGGTTAACTTCAGCTGATCATCGTCGTCTTCGCTAGAAATATCATCTGTTATCCGACAGCTTCACTTTTAAGGGCCCTGTAGAAATATAGTTTATTTGGTGGAACATAGCTCTTCCAACTGCATAACATCGTCGTATTTAGCCTTTTTCAACGGCAATGCATGATCACAGCGGTTTCTGAGGCAGAACTGATAGTTGGGGGAGCATTTCTCATTATAGGAAAATAATCAAATACTGGCGTTCCCGTTGTAACACTTACTGCAATAGTTTCAATGTGGTCTTTACTATATTCAAAAATACGATATTGAGATATTTTGAATCGAATCTTCTCTGTATTTGTTATTACTTTTTAAAATTACTCTCATAATGTTGGCTTGAAGTTAAGTATCATATTTGACTTGCATTTACAACTTTAAAATTTTTAGATGCTTTCGTAATACAATCGGCATATTCAGAAGTCGTAAATATGTAATCTTTTCTTCTATTAAACTTTTCTATTACGCCGAAACACCGATCACACGGTAAGAAGCTGTGTCCTGGTTCTGGGAATCGATGAACAATCTTCAAAGATGAACACCGCATAAGCGTATATAGATACTGAACGAAAGTCGAGTTCTTATTTTGTGCTGCTGCGTTATCAGAAAATAAATACAGTACTTTAACTGTGCTTGGTAAAATGTCATTTATATAGTGATTTATAAAAGATATGACTTCGTTTGGTGATTTTCGGTCTATGGTTTCGTCATATAAATAAAAGTGAGCAATCCTGTTTTTGCTGAATGAATACAAAATTATATGCCCAAAGTTGACGTTATAAAAATGCTTCACCTGCTGGAATTTTGGGTAATGGCATATTCTGCTGATAATCAAATGTTAATACTTCGCATTCTTCATTATTAAGAGCAAGTTGACTCTTCTCTTTAAATCAACAAAAAGTGTCGGCCTTGGCTTGATGAAGACCTTCTCTATCTGTATTTGTTGGGTTTCATCGCTATCCAGTGTCTTATCTTTTAGTTTGTTACTCAGCATGTCGCATTCTCAAGTATCTGAACAGGTGACCCAAAACTGTATTTAAAATTTTGTTTAAAGTATCTGTAGTAAAAATCAAATGATATATAGGCAGCAGATGCTTCAAGACCAGCTCATGCAACTCGTACATCCTTTTAATGTTCAACTCTGAGACAGATAATAACGTGAGCTTTTATTTCTACTGAGTGTGACTCGCGACGTGGGAAACTTCTAATATGAGGTCAACTTTAGAAACCCATTCTTGGAATACGATTTGGTCTATTTTGATGTTTTCCACGATTAGACTGAGCTGGTGTAGTTACAGTAGGATCCCGATACTCTTTAGCAACATTGTCTACACGCTTTTGGATATTCCATGGATAGATGCAAACCATTTCTGCAAATTTGTATATTTCTATTTCTAATTTAATATAATATTTGTGTGAACAACTCCGTTTCTTCCCGTACCAGTTTTAGATCTTCCTTTCAACATTCTCAGTTTTAATTAAACCGCCTAAGTATACGTTTTGCACATAGGTTTCTTCAATTTATTAAATTTTCCAATATTAGTTTCCTATCTTCTTCATTATATTATTGTAAAAAGAAATTGTTTTCACAATCATGCAAGATAATCTGTACTTCATTTAGAAAAAAAAGCGCGAGCATTGTTCGACATCAGTTCGAAACACAGAAATATGCATAATTTGCAAATAATTTTAGTTATAATTTCTCCCAATGAGGGCTAGTAATCGTACTCTCACTAGATGTCGCTAATTGAGACTAAGGTAAGGTGAAAAAATGTGATTTAATTATAAGATTTTTGGTTTCTAGTATTCTCGTTTTCAAGTTTTGAGGTATACCTGACGAGAAGATGTGCCGTGATTTCCCGAACGCTGCCCAGCCGAGTTGAATCCGTCGATTGACCTCTCGGTCAAAGTTGGACTTACGTAGTCGGACTATTTGTCCCAGGTAAACATACTCGTCAACAACTTCGAGCTTAGTGCTCCCAACAACTATCGGCATAGGTGTGACATGGACGTTATACATGATTTTTGTTTTGTCCATGTTCATTTTAAGAACTATCCGTTGGGAGGCACTATTGAGGTCATTGAGCATAGTGCTTAGGTCCTCCAGCGATTCTGCCATAAGGACTATATCGTCGGCAAATCGAAGGTGAGTGATGTACTCGCCATTGATGTTAATACCGTTTCCTTTGGACTGGTCCAGAAGCTTGAAAACGTCTTCCAACGCAGCGGTGAATATATGGGGTAGTGGATATTCTTATATCGTCACTAAACGACGTGTGTGTCGTAAGAGACGACAGAGGGATGACAAATCAGGAGACGGACAGCAGCGTCTTTCTTATAACGACTAAAAATAAAAAACTGCGTTTACCAACCCGCTTGCAAAGCGTGGCAACTATGGCGAATATTCCCCCTATGAGACAATCTATGGGGGACGCCTATGTTCAGCAGTCGACTTTAATAGACAGTAACGGTAACGGTTACGGTATGTAGGTATGTATATACATAAAACAATATATGTATATCTTCTAATTTTTTTAACTTTCATCTAATTATATTTTTTATCTAATTTCTTCAGATTTTTAATTTTTTTTTTAAATTCTACTTTTAGGAATATCCGTAGTTTAGTTTATCGATTTCTAATCTAATTAATATAAAATATAATCAATATTGCAGAAAGAATCATTAATCTCTACACTTTACTAACAAATTTTGTATTAACGTTCCCCGCTATGAAATCTGTCAAATATTTCACCTCATTCCAAAGTGGCGCCGCTAACCATTAAAATCACAATTTTATATACCACGTTTTCGTCAGCGAAGGAAAACATCGTGAAGTTTTATATAAGAGGGGGAAAACATCGTGAAGTTTTATATAAGAGGGGAAACATCGTGAAGTTTTATATAAGAGGGGGGAGACGTCGTGAAGTTTTTATAAGAGGGGGCACATGATGGTAAGTGACTACCGTCGCCCATGAGCAACTGCGTCACCAGGGGAATTGCAATTTATTAGGGTAGATACTACTCTATTACCTATTCCTGCGAATAGCGGTGCATGCACAGCTGTATTCTATATACAGGCTGTGAGGCATTCTATCTAAGTCCTTAGAGGTAACAACGCATCTCTAGCCTTCTTTATTTGAAGTTGGTAGCAGGTGTCCAGGTTACAGTACCTGTCGTCGTATAGGTCAGTAGTAAGTCACTTCAGTTTTATGAAAAAACAATATATGTATATATAAGAGCAGCGTATTTCGTGCCTGCTCCTCTCAAAAATGATAGGAGGCCTGTGCCCAATAAGACGTTTGTAGGCAACTTTTACATATTTCACATCCTACGTTAAAGTAATTATTAAGCCAAAAATTATATATATTAGTTTCAACCTCTAGTATATTTTAAGCTTTGAAATTAATGTCATATTTTATTTTACAAAATATGTGTATATTAAATGAAAGTTTAATTAATCTGGTTATATGCCCTACTGCTGAACACAGTCCTCAAAACTTTAAAGTCAGTATTCTTTATTCTCTATCTTCATTTGATTATCACGGTATCTACGACATAGCATCTAAACCCAGCTCTAAGGGAAAACCCAGCTTAAGTGTGTTTCTAAGAACAATAATGTGTGCTTCTGCTGTTTGTGGTTAAATATAGCCGCCGTGGTCGAAAATCGGTAAAAGGGATTTCTTAACTATTTTTCGCCATGCTTGGCTACTAATCCACCTGATGGTGGTGGTGAGGTGGTGAGGTAAGTGATGATATAGCCGAAGATGGTAAAGCGCAGCACTTACTTAGCTTAACAAAAGCGTATTCACTCTTGCCTTGAAGACACACACACACACATTGTAATCGGATGGAAAGTCCGATACCGGTAAGTATTCCAACTCCTTTACTGTACAAAATACGAAAGACAAAACAAACCGTTTATTTATTTGATTTATTTATTTGAGTCGTTTGGTCCGAATTCAAGTTTACTGACCATATCAATAAACATATAACCTAATATATAAATAAAAGCTTAAACGTATTTTATATTGCTTAAACATCAAGTCAATTCTAATTCAACCAACATACCCACTCCGCCTTTTGAACCATCAATATAAATACCGTCCAATAGTCATAAGGGAATCAAAAGATTCGTAGAAACAATTGAATCCAATCTATTCTCATAACTCTCATTATTCCGCCATCTTAGCGCGCCCGCATGGGGTTACCACAGTTACTGAAATCTCTCGTATTGGTCGTATATTTTTGTGTTGTTTTTTTGGAGTAATTATGGACATTCGAAAGATTGTTGTGTTCATAACATAATTTTAGTATCAGTAGTCTAATGATTAAGGGCAGGGATTGTAATACTGACAAAACCTTAAAATACAGTCTTAAACCGCTTCTGGCACAAATATTTACTCTTTAGTTGGTGTGGTGAACTGGTATATATATTTTTTTATAGAAATAGGGTGACAAACGAGCACACAGTCCTGATGGTAAGTGGATGCTGAGGCCCATAGACATCTACATTTATCCTCAATTAAGAATAAAAATGCAGATGCGTTGTCAGCCTTCAGGACTAAGATATAATGCCTCTTTTCCAGTAAAAAGGGTCTCCGGTTCTCCACACTCACCATACGAAACACAGCAGCGTTAAGCTGCTATTTTATGCTGGCATTCTGTGAGAGCGTGGTCCTTCCCCGGTCGAGCCGACCCATTCGTGCTACAACTATACTACTAATATAGCTGCAGCATGGCTCTACCACGTAAAAACTGTCGTACGAATAGGGATGAAATATTTGCCATGAATTAATTTAAAGTTAATAAAAATCCTAGCCTTTAGAAAAATTCTTAATTCCCCCCCCCCGGTCGAGCCGACCCAATTCCGATTCGTGCTACAACTATACTATAAATAAAGCTGCAGCGTGGCTCTTCCACGTAAAAATATTTAAAATTAGAATTCAAATAAAAATTAAATAACCACTTCAAAGAACTACAAAAAATAAATTATTCTCCACATACTAGCATCGGTGCTCAGACAAAGAGTATCAAAGAATTAAAGACCGGCTTCAGAAGCTGTTACAAGCGTTATATAATAAGAAAATAGCACTCTTATTCCTATATACATAAGTGTAAAAGAACTATTTTATGTTATAAAATTGTAGTGATAAAAGACCTTACAGTTCATCTGATGGTATATTATGACTATACTTATATCATGACTACTGCCACCAACTTCAAACGAAGAAGGCTACAGATCAGTTGTCACATCGACTAAGGTGGAATGCCTCACAGTAATGATAATGACCCTCTATACTTCTCAAATCACAAACACAGCAGTGCACGTGCTGATGCTAAGCATCAGAAATATGTGATTCTAAGTGCTGGAAAGTGCCCGAAACGTCGGGAATTAAAAAACTTAAAATTAAACGCGATAAAATCCGTAAAATTAGTTATATTCCATGAAAACATTTGAACATAAGTTTTAGATTTACTAAGTACTTACGTTTTATAAATAAAATGTTATTGCAAAAAATGCATGTAATCATTTTCATTTGTGCATTTAGGAATGTTTTTATAATAAAATTTGACGCTGCACACAAAGGAAACTTTTAATTACAAAAATACAAAGTGGTAACCCTGCCTACACTTCAACCGCATTCCATTTTTAAATTGACCCACACGACTGTCTCGTTCTCGCGTTCGATACTTTTTTGTTCCAAATTCGAGTCATTTTAAATTGTTAGATGTTAGCTGTGTTAGAACGAGACCGGTGTGTGAGAGGGAGGACGAGTTACTCTTTTTTTTAAAGGCTGCGGTTTCGGCCAGTCGTGCTTTGTGGTCGCCGCTTAATTTGAGACATGGGAAATATATAATCTCCAGATTTACATAAGTATACAGTTTTAATGTGTATATAGCTTTTAAAGTTTGGTAAGAATAATGTAGTATAACACTTCGGTATAATAGCATTTGCTGATTCATATTTATAGGTATTTATTTTTTTATTTTACGAATGAAGGAACTTACAATCCACCTGATGGTAAGTGTTTAACTGCATAGTGCATAGAATGCAACCAACTTTGTACAAAAAAGATAACGGATGCGTTTTCACCCTTAAGAACTCCAAAGTCGGTTCCTCAATGCTGAGTATCGTGTCTCTATCCAATACAGTTGACTAAGTTACATCATTGCGCTCGGTTCGCGGCTTTATGAAGCACCATGCTCATTGGCATGTTCATACGCTCCGGGATCTGGTCAGACCAACGCTTAGACTAAGGTCGACATAATCACAACCACTACAAATCATTAAAGTGTTCTCTAATTCAATTGTACAGTTTTACTCTCATACCATCATTTAGATTTTTTTTCGTATTTGGGAACTAGATGTTTATATTTGTGATTCTTGCCTCGTTGTGTGTATGTAGGTACTTACTGTTTTAAATTGTTATTTCTCTTTGTGTTCTATTGTAACCGTGTAGTGTCAGTGTAAGAATATCCACTACCCCATATCGTCCCGTGGGTGTCGTAAGAGGCGACAGAGGGAAGCAGCAGGAGATGAGCTGCAGCATCTTCCTGATAACAGTACAAAATAATAAAAACCAGCGGTTGTCAACCCGCTTGCCAAGCATGGCTACAATGGCAAAATCCCCCCATGAGGCAATCTATGAGGGAGGCCGTAGGGAGGGAGGGAGGTATGGTTTAAGAAATAAATTCTTAAACCATATTTACGCCCAATATAAAATACACGGACTGGCGACGGGGAGCAGCGTCAAGGGAGCGCCGCGTCTGGTAATGCCATCGTCAAAAAGTCTGGCAAACCTGAAGGCAGATCCTCCCTACAACGGGGGAGGCGCGGGTCCAGTAGTGGACTTGGACTGATGGAAAGGAATACGTATACGTAACATGATTTTTTAATTATTAATTAATTAAACTAATTGTTAAGAGTGTTTAGTTGAAGTATGTTAATATTTTTTTATAGAATGAGGGTAACAAACGAGCACACATCCCACCTGATGGTAAGTGGATGCTGTGGCCCATAGGCACCAACATCTATACTCGATTAAGAATCGAAATGCATATGCGTTGTATTATTATATATTGAGGAATAAGATGGACCTCGTTTCCAGTAAAAAGGGTCTCCGGTTCTCTACACTCACCATACGAAACACAGCCGCGTCAAGCTGCTATTTTACGCTGGTATTATGTGAGAGCGTGGTCTCTCCCCGGTCGAACCGAACCATTCGTGCTACATCCATAATATAGTTGCAAAATGGCTCTACCACGTTAAAAAAATAACCCATTTATTGACACTCACTTTACACGGAAAATCAAAAAAAGTTATGCATTACTTTTCGAGATGAGGACGAAGTGCATAAAGATATACACTTTTATTATTTATTTAATCTTTATTATATACCTTATAATAAGGGATATAAAGGGCGAAAATTATAACTTATGGGATTCCCTACCAGTCAACTTTAGATGATTTGAGAAACTGTTGCAGTAGCAAATAATTTACTTAATAAAACAAGTAATCAAGATGAAATGTACAATAAAATGTAGATAAATAGAACACAGTTATTAAAATATACATATTTAATGCGTAGGTATTAATAATGAAATTAATAATACCTACGAATTAAGTATGTATATTTGAAATTATTAATGTTTTATCTTATGCCTTAAATCGAAAAACATATGCCTAAATTATATTTCATTCGGTTTAAAACTATGGAAGATATAATATACATAAAGTAGATAGGATAGAACGAAATTACAAGTTTATTGTATGACAGACGCTTAGTTCGGAAAAAAAATCTGAAATGACTTTAGGGGGTGTGAACACGGGTCCTTGGGAAGGGTCAAGTTCTTTACAGCCTATTCAATTCTTACTCCCCACAGCGAGACAACCAAAACTTTAGGGTTATTATGCAAACTAAGCCGTAAATTTATAATAGTATTCATATTCGATTTTAAAACAAAAACATTTTATCTTTCACAAAACATGACATTTTTTTATAAACTGATAAACGAGACCAAAGGTCACCAAATGGGAAATGTAATATATGGCCCATAATGTCCTCCAGACCAAATTTCGGTCACAGCGGCCAGTATCAACGGAGACTAGCCATCTGCGCAGAACAGATTTATTATATTGCATTATATTTTTAGCTTAACGCTGTTGTGTTTCGTATGGTGAGTGTAGAGAACCGGAGACCCTTTTACTGGAAAAGAGGCATTTCATCTTAGTCCTCACAGGTGACAACGCATCTGCATTTTGATTCTTTATTGAAGATAGATGTAGATGTCTATGGGTCACAGCAACCACTTACCATCAGGTGGACTGTGTGCTCGTTTGTCACCCGATCCTATATTTAAAAAAAACACACACACACAGATGCACTCTCTATTTCCTTAATTTAATGGTCCGATGGGACAGCAATCCGACACGAACGCAAGAGACCATGCGCAGCACGGCAACGGATTTACGAGCTTCCCGAACTTCGGGCTGCTACTGAGAACTCCTGACCCTACGATTAGTAGTCGTGCTTACGACAATGAACCAAGAAGGCAGTCGAACATCTATATCTGTCCTCGATTAAGAATCAAAATATAGATACATTGTCACGTTCCTCCCTGAGGACTAAGAACAAATGCCTCGTTACCGATAAAAGGGTTCTTTGCCGGGTGGTGGTGATGTAAGAGAATCAATTCCATGGGTGCATACCAGAGGACGAATTCGTGGGCGATTGAAATTAAACTCTTGATAGCAGGGCTTGTGCGTTCACTAGTATTCGGCATTATTATACAAGTTAAGGTTATCATAGATCATCATCATCATCATCATCATCACAATCTTTACAGCCCTTCACAAGTTCACAACATAAGCCTCCCAAGGAATGCCACAAAGCACGGTAATCAAGCCACCGGTATCAATCGACTTCCTGCATCTCTTTCCAGGTCGTAGATACGTCCATTATAAAAAATCATATGTGTTAGTAATATAAGTACATTAAACCTAATTAGTAAAAAACTAAAATAAATTAAAGCCTACTTAACCTAAGACAGGAACGATTTGACTTCACATGAACGGTGAACCATACAGCTGTGGTTGAAGAATTGTTATGAGTATATACATATAGGTACACTCGAACCTGCCAGCAAATGTCCTCAGGGTGCAACTGGAGTTCGGACTCAGCACAACAAGGATGTGCACCACTTTCGCATAGCAGTGTAAAGCAGCTTAAGACATAAGAGGATATTGAAGAATCTTAAGCTAAATATTAAAAAATATAATTATATTTTAAGTAACACAAACAGGCAAATACCTTTAAAGAAGTGGTTCCGCCTGGAACCCTAAAACGACAAAACGGAAAACGAAACGTAAAAAATGCACAATAATTTCAGAACGAGAGCGTCCGACACTGCAGCGATCACAATGGGGTCGGGACTCGAGAGGCCGCAGAGTGACCGAACACTAAGAATAACAAAACCTTACATTGTATTCGACACTAGCGATGCGCGTGACTCCGTCCGCCTCAACATCGGAATTTTAATTTTTATCCTTCATACAACTCAAATTCTGAGAAATAAAAGCTAATGGTAGCCTAGTGGTCGGAATTCGACCTCAATTCGAAAGAGGAACATTTGGAACGTCACTAAATTCACAGCTTATTCAGTCAATCTGTCAGTAATTTATTTGTTGCCAATATTTTAAAATATTTTGACAACAATATTTACTCTGTGCAAATGTTTGACCACAGACTATTAAGTGTTTGTCACTGGCCTTAGGGTAATAACATACATAATTATGCCTGTACGTGCTCCAAGACAATGACAGTATGAACGTAACCTGAAAATGTTTTATTTAATGTATTTGTAACATAATATATACAAATTTTAGATTTCTGCACTCCTCCATATAAACTTTAACTATGCCAAATCTCACACTCCTCCGTGCGCGCAATATGTTTAAAAAGGGGTACAAAGTTCTCCTTTTGGGTATTACACATAGATATATAAGACATGAAGTCCGCCAACGCGCACTAGGGCAGCGTTGTCTCTTCCCAGCCCTAAACCTACTCATAAATGACCAACCATGCCAACTTTTAACAAAAAAGTAAAATCACAGCATATATATGTTTTATAGCTGGGCACCGGCCTCCTCTTATATTTGATAGGGTAAATGAGCAATTTGGCGAACTATATATGTGTTGTAAATATTTTATTCCTTAGACATGGCACTTAATTTGAAACTATCGAATTTATATAGCTACATATACTCGTAATAACTAATTCAAAAACCAGCCATCGCTAAATACAACGTACTTAAAACTTGACATTTAATTGTTAATAGCTAATCGGCTTTCTCTTTAATCTATCTATCTTCAATCAAATAAATAAAATAACCTGCTTTAAGAAAGACTGAATACCTACATTAAAGTAAATCTCCAAGGAGCGAAGGAGATCTTTGCATAATATTTTGACGTTTCACCTGTCAAGCTTGATCGATTACTGTCAATCGATATCGATCTGTCACAATTGATTTAATATTGTGCCAGCATCGGCCGCGATTTCTATACAAAATTCTGCAACGCGTTTTCGCTTCAGGAGGGAATTAACAATTCCCGAGGGGATTTGGTTGCTACGGCTTTTAGATAAAATGGTCTCTCTTTTAGTTCTGTTTACACCAATGAATGGATTTTGATACGATACCAACTGAGATACGGTAAAAAATTTATATGACAGAAAGTATCCAACGTCCCGCTGATGAATCATAGGAGTTGAGGTGATACCACAAAGCAATATGCCAAAAACCATTTAACGTGGAAGAGCCACACAGCAGCTATATTATGGCTGCAGCACGAACGGATCGGCTCGAACGAGGTAGACCACGCTCTCGCTGAGGGGTTATTTACATGCCAATTAGACATGCTTGACCATTTTTAATCCGGACCAATCTTCGGAATGGCCAAACCGATTTTAATGAAACGATGAACAGATAGAGAGTAATGACAGAAGTGATCTATGCCATATTTTATCCGAAAAATATTTTATTTTTTATTAATATTTTAAATCTAAATAACGCCGCATTAAAAAAAATCCTACTCAAGCAAAGCCAGGACGAGTCGCTAGTATATAATAAAATTCTTTTTAACAGAGTTCAAAGAGAGGAATTATATATCATCATCATCATCATTACAACCCTTCAAAGTCCACTGCTAAACATAGGCCTCCCCAAAGAATGCAACAAAGAACGGTCTTGAGTCACCTGCATCCATCGACTTCCTGCATGTCTTACCAGGTCGTCACTCCATCTTGTGGGTACGTCCTGGACATCTAACTACATATATTCGATGCGTATTTTTTGTATATTCACTGATAACAAAACTGCTGAACTAATAGGTTATATTTTATTGGTGGTATTAAAAATTTAAAGGAAAAATCCATCCCTACGGTTGGAATAACAGTAAAAAGTAGATGTACCAATTTAAATTCTAGTTGTAACTCTGAACTTGTGATATTCCTTAGACTATTCAAAAGAGTAAAATAATTAAAATTAATAAAAAGTATTATCTAAGATATAGTATATATCGAAGAATTACGAGTAAAGTTACAAGAATTACTTCAGAAGCTACTATGTGGAAATACTTACCTATTATTTAATTTTCATGTCGGTTTTAGTACATAATAAAAGTTTAATTATTTGATTAATAATATTAGCTAAATAAAAAATAAGTAGAATAATTAGTAATAGTATGTATTATATAATATAGTATACAATAAAATTTCTTGATATAATAAGCTCTACAATATTACAAGGGAAATAAATTTTACTTTAAAAAGACATCAACGAAGCTCCGTCATTTTGTCGCGCCTCAACATCAACAAATTATTTACCTACAGTTTTGTTGCCAGATTTTATTTGAACTAGTAGGTACGACTACTATTATTGTAAAGTTAAGCATTTAAAATTGATCAGTATATTTAACAGAATAAAGAACTGTTCACGTCATAAGATACAAAGAAATTCCTCAGGGATAATTTAAGAGAAATCAAATAAGTACGCGTTTCACAAAAATCATTTTAGTCAATAGTATTATTTGTCAAGTTCGCTGTGTATTTGCGGCATAAATGAAACACTACCCCATATCATACAGTCGATATCGTAAAATGCAATAAAGGAAATTATAGAGGGTGGGCACCAGCATCTTCATGACAACTACTCAAGTAGTACAAAACTGCGGAAACCAAACCGCCTGCCACACGTTGCAACCATGGTAATATTGCTACCCCCATATGTTGCATATATGTCACTCCCATATGATGCATTATAAAACCCTACAGTTAATTTTTTTAATAATAAAATATAGGTATATTTCTATATCCACTACAGCATATAAAAGTCTGCTGAACATAGGCCTCCCTCATAGAGGAGATTTTGCCATTTTGCTTCTTACGACACCTATGAGACGATATGGGGTAGTGGATATTCTTACACTGTCTCTACGCTGTCAAATTCTATATATTTCTAAATATATAAAAATGTATTAGCTTAGGGGTTGAACGTAAGTTTCACAGTACGCGAGCAACTCTAATTTGATCTCTGTCACTAATGGTAATTGCAGTTTTAAAACGTGACGTGAAGTTTCAAGGTGAAGGATAACCGTGAGTAACCTCGCGTGTTTGAGAACTGAAATATTTCGAGCATATGTGAAGTCCGCCAACACGGACTGGAGCAGTGCGACGGACTCCATAATACTCTTAGAAACAAAGGAAAGAAGAGGAACACAATATTATACTTAACAACATTCATCATCATCAACAATTATCAACATTTTTTTTGCTGTAGCAACCCCGGTGACAAGTTGTAAAATACTTGCTCTCAACTATTTAAAAAAATTTAAAATTATAAATTGATAATATCCACCTCAATTTTGAGTTACAGTTATTAAATACGACTTATTTGTATTTGTAAAATAAGTAAAAGTCATAAGTATTTTAATTAAATTGTGTTTAGTGTTCTAACCAAAAGTGACAGCTGTAACGAACATCGTTTAAACTTACTGTAAGTGTTATTCTTGTTATCCCTTTAATATTTTAAGATTTACCTTTTAAGTAAGTGTTGTTCTGGATTTCATTTTGAATTATTTACATGATAATTTAATTTGAGATCTGTAAATAAACCCATACATCTAGACATCTGCTTACTCTGCTTCTTCGGTTTTCTTTCTTTGTTTACTTTTGCTATTTACACTTAATAGTAAAATGAATACACGCAACGCCAAAACGCGCCAATTGGAGAACCAACTTCAAATGGCGCTTCAAGAACTTAAGGCGTCAAAGGAGCAGTGTGAGCTGTTGTGTAAAGAAAGGGATGACAACGAAAAGGAAATAATAAATATAATTGCTAAAAATACTGAGCTAAAAAGTGATATGGTTAAGTTGCATAAAGAATATACTTTTGTTTTAAAAGAAAAGGATCAACTTCAGAGAACAGTCGATGAGTTTGACCAATGCAGCAAGGAATATGAGGAATCCCTCAGATTAATTGCTGCATTGCAGTTACGGTTAAGTGAGGCTAATGAGCAGATTGTGCAATTAAAACAATACATAGATAACTTGAAAGCGTCCCAAACTCAAAGTCTGTTCAATGAGCTCATAGAATGTGAATCTTCTAAAGCATTGCAACCCTACACAACAATCGATTTGACTGGTGATGATTATGTCACATCAAGAACAGCAGCAAGGATTACCTGCAGTAGAAGAAAAATAAAGAAATACATAAAAATTAATAAATATATTAGGAAAGTACAAAAATTAATTAATACTAAAATTAATGTCAAAAATTATATAATGTAAAGAAAAGCAAGAATTAATTAATAAACTTAAATTATATTCAATTGAGGTGGAAAATATGAATAATTGTTATGAGACTAATAAAGAGTGTCTAAATTCAACAATTTTATCACTTAAAAACTCCCTACAAATTATATCAAATAAATATGCATCGGCTCAGGATGAGATAAAAGAACACATATTGGCCATTAATGATCTGGTAAAGTCATGTAAGTATAATGAGGAGCGCTTTGACTCCTTAATAAAACATCAGAGTGAGTATCAGCGTTCCATACCAGGTTCATCGGGGACAATATGTGTAAATAATAATGTAAACAGTAAGGATTCATTATTTTCACCTAATCTATGACAGTGCCATAACAAAGAATATTAACTTAAAAAGTAATTTAAATATTAATAAAAATAAAGTTATTATGTATTGTGATGACATAGGCAAAAATTTGGGCACAATGTTAAATAACTGTTTAAAAGGACATCAGGTTCGTAATTGTTGTATGCCTGGAGCATCCTTTAGTCATATAATGAATAAAGTTTTAACTAGTAAGCTTTGCCCTAATAGCACATTAATAATTCTTGTTGGGAGAAGAGGCAATGTAAACAAAACTCAATTATTAAAAAATATTGATCATCTGAATACTTTAAATGTACATAAAATTATCTTGTTTACATTGCCTTACATACAGGGTTGGCCACAGGAAAATAAAATAAGATACAATTTATATTTATTAATGAATAACTTTTCATTTAATAACAATTTAAACTTGACATCTAATTGTTATAATTATAATAATATAATTAATTTAATAGACATAAATAATTTAATTAAGGAATTTTTGACTAGAGGTAAGTATTAACTATCCAAATATAATTTAAGACAGATAGCAAATGTGCTATCTTATTGTTAATGTTAGGTCCTTACATATGAAATTAGCTTTTTGTCGTACTGACCACTTTGATCTGAAATATCTCCTCTTTGGTTAAGAATTCCAAATTCAAATTTATAAATTCATTTAGCTGGTACATTTGAGTTTTGAAAACAGTCATTCAGTTGTTTTTTCCTCATTATTTTTTTCTTTGGCGTCGCTTATTACCGCACAATGGAAAACATGAAATATCGGTATATTTACGAGTACGAGTTCTACCGTAGCACTAGTGCTGCAGAAACAGCTCGAAGGATTAATGATGTGTACGGCTCTGTTGTCGTAAAAGAAAGCATGGTACGTTTTTGGTTTCAACGTTTTCGTTCTGGAAATTTCGACCTTCAGAACCAAACCCGTGGACGGCCGGACACCAAAGTGGATAATGAAGAATTAAAGGCTATTGTTGAAGCGGATCCATTACAAAGCACTTTAGAGATAGCTGCAGGCTTCGGGGTAAGTGATAAAACTATATTAATCCACATGAAGCAAATCGGGAAAGTAAAAAAACTTGAACGATGGGTACCTCACGAATTGAGTGAATCGAACTTGCAAACACGCGTCGACTGCTATGTTACTTTGCTCAACCGACACAATAATGTAGGGATTTTAAATCGAATCATTACTTCTGATGAAAAGTGGATACTGTACGATAATCGGAAGCGCTCGTCGCAATGGCTGAACCCTGGAGACCCAGCCAAATCCTGCCCTAAACGAAAATTGAGTCAGAAAAAGTTACTTGCGAGTGTTTGGTGAACTAGCGCCGGTGTCGTTCACTACAGCTTTCTAAAATCTGGCCAAACGATTACGGCAGATATCTATTGTCAGCAACTGCAAACCATGAAAGAAGAACGAGCTGCTAAACAACCGAGATTGGTCAATCTCTCTAGGCCACTGCTGCTTCACGACAACGCAAGACCACACACTGCACAACAAACAACCACTAAGTTAGATGAGCTACAATTGGAATGTCTGCGACATTCACCGTACTCCCCGGACCTTTCTCCAACAGATTACCATTTTTTCCGGAATTTGGACAACTTCTTACAAGAAAAAAAATTCAACTCCGATGCGGCAGTCCAAACCGCCTTCAAAGAGTTTATTGATTCTCGCCCCCACGGTATTTCTTAGTAAAGGGATCAATGAACTACCTATGAGATGGCAAAAGTGCATAGATAACAACGGTGTATACTTTGATTAATTAAATATATTTTACAAAAAAAAATGACTATATTTCTCCCGTACAACACGCCAATTTCATATGTAAGGACCTAATATATTAACTCAGCCAAGGACTTGGCTACACCGACATCTGCTTCTTTTGAGGAGTGTAATGACTTTATATGTAATTTGGAATCAGTTCCAAGTGATTTAAATTAGAAAATGAGACAATAGAGGTAATCTCTAGCAGCTATAATAATTTAAATAATTTAGAATATAGCTTACAAAACTTTAATTGTATGACTCCACAGAGTGATAATAAAAATTGTTTACACCTGGTGCATCAGAATATACAAGGCATGATAGGCAAAGAGCTAGAAATTGAATTGTTCTTAAATAGCAACAATATTCATATTTTATGTATTACTGAACATTGGTTGATATAAAAAGCTAACATAATGTTTAATTTCAGTAATCACCAGGTGGTCAGTTCGTTCAATAGAGAAACGGTTTTAAGAGGTGGCTCGTTAATATTAGCTAGTAAATTATTATCATGTAAAGAACGTAAAGACATTGTGAGCCTCTCTGTTGAGCGAACTGTAGAAATGGCATGTGTTGAGTTTGAGCACCTCATTGTTGTGAGCGTCTACAGACCCCCATGTTCTATATACAATACTTTTGAAAAAATTATGGAGGAAGTTTTGTTAAGCAATAAACAGAATAAATCTGTTGTAATATGTGGAGACTTTAATATCAATCTCCTAGAAGCTTCCTCCACCAATATTAAATTTAGATCATTGTTTAGATCATATGGTCTTTTAATTAATTTTAGAGCCAACGCGTATTTCTGAATGTAGTACAACATGTATAGATAACATTTTACAAATGTTAAGCCGTTGCATAAATGTATAATTCAAAAATTGAGTTCTGATCACTGTGGACAATGAGTTTCGTTACCTTATGTTCACAAGAAGCAAGTAGATGAAAATTGTGTTTGTTCCTGTAAATGCACGTCGCTTGGAGAAGTTTAGAAGTAACATAGTGAAGAAACTTCCATCACTTTCATACCAAAATGATCCAAATTTTTTGTATGGAACAGTGTTTAAACTTATTTGCAAAGAATTTGATAATATTTTTACTTCTAAAACGTTCTCCTTGAACAGTCGGAAGGCATTCAATGAATGGGCGACAGTAGGAGTCCATAAGAGCAGACAAAGGTTATATGAACTTTACCACGAAAGGTCATATAACCCTAGCTTCGAATTTAGGGAATATGTAAAAAAAATATTCAAAAATATTTAAAGGAGTGTGCTCTAAAGCCAAGTCTTTGCATTTGAGCAACAAAATTAAGACGGTTTCTAATAAAATTAAAATGACGTGGGGTATAATTAATAGTGAAACACTCTCGCAATTCAAACTACCGGTTAAGTTTTAACAACAAATTAACGGAATCAGATCAGGATGTTGCAATGGTTTTTGAGAAATATTTTACGGATATTCCGATCTTAACCACTAAGTCACTGAATTCTTCTCCTGCCGTCGCCGAATCATTACTTAATCAAAATGTAAATGCGTGTACAAAGAACTTTAGATTTCATAAAATATCATCAAAAGATATTGTAAAATATTTTAAAACTATTGATATTAAGAAACTGCGGATCTGTGAGGATTTCCGTTAAAGCTATTGCGTCTATAATCGATATAATCGCGCCTCAACTAGCTATTATTTTTAATACTAGTATCGAATATGGTGTGTTTCTGATTTGATGAAGCATAGTAAAGTAATACCTTTATTTAAATCTGGTAGTACATTAGACCCCGCCAATTTTAGACCCATTTCTGTACTGCCAACACTAAGTAAAATTTTTGAAAAAAATATTCTTGATCAAATGTTAATTTTTTTTAATGTTAATAATTTACTTCTTAAAAATCAATTCGGTTTCACAAGGGGTTGCTCGACAACTAAATATATTTTCAATGCATGGGAGAATTAACAGGATGTTTTGGGTATATTCTGTGACCTATCCAAAGCCTTCGATTGTGTTCACCATGAAACATTAATCAGGAAACTACAACGTTACGGTGTAAGAAGTAATGCTCTTAAATTAATTGTTTCATATTTAAGTAACAGAACGCAAAAGTTGTCATTAATAGTATGAGCTCTTCGGGTCGATAGTACAAATGGGCGTGCCTCAAGGCTCAATTCTCAGCCCCTTTCTGTTTCTTGTATATATTAATGACTTACCTTACATAGTAGGGATAACCATAATATAGTATTATTTTCTGATGACACTACATTAATTTTCAAATTAAAACGACAATTATTAAAATATGACGAAGTAAATAATGCTATATCTAAATTAGTAAATTGGTTTAATGTTAATAACTTGCATTTAAATAGCACTAAAACAAATGTATGAAGTTCATGATTCCAAATGTCAGACAATTGAATACTAATGTAATTTTAAATGGGGAGGAACTGAGTCTTGTCGATACCACCATTTTCTTGGAATAACAATAGACGCGAAGCTTCATTGGAGCCCCATACATCAAAGTTAGCAAGCAGACTTAGTTCTGCAGCATATGCTGTAAAAGATTAGAAATCTTACCAGTGTGGAAACAACTAGACTTGTTTACTTTAGCTATTTCCATTGCATTAGGTCGTATGGTATTTTGCTATGGGGACACGCGACTGACACTGAAATTATATTTATTTTACAGAAGAGGGCCATAAGAGCAATCTATGATTTAAAACCTAAAGAGTCGGTCCGACAAAATTTTAAGGAAATTAATATATTAACTTTGGCCTCTCAATACATTTATGAAAATGTAATGTATGTACACAAAAATAAAAGTAATTATACAAAAATAAGTGATAATCATTCTGTAAATACTAGGAACAAACACAAGATAGTAGTACCAGTTACTCGACTCCACCGAGTCATTAATTCATTCTTGGGGCGATGTATATGCTTTTACAACAAAATCCCAGAAAATATACAAAATTCGACCTGCTCAAAATTCAAAAACTTTATTAAACATAGTTTGTATAAAAAGGATTATTAAAATATTAAGGAATTTATGGATGATAATAACCCCTGGGAATGAGGTTTTCGCTACCAAGCTATTTCTAATCTATTTTGTGTGGTTAATTGTGTAACATACATGATTGTAAGCTGTTATTTTAAAAAAAAGTCCCGCTGGGTTTCTTGCTGGTTCTTCCCAGGACAGCGGTTTTTTTCGAACCAGTGGTAATTAAACAAAAGAGTGACTTTCAATAAGTATTATTTATAATCTATATTGAATAAAAAAGTTTCTGTTTCTGTATTATAGTTAACATTATTCTTTAACGTAAACTCTTTTAAATTACCTTAAAGTACGAGTAAGTACGACTTAATGCGTAAACGACATTCTCTGCCAATAAATCTTGGGAGGCAAGGAAAAATCTTGGCAGCTTAAAAGATGTAATGTGGCACACAGATAGATTATGTCCTCCCCACTCTTTACTATGGAAGTACAAACAATTGTCACATCTCAAAGATTTAAAGTCATTTTTAAGTTAAGAGAAGTGGTTAAGAGACCTCTCCACAAAAATAAAAATTAAACGAAGTAATGTTAAAATCCTCTTAAAAAGTCATTATTAACTAAGTTATTAAATTTTTGATTGCTTTTGTTTTTTAAATATTTTGTAATTAATTGTAGTAGGTTTTGATTTATTGATTTTTTTGTAATTAATTGTATTTGTAGTTTAGGTAATGGTGGCTAAAATTATAGTTTTTAAGAGAGTGTACTCGCCGACAAACTGATTGCAGTTTGGTGAGATAATTTCTGCGGTAACGTACCTAATACTGTTGGAAAAAATAAAATAAAATATAATATATAACAACTATAATACAATATAATATAAAACAACAATATATATAATATATAACATCTTTATATATAAAATTCGTGTGTATGTGACTGAACTTCTCCTAAACGGCTGGACCGATTTTCATGACATTTTGTGTGTGTGTGCGATAAAGTTGATTCGAGAATTGTTTAGATTTACAGTTAGATTGAATTTGAATAGAATGGGTGGTGCAGTTGTCGAGATCCAGAAACCTCACGTGCGAAGCCGGAGCGGATCGCTAGTACTTATATATAATTATATAATTTGAGATGAAACAACTGCTTTTAAATATATAATATAATAAATATAATGCAAGGCTGGATTATATTATATAATAACACTACATAGGAATATATTATTTTTTTAAATATACTGCAACAATTTACAATAAAATCATATAAAATGACGTGATTATAGGTTCTTATCTTTCTTAAAAGTTTATCGACCAAATTGGCGATGTATTGAAAATGGGCCAAATTAAGAGTACCCTTAACCGACGAGCGTGTATGCGTAGGTACATATATGGATGTAGAGGAGGCGAGAGAGGTGTGTCAGGATCGTGCCAAATTGAAGTCCATAGTCTCTGCCTACCCCTCTGGGTGACAGGCGTGAGTGTTTATGTTTATTATAGGTTCTTATTCGCTCGTAAAATACGTGTCGCTATGGATATATTAATAACATTTCAAACACTTCATAATGAGTTATAATTTTGTTGACTGGATGAACGCAAGTCACAGAATAAATACGAAAAATGACACGAAAAAAAAAATACATACCTAGACTCCAGTCACTTTCTCAGAACACACAGCCGACGGAAAAAGAACACAATCACTCTAGACAAAAATGTCAAAAATGCAAACAGTAAATGACCTGGCAAATTTTATTAGAGTACTATATTGTTTCTTTTTTTATTCCAAAACTGTCTATGGATGACACAGCGAACTTTAACTTTATACTTCACGGCTAGTTTTTTTTTTTAATTTTCAATGCAGTACATGACCTGGCAAATTCGAATTTGTATTTTTAATTATAACTTTTTTCTAAACGTCAATTTTCGGCCAGTACGCGCACTTAATGCAACACTGAAAGGAAAAAGTCTACGCACTATGATTCGTCAATTTTCGAGCCGAAAGGATACGACTCCTTGCAGTCGCAGAGTTATAATGGACCCTGGAGGGACCTTTTTGTCCCTTGCTCCATACGCACTGGCCTTTTTTTCTCCGCATTGTCTCGACCAACCGGTGCGGCGGCCTACGTCAAAAAGCTTAGGCGGGGCTTGAAAATCCATCGACGACGAAACGGATTTAATATATCCTCTCACTCTCTCGTAGGTTATAACGATTTGCGGGAGTGAGATAGATGTATTGGACGGCATTTGCGTCTAGTTTTTTTTTATTCCAAAGAAGGATATAGACTACATTTGTACAACTTGATATAGGTTATATGGTAAGGTCCCGTGGTTAAATAATGGACGGATTTGATTGTACGCAGACAATCTAATTTAAGACATTCCTTATTGCATTAAGGTTGTTATTTGTATATCACGCTTACTTCTAAGTGGTGTAGGCAGGAAATAAAGTGAAGTATATTGAATTAGTTTAAATTATACCATTATCGGTGCAGTAATAATATGAAATATAATATAATATAGACAAACTTTAGAATTATTTCTGACCTACAAACTACAAAGCAAAAATAAACTAATGGTTAATACGGCCTGAAAAATTTAAATACGTGGGTTCGAATCCGCCATACGACTAATAACACAAACCGCTCCTAGCACAAGCTCTTTCATCTTAACTATTTCTTATATAGCGAATACTACACATTGAATATAAAAAGATTACATATTTTATCGCGTTTCATTTGATTTATTTTTAATTTCTGTCTTTTCGGGGCGAGAGGATTAAGGTCTAACATCTTTTGAATATTAATGTTTGGTCTGACTTATTCAGAACGAGCTTACAGTATCTTGAAGTCTTGCAGTAGTATACTTGGGTTTAGATTTAATTGTATAAAATAAAAGTAAAGTAAAGTTACAGCCTATATACGTCCCACTGCTGGGCACAGGCATCCTCACATTTCTGAGAGGGTTTTAGGCCAAGGAAATGTCCGCCGCGCTGCCCCAATGCGTGTTGGCAAACTTCACATGTCTTCGAAATATTTTTTGATTTTTCAGACATGCAGGTTTCCTCACGATGTTTTCACGAGCACGTGGTAAATCAGCACTTAAAATTGCAATTAACAATTTCATTGGTGCCGGCGGGATCGAACCCGGTTTGCTCGCGTACTGTGAAACTTACAGCGAGCGCTAACCATCTGAGCTACCACGGCTCTATATCTATCTCATTGTATAAAGTATTAATTATTAATTATTCCAAGCAGGTAGCACCCAGCCATATTCTCCATTAAAATTTGGATGTTTTATGTTATTTAATGAGGTTATTGTATTCACTAGGAATGTTTTAAACTAAAAAAGAACTCCATCATTCCTTTATCATTGCCGTTACAGCCTGTTAAATGTCCGCTGTTGAACACTGGCCTCTCCCTAAAATTGCCTCATAGGGTGGATATTTGCCAAAATTGCAGGCTTGTTGGCAAAGACACTTTTGTTAATATTTTAGTTGTTACTAGCGCTGCTACCCGCGACTTCGTCCGCGTTGCTTGATATATTAACAAAGAAAATACACATCACTGAACACGTAGTGCTTGTACTAATCGTTGTTTCTTAAAACTTTAATAACTTTATATTAAATGAAGATATCGCAATTTTTTTTTTAGATAAGCGCGAAAGTGTCTAAGAAATAAAACTTACAAAACCTAATTGAAATCTATCCAGTAGTTTTTCGGTGATGCGTGCACAACTGCAAACTTCTACCATTTTAATTACGAGAATTTATAGATAAGGAAGGTGCTGCTGCCCATCTCCTGGTGTGTTTACCTCTGTCGCCTCTTATGGCACCCACGGACGATATAGGGTAGTGGATATTCTTATACCGAGATTCCACTATCGGTTGGTCTGTCTCTTTTTATAGGATAAGGGTGACAAACGAGCACACAGTCCACCTGATGGTAAGTGGTTGCTGTGGCCCATAGACATCTATCCTCGTTTACGAATTAAAATGCAGATACGTTATCACCCGTGAGGACTAAGATGGAATGCCTCGTTTCCAGTAAAAGGGTCTCCGGTTCTCTACACTCACCATACGAAACACAGCAGCATTAAGCTGCTATTTAACGCTGGTATTCTGTGAGAGCGTGGTCCTTCCCCGGTCGAGCCGACCCATTCCACGTAAATTCTGTCTATAATTTGCTTTGAGTAAATTTTTACGCGTGTAAAAATACTAAAATATTCTGCTCATTAACTATTCTCATCTCATCTTTTCATCTTTTCATCTTTTCTGAAACTGATTCTGAACTGAAAACACTAACTTTACTTTGTTACTAAGTAATGGTAATAAGTAATATTACTTTGTGGTTGGTAAGGTTACACTTTAAGCAAATATTTTAGGTAAAAGTGATTTAGCCATGTTGCAGCTACATTATGGTTGCAGCACAAAAGGTCGGCTTGACCGGGATAGGACCACGCTCTAACAGAATACCAGCGTTAAATAGCAGCTTAATGCTGCTGTTTCGTAAGGTGATGTAGAGAACCGGAGACCCTTTTTACTAGAAACGAGTCATTACATCTTAGTCCTCAGGGGTGACAACGCATCTGCATTTTTATTCTTAATCTAGGATAAATGTAGATGTCTATGGCCACAGTATCTACTTACCATCAGGTGAACTGTAAGCTCGTTTTTTACCCATATTTTATAAAAAAGAAGATAAAAACATCTAAACCGAGCATTTTCAACAAACACAGTGCAGGTAAAACTAACTTTCTAATCTGTTCGTAAAACAGACAACTTAAATACACTTTAATCCAAATATTGGATTATAACGCACCTATCGTTGCGCTGTATCGAAAACCGCTGATAGGCGATGACTGTCGGCCATCTTGTGTTGTCACCGTGACTAGAACATGTCGGCGCTTCCGGCGCGCGACGCTCGAGCGCCGACGCTAGCGAAAGTGCTTTGAGAAAAAGTCTCAAACAGTTTATTTTGTATTTTCAATGTGTCGATACGCATGATCACACTTGGAGGTAAGTGTCTGTTGGGCGAAATTAGTTATGTATTTTTTTTTCTAAATGTACTCTCACAGACACATTTATTCAACCTGCCAGACACAAGGCAGACAACACTTTAATGTGATAAAGCCATTGTTACACTAGGATAGAATATCGGAGAATCAGTGACATCAACAACCCTGCTAGACCCAAAAACAAACGCAATAAATAATTGAATAATCCTTAGTAAATTTATTAAAATAAAAATGAAATCTAGCCACTGACAACTACCATTACGACATATTGTTTATTATAAATTAAAACAATTAAAAATTGTAAAACAAACAACTGTAAGCTCACATTTTATAAACCCAATTCGCCAGCGACACAGTGGCAACGTCTCGCGCGCACACGAGATTTTGGAAATTACATCGGCGAGGAACCGCTGATCAGTGATGACGTGGCGTCCGTAATGTGACGTCACCATGACGTTACTTAACACATAGTCAAGTGGTTTTCACAGCTAGCATGAGTTACAGTTTAAAATGCAACAAACTCATAATGTTCATTTGACCGACTTCGACTGGAAACGGACTGGATATATCACATTACTTTAAGGACAGTGAGGTTAAGGCTTTTTTTCTTTTCACTCTATCCGTCTTAGAGAATGACAAATACCTATAACTGTGAACAACATTGCATTAGAATATGTAGACGAATATGCGTATCTCACTAATATCATTTAGAAGAACAACACACATTGAAGAAACCAAAGAAGAATAATAACAAGTTGGTGTAAATTATGTACCTACAAGGAGATCCTGAAATCGACTCTACCTATCCATCTCAAAAAGAAGATATTAGACTCTTGCATACTGCCCTGCCTCATTTATGGACACCAATCCTGGATATTTAATAAACACGGTGACAAGATTGCTAAATCTCAAAGGCGGATGGAAAGGACAATTCTTAGTATAAAATTGAAAGACAAAGTAAGAAACTCAGAATTAATGAACAAAACAGGAGTAGTAGACGTTCTCCATCGCGACCAAAGGTTGAAATGAATGTACCCCACATTTAGCACGCATACCAGACCAAAGATGGACAATATTGATGAGAGTGGCAAGGACCAGCTAGACGTGCAAAAGAATCGATGAGGTGTTGGATACAGCGGGGAAAAAACTGGATCTACAAGGCACTCGTATAGACAGACATGGGAAGCTCTGGAGGAGACCCGAAAAGGGGTCCCAAATATCAGGCATAATATATATATTTTGTTTAAAAATATATGCTTATACAATAATAAATTAAATACTAAAGTAAATAACAAAGTATAAAAAAATATATGTGAAATTAAACATATATAAAATGATTATAACATTTAAGGTTATTTTTCATTAAAAATAATTGTTAAAGAAAATACTGATGATATAAAATATAAAAATTGAAATATCTGGTAAAATCAAATTTAATGCTAAACGCAAATCTTGAATCTTCATCGAGACTGTGACAGTGACCACTTCTGTCCTTGAGGCTGTATGCTTATTTGCCGCCCCTATATTAAAAACTAACTCTACAAATTACCTTAAAATTATCAACCATTAACACTCCGAACAAAAGATGGCCGATACGAGCGACAAGGGTTTTTGTGGTCCTACCCGCACTAATTGGATCGGTGGCGTTATGAAAAGGAATTTGAAAGAAGCCTTAAGAACTGTTAAGATAATGTCAACTTATATTCAGAGATTTCAATCTATCGAGTAATTTTTTGAACGCAAAGTGGTTCGGCTGCGTTCGACTGAGACAAAAAGATTTTTAGGAAATATTATATTAAAATTTCTAGACGAAATGAAATTTTAATATGTCTACTTATCGGTAGAGTCACGCTGCAACTGTGTTATGGTTGCACGAGCACGGATGAGCTGACTCTTCTGGGAAAGGAGCTCTCACAGAATACCAGCGTAAAAATAGCAGCTTAATGCTGTTGTGTTTCGTATGGTTAGTGTAGAGAACCGGAGACCCTTTTTATTGGTAACAAGACATTCTATCTTAGTCCTCAAGAGTGACAACGTATCAGCATTTTGATTCTTAATCGAGGATAGATGTAGATTTATATAGGTCACAACATCCACTTACCATCAGGTGGACTGTGTGCTCGTTTTTCATCCTTATTTTATAACAAAAGTGACAACGTATCTCTAGCCTCCTTTGTTTGAAGTTGGTTGCAGCTGTCCATGGGCTGCAGTAGCCAGCCACTTACCATCAGGTGGACTGTCAGTTCGTTTGTCACTACAGTTTTAAAATTAAACGACTTTCTTTCGTAATAGTGATCTTTAGCCTGAAACGATTTGCTTCGTTATTCGTAATGCGTACAGCCAAGGAGGGCATAATTTTCCAGCGTCTGACTTTCCATACGATTACAATGTGGATGTCTTCAAGGCAAAAGTTAATACTTTTTTGTTAAGCTAAATCAGTGCGCTTTAATTAACACCACCAAGTACCATCAGGTGGGATAGCACAGACAAGCTCTGGAATATAATGGTTAAAAAAAAGTAACTCTAAGAAATTAAAATAATCTTCAGATATTAAAATTTATATACTATAAGTACAAAACACACGTTCAACATAAATAATCGAAAACCACAGAACAAAGGACTTAACGTAACAAAGCCTAATCGAAACACCACGGCCCCTTGCCATCGATATCCTGTAGGTACGATAACGAAGTGTTTAGACCATAGCAAATTACACCTTAGCCCATACACTTAAGGTTAGTATTTCTATAAAGTGAATAAAACGAATTAAAATATACTCAGAAGCTTTTGGACGTACGTCTAGGAATAAGACGTTGAATTTTAATATTTAATGCTATACAATTAAATTCACTTATTCCAAAACGTAACTTGTACGTTTCTAATCCAAGAGGGCAATAAACTATTTAGAACTAACACGTTGCGATCATTAAAAAGCCAAAAACACCTCAGATATTATATTATATTCATGTGTTTTAAAAAGCCTTCCAAAGAAAACATTTTTTATTCAATGAGATTCAAATACTAGTCGTATCGTAAAAGTATACGGTTCAAAATATCCTACAATAGCTCTTACGTCATTCTGGTATCACGGGAATATTATTGATTAGTAAAGGAGCCAGCCAATCGGAGGGAGTCGCGTAACAAAATGGCCGACGAGGGTTATTCTCCCTCTGAAATATAACCATCCGCTTAATTTATTACGCATTGTGCGGGTCTGACATTAATCTTTTTCTACTCTTATTAATGGTGAGCCGGTGTTTTATTTTAATGAAATGCTCGGCGGTCGCTTTCCCGCGCCTTTTCGTGACGCCATCTTGCTTTATTTCTGGGTGTTTTCGCATGTTTTTGACGTTATGAAATATCGATTTCTTTTTAATTCAAGGAAATAATAATCTGGTTAAAGGAAAACATAAATACTTAAAGATTTTTTATACGCGATAGAGCCATGCTGCAGCTATTTATTATGGTTGTAGCACGAATCTCCAACGCTCTCTCGCTCAATGCTGCTATGTTTTGTATGGTGAGTGTAGAGAACCGAAAACCCGTTTTACTGGATACGAGGCATTCCGTGACAACGTATCTATATTTTGATTCTTAGTCGAGCATAAATGTAGATGTCTAAGGGACACAGCATTCACTTACCATCAGATGGACTGTGTGATCGTTTGTCACCCTTATACTATAAAAAAAAGACTTACTGGGCATGCACTTCTGTCACTGTAATAAATGATGTACCCTAATTGCCACGCTTGACAGGTGGATTAGCGACGTTTTGGCGATTGTTGTCCCAGATGTCATGCACCTTTGACGCCGTCCCACGATTCCGGTCTAGAATACTTTAAATCTAGCATTAACGTGATACTATACCGCCATCTAACAGAGGCTTGACGACTTTCTAACCTACCCACAGTCACTTTACCTTCGTGGTAGAGCCACGCTCTAGCTATTTAATGGCTCGGCTCGACCGGGAAGGGCCACGCTCTGACAGAATAACAGCGTAAAATAGCAGCTTAATGCTGCTGTGTTACCCTCCGGATACCCTCATTTCTGGATACGAGGCATTCCATCTTAGTCCGCAGGGGTGACAACAGTGTACTCTAGCTATCAGTGCTGTTTGGCGGCAGACATAGGTAAGGGGGAGGAGTCTACCCAGACCGGATTTCTAGGAGGAAAAACAATAAAAATAAAATTTATTTTCAATTTTTTCTTTTAAATAAACATTTCCCCCACAGTAAAATTATCTTCTGTATCGTGGAGGACACACATCCAGACCCGGAATAATTATTTGTAGGTCATACAACCACTTTTTCCAAGCGGAGTTCGAACCGGCAACCTTGCGCTATGGAACCGTCAATAGACTTATCCGCCTACTGCTGAACCTTAGACCTCGTGAGAAGCGACAAGTAACTCACAACTAGACTATTTGTCTCTAGTATAGTTTTTATTAAGTCAGCAAACAATTGAGAATGTTAACGCCTCTAGTACGTACGTACAGTAAGTGAACCACAGTGAACAGTACAAAACGCCCAGCCATGATGATTTAACATATCGCTGGCCTGTTAATTTTTGATTTGTCATCAAAATATTACAATTTAGGCCGATGACCTATACTCGTATGCAAAGATCTATTAATACAGACTATTTGACGTGGTAGAGTCACGTAGCAGCTGCATTTTGCCTGCAGCACTAATATTAAATATGATAAGT
Source organism: Parnassius orleans (assembly GCA_029286625.1). Taxonomy (NCBI): domain Eukaryota; kingdom Metazoa; phylum Arthropoda; class Insecta; order Lepidoptera; family Papilionidae; genus Parnassius; species Parnassius orleans. The sequence continues at coordinate 2,016,566 of JAGSMP010000053.1, forward strand.
TTTTTTTTATAGAATGTGGTGACAAACGAGCACATAGACCACCTGATGGTAAGTGGATGCAATGGCCCATAGACATCCACATTTATCTTCGATTAAGAATCAAAATGCAAATGCGTTGTCACCGTTGAGGACTACGATGGAATGCCTCGTTTCCAGTAAAAAGGGTCTCCGGTTCTCTACACTCACCACACGAAACACAGCATCATTAAGCCACTATTTTACGCTGGTATTCTGTGAGAGCGTGGTCCTTCCCCGGTCGAGCCGACCCATTCGTGCTACAACCATAATAAAGCTGAAGCATGGCTCTACCACGTATAAGAAATATTAAACGTAAAGAAATATTAAAAAATATTACGATTTAGTTTGTACATTTGACTTATATTATCAACTAGCGACCCGCCCCGGCTTCGCCTGGATAGGATCTATTAATTTTTTTACTTATTATAAGCCAGTGCTTGACCACAATCCCACCTGGTGGTAAGTGGTGATGCAGCCTAGATGGTAAATCGCATTGACTTAGCGTAACAAAAGCCTATCCACTCGTGCCTTGAAGATGCCCAGATTGTATTCGGACAGAAAGATAGATAGACGCCGGAAAATTATTTCACTCCTTTGCTGTACGCATTACAAAAGACGAAGCAAACCGTTTGGTTCTAATGCGTGGAATATCGATAACAAAGGGGTGAAGATCCGCCGACCGCCTGGTTGTCCGATGATGGTAAGGAGAGGGAGGAATTAAAGTGTGTAATTCCTGCGCACACTCACCGAAATGCATCCTATAGAATACCGAGAGACTGGCTACTCTGCGCCTGTGCTCGAGGCTGATAAGATTGGTTTCAACCAAATCAATGTGGCGTTGTTTAGGTTTAAGATAATCAAAGACCATTTTATGGGCAACAGAGTTAAGGCAGCTATTATAAGCAGCGAGTTGCCGCAGCAATAATTTCGTAGGGAAAGCACCGAATATCTTTATTCAATATATTAGTTTACTATGAATGTCTTGAAATGTGATTAACCGAACTTACAATCCACTTGATGGTAAGTTGCTACTGCATTCCTTGGACTGTAGCCAACTACAAACAAAGCTACAGAGCGTTCAAGCGTTGTCAATTTATAAATTATTAATTTTTCGATTTCCCCAAAAAAAATAATCTTTAAGTTTTCTGATAAAAAATTCCCCATCTGTTCGTAAAGTTTCATCACAATCGATTCAGCCATTCTGAAAATTCGCCCGTACAGAAAGAAGCAATCATTTTAAAAATTGTTATTTATATCGTAATAGTTATTGCTGTCTTGATAGACAGTTATTTTCATGACAGACAGACACCTAAACTTTATTTATTTGTATAGATGATTTGACAACAATATATTTGACAACATTCTGTTAAAAATGATCAGATATAACCTCAAAACGAGGACAGTGAAATGACGTGGAAACGTAAGACGTTTAAATGGAACATTTAAATGATAAAATAGTTGGTTTATCTCTGAAATGTTATGCTTTGAAATATATAGAATCAATACGTTTTATGAGAACTTGCATCCTCTACTCTCATTTCTTCAAGTAAAGTGTAGTGAATCCCTTTTTCTGAGCGCCACCCTACCCAAAGACTAACCCAAATACGTTCCCTTCTTTTACCACATTTCATAAACTGTTTCTTTTCTTTTCTAAAGCAATAATGATAACGGTGGATAAAACGGCTGCATAAACAACTATATCGTCGGCTATCTTAAGTGAATATGCAGATTCTATGGTCATACAATGTAATATGTATACTCGTATTTGACTAATAGCTATCACTATGGTGATAGATATTAACCAACCTAACGAAGAGCCGTGGTAGTTCAGATGGTTAGCGCTTGCTGTAAGTTTCACAGTACGCGAGCAACCCGGGTTCGATCCCCGCCGGCACCAATGACATTGTTAATTGCAATTTTAAGTGCTGATTTACCACGTGCTCGGCGGCGAAGGAAACCATCGTAAGGAAACCTGCATGTCTGAGAAATAAGAAAAAAAATATGACAGGAATCTTCTGTAATCTCTTCTGGCTGATCGCTAAGCGTCCAGATATAGGAATTAGTCGTTAAAAATGCTTTAATACACAACATTTATATTTCCTTAATGTAGTCTTAAAACAATACAATTTTAATTATTTAGGGCAGGTGTTACCGGTTTTGATATTTGGGTCAAACTGAACTATGAAATTACTATTGCGATGAACTTCCAGAAAGAACTGATGAAGGATAGGTAGGAGTTGTAGGTGGGTATATTATTTACAGTGAATGTATATAACAGTGCGAAACATAGTGTACTCTACGTAGACAATGCAATCAAATGGAAAGATATACGAATACAACGGCTTTTCGCAAGGCCAGTTGATGTCGCTCGATATCATGATTTTTTTTCTGTAATTACTGGTGGACTGTGTGCTCGTTTGTTTCCCTTATTGTTACTATAAAAATATTTTTAAAGTCCGCGAACAGGTCTTGAGGTAGCACGACGAACCTTTAATTGTCCTACAACCCTCTCAGAAATTATATTTACAATAAGCGCTTAGCCCTGAGCTACTACGACTCTAACAAAAATATACGACAGAATAAATACTACACTCGCATCGACAAACTTCCAAACTATCCCGAGATACATCTCACTACACCATCGAAACACAATATCTGTAGACCCCTTATGTAAGTAGAATATAGTACACAATGCCCAGTAAAGTTGAATCGAACCAACAAAGCAAAATTAATGATGGCAATCCAACAGGGAATTGAGACGTACGTAGCGCGTAGTTGTGGCCCGTTGAACATAAATCATATTTCGTGACAATAGTTCTCCACGCGCAGCATACGTTGCTTCACGGATACAGCTCGATATAGGGTAAGTAGAGCTTGATGATGTTAAGGAATCAAACAAGTGTATATGGGATAAAAGCAATAATTCCCACATCTTGAGTTGACTGAATTTTCTTTTGTTTACAAATTTAGTGAAGTATTAAATTCCACCCGTTGTCAGTTTTGTAAAGGATGTAGTGTTGCTGGTTCATTGTTCATCAATCATTACATTACAGTCTCTCAAAAGTGCACTGCTGAACATAGGCCTTCTCTTTAGATTTCCTGATAAGGATCAGATCAGATTTGCCATAGTTGCCACACTTGGAAGGCGGAATTAAAATTAATGAAGAAATAATGTTAACGTACACACATGATTTTTTCATACAAAACGCTTTAACCAATTAAATGAAACTATTAGGATCATGTAGGCTGTATGAGCTAATATCCTTTTGCCTTCACTGCATGGGAAAATATTACGAAAAAAAGTTATGCAAACAAATATTATTTAACGCTGTTTCCAGACAATAGGTTGAATTTCGAACACGAGCGATGTTAGTGTTAATAAAAATATAAATAAATATTACTTCAGTGAAATAGAGTAGACGATTTCAGCCAGCGATCACTTCTCACATGTTTCTATCAAATAAAGTATATACCTACGACAAATTTTGTTGAATCGAGTAAGGTTTTACATTTTAAAGTTCGGCATACACATAAACAACAATTTAATGATATCACCAATTCCGAACGCATTTTCAAAGGCGCCATTATACGGTCCTGGGAGAAGAGGAAAAAAAACAGAAAGTATTAATCACAGAGAACACTGGCCGATACGATGACTTGTGGAAAAGTCGCGCCGGGGAAAAAAACGAACGATTCTTTTTGAAATTCGAACGCGCGGCTGTCACTCCAAAATCGTCCACTCACAAATGATCTTTCGCCCGCCGCGACTACTTCGTGAAATATAGGAAAATTTGTACAAGCGAGGAAGGTGAGGCGGGTCGAATAAAAATGGAAATTTTCAAAATCCTCCAGTTTATTATGGCCTCTTTATTTGTATAATACTAAAGTTAAATGTATGAATTATTATTTAAGGTATGAACGGGAAAAAGATCAAATGAAATTGGTTTTAGCCAGCTCATTATTGAGCTGACGCCGGTTCGTCCAAAAACGTGTCCTTCTTGAAATTTCAAAGATAATCGACTTTTATTATAACTTTTTTTCATCTTTTGTTCGAAAAATTTCGGATCATAATTTGAATTATATTACGAAAACCATAGATCAAAATTTTAGCAGCGGTGAAGTACATAAGTTTTATAAATGGAAGTACTTTCATTAAAAATATCTTTATTTAGACTTTGGGAGGCCTAGGTTTTATTTATTAGTGAACTTGTGATGTATGTGGGCAGTAATGATGATGTTATGACGACAAAAAGAAAATTAATATATTTTCGTGAGATTTTTAATTCTAAAAATTATTATTTATATTAAAAGTGTAATATTATGTCGGTTTGTTGAGGGAATTTAGAAGAGTTGTTCATAAATATAACGATCATAAATTGTCTTAAGTTCATCTCGAGTTACGAAACACAAACGATTGTAGTATTAAAAATATTTTAAATTTTTATTTGTGCCTGCGATATTACATAAATTTTTAATAAAGGTTCTAAATTAAATACCTAAATTTAAAAAAAATCCAATTCGTTGATAAACGTGAGCAGATGTAGGAAATAGTATAGGTGAAACAACAATATTTTTTTACAAATAAGAATAGAATTCTTTAAACCGGAAAAACTTAGAGAATTAGAGTGATGGAGTTCGTAGGAGGTACAAAAACCGTCTTGTTAAGATTTTTAGGTCCACTTATGGACAAATGACTTTTCAAGATTTCGCCAGCATTCGTTACGTATTTGACATAGAAATAGATTTCTTTATTCAATATAGATTATTATACCTATTGAAAATCTTCCTCGTGTTTAATTTACCACTGGTTTGGGAAAAAACCTCTCCTGGTAAGATCCAGCAAGAAACCCAGCGGGACTTTTTTTATTTCAATTAACTATTTATTATGTTGTACAATTAAAAATGAAAATAATTTTTAACAGCTCATGATCACCTTTTTCCCAGGGGTTATTATTATCCATATGTTTATATACAATGTTTGTTGAATAGTTTTTGAACTTGGTGGTGGAAAAATTTTGCATATTTTCTCGGATTTATTTGTAATAGCATACCAGTAACTGGTAGTACTAGCTTGTATCAGTTTCTAGTATATTTACGAAATGGAAATGAATTTTACTTATTTTTAAAGCCACTTATATCTTTGTATACATACATTACATTTTCACAAATGTATTGAGAGGCCAAAGTTTTTTGCTGCAGCTATATTAGTGGTATAGTTGTAGCACGAATGGGTCGGCTCTACCGGGGAAGGACCACGCTCTCACAGAATACCAGCCTAAAACAGCAGCTTAATGCCGCTGTGTTTCGTATGGTGAGTGTAGAGAACCGGAGCCCCTTTTTACTGTTTCATCCATTCCATTCCATTTCAGTCCTTATGGGTGACAACGCATCTACATCTGGATTCGTAATCGATGATAGATGTAGATGTCTATGAGTCACAGCAATCACTTATCATCAGGTGGACTGTGTGCTCGTTTTTCACCCTTATCCTATTAAAAATATATATATTAATTTCCTTAAATTATTTGTCTTAGAGACTCTAAGTCTTTTTACCGTAGATTGTTCTTATGGCCCTCTTCTATAAAGTATGACTTGCCACTCGATGCATTTGTAAGTGAAGAGTTGATACCCCTCGCACTAGCAATGCTACTAAATACCACCAGTCTGCAAAATTAAGGTCCGTCCGTATCTTCGGATGTATTTTCCGCGATCAGTAGCAGAGCATCAGCCGTCAATAAGCACTCTGCTCGTGTCGTAAACAGGTAAGGTTGATATTTACGTAAACAGAAAAAACAAACATAAATCAAGCATTGAAACCAAAAGGTTTGCTTCGTCATTCGTAATGCGTACAGATATAGAGCCAGCGTTCAAAAAAGAGTGGACTATACCGTCTATCCACGTTAAATTCCACAGCTGAACATAGACCTCCCCCATTGATTGCCTCATAGGGGGGAAATTTGCCATAGTTGCTACGATTGGCAAGCGGGTAAGCAATCACAGTTTATTTTTTATTTTTAGTTGTTATTAGGAAGACGCAGCTGACCATCTCCTGGTTTGTTTCCCTCTGTCGCCTCTTACGACACCCACGGGATGAGATGGGTAGTGGATATTCTTACACCGCCACTACATGATAAATACGATTTTACAGCGAAGTCCCAGAAAATATATATACTTATCTATTACCAATTTATGAAAACATGGTTGATAATAAACCCTGGGAATGAGGTGGTCGCTTCCAAACTGTTTCTTAAATAAGTTTGGTAAGTAGTTTGTACAACCTGTATTTAATCGTAAGATTTTTACTTAAAAAAGTCCCGCTGGGTTTCTTGCCGGTTCTTCCCAGGACACAGAGGTTTTATTCCGAACCAGTATAAGAATTACTTTTAATTTATAATCAATAAAAATTATACCATTCTATTCTATTCTACGAAATACATATATGCACGGTTTAATTTTTTTATTTATATTTGACATTTATAAGTAACGTATGTTAATCCCCAAAAAGCGGTCTTCTGTCCCATCAAAGGCATCCCCCGTGGCAACCCACCCCCCGCGCAGCGTCCTATAGATGCCATTAGTCAAATGAGTCAGCAATATTGCCAACTGCCAGTCGATAGATGGTCGACAGGAAATAGTATTTTAGCTTGGCTTGTGATGTTAATACATTGATACAACAGATTGGTTACGCCTTACGAAGAGCTAATACTATTCGTGTGATAGGCATATGACTGAGTTTAGTACGTGGTAGATTCACGCTGCAGCTATATTATGGTTGCAGTACGAATTGATCGGCTCGACCGGGGAAGGACCACGCTCTCACAGAATAGCAGCGTGAAATAGCAGCTTAATGCTACTGTGTTTTGTATGGTGAGTGTAGAGAACCGGAGACCCTTTTTAGCCGACTTAAAAAATAAGGAGGTTCTGAATTCGATTGTACATTTTTTGTATGTATATTACGTGATATCTTTGTCAATTGGGAACCGCTTTTGAATATTTTTTTAATAGAATAAGGGTGAGAAACGAGCACACAGTCCACCTGATGGTAAGTGAATACTGCGGCCCATAGAAATCTACATTTATCCTCGATTAAGAACCAAAACGCAGATGCGTTGTCACCCCTGAGGACTAAGAAGGAATGCCTCGATTTCAGTAAACGGGGTCTCCGGTTTTATACACTCACCATATGAAACACAACATTGCTGGTATTCCGTTAGAGCGTGGTCCTTCTCTTCGAGCCAAACCATTCGTGCTACAACCATAATATAGCTGCAGCATGGCTCTACCATGTTTTATATTTGATATTCTCTGAAAGCGTGGACCTTCGCAGGTCGCAGTCATATTGCAGCGTGACTCCACCATATTTTTTCCACCATAATAATAATATTTTGCGGATGATATCCAAACATCTTATAAAATATTCGTAAATATATAAAAGAATCGCTATATATATAAAATTGTCTTATAAAAAGCATTAGAACAAAAGTAGGCAGGCATCGAGCAAGTTACATAGAGGGGTTGCTCCCCTTATATAAACGGAGGGTGTCTCCGATAGGGGCTAGTTATAGGGTGGCTTACACCCCCCATTACTACTAAATAAGAGCGTCTCTTTATGCGGGATATTTTGATGCTATTTGAAAAAAAAATTAGAAATGCATATGCATACGTAGTCATGTTAATATAACAAAGAACTTGTCATAGCAGCTATGGCAAATATACCCTCCTATGAGGCAATCTATGGAGGACGTCCATGTTCATTAATGAACCTTTGATAGCCTGTAATGAGTGAACGCCAGAGTAAAATAGCAGTGAAATATGGCTGGGTTCTTTGTAAAAACAATGAAAATTAGATATATGTAGAGATAGTATTGAGGGAGTATACAGGCTGTGAGGCATTACATCTCAGTCCTCAGAGGTAACAACGCCTCCGATTAAAGTTGTTTTCAGATATCTATGGACCTCAGTAGAAATTTACTATCAGGTGGACCGTATGTTCGTTTGTCACTTCTGTTTTAATTAGCTGACTTCAAAAATGAAGATGAATATAAATGGAGGAAGATGAGTGTAAAATGTAAGCAATATTTCGACTGTATGTTCTTTGTAAGTATATTACGCGATATCTTCGTCAATTGTGAACCGACTTTAATGATTATTTTTTTATTAAGTAATTTTCACTTCAGGAGGGTTCAAAATTTAGAAAAAAAAAATCTACTCCTAAGGGTAACAAATAGGGGATGAATTTTTTCATATAACTGTTTAGACGACAAATAGAATCAGGCGTTACTTTGCGGAAGTCAGTTATATTAAAGTTGGTAAAAATTTATGGAGAGGCCTATGCTCGGGGTATCTCTGCGTAATAGACTTAAAAACGAGGATATCCGCAGTAGAACCAGAGTAACCGACATAGCCCATCGGATTAGTAAGCTGAAATGGCAATGGGCCCGTCATATAGCTCGAAGAACCGACAACCGATGGGGAAGAAAGGTTCTCGAGTGGTAGCCTCGTACCGGCAGACGAAGGTAGGGCGTCCCCACACTAGATGGAGTGACAATCTGGTACGACATGCAGGAAGTCAATGGATGCAGGTGGCTCGGGACCGTGCATTGTGGCGTTCCTTGGGGGAGGCCTATGTTCAGCAGTGGACTTGTGAAGGGCTGTAATGATGATGATGATGGTAATTTTTTTTTAAATAGAATAAGGGTGACAAACGAGCACAAAGTCGACCTGATGGTAAGTGGTTGCTGTGGCCCATAGACATCTACATCTATCTTCGTTTGCGAATTTAAATGCAGATGCGTTGTCAGCCGTGAGGACTAAGATAGAATGCCTCTTTTCCAGTAAAATGGGTTTCCGGTTCTCTACACTCACCATACGAAACACAGCAGCATTAAGCTGCTATTTTACGCTGGTATTCTGTGAGAGCGTGGTCCTTTCCTGGTCAAGCCGACCCATTCGTGCTACAACTATACTATTAATATAGCTGCAGCATGGCTCTACCACGTAAAACGTACTAATATTTTATAGTATTTTGCCTAAGTACGCACGGTAAGCCACCGCAGAATCTACTTAACCTGAGGATGCCTCGTGTAGAGGCGAAATACGTGTCGTATTATCGTGGGTTATGTGTCTTTCTAGTGTAGTGGTGTTGGGAGTAGTGGTGCTGGGATTAGTGGTGACGGGGACAGTGCACGCAATTGAGGGAGGGCGGGGGTACTCTTCAAACTAGGTAAGACACATAATTTTATTTCATTGAGCGGATGTAGGCAAAATCATTTTTACCAACTTTAATATTTAGACGACATTGAGATTGTCATATTCCTTAGTCGTAAAAAGTAGTAAATAATTTAAAATTAAAAATTTTGTACAACCGACTTCAATATAAATTATTAAGAATAACTCAAAAACATTGGTCAGACCTTGATCAAATTTATATGAGAATACATGTGAAGTACCAGCTTTCAAATAAAAAAAGAATCGTTGAAATCGGTTCACACAGAAAAAAGTTATGAGGTAACACACATAAAAAAACATACAGTCGAATTGAGTACCTCCTCCTTTTTGAAGTCGGTGAAATTATTGGAACGAAGTTCCTTATCGGACGGTACGAATTTGGCGGATGGGGCGAGAAAAATTGTAAGATTTTTCTGTCACGATCCCTGCTGACGGAGTGTAGACGGCCTTGGCGGCTATAAGGAAGCGAGATGGAATAATATCCATCTCCCTCGCACTTTTTCTCATCTTGGCATGAACGAAATATTATTTTATTTTAAATGACGCTTCATTTTAATAGACGCTAGTATTTATTTTATTAGTATTTAATCAATAATATAATACGTTTATCAATAATAATATACTGCGAAAGGAACTTCGTTCCAACCGAGTGTTCCACGACACTCACGCATGTTTTTATTTTATTCTTTTTAGTTCTTAAAAGTCTGTTTTTACTGTAAATTAGTTAAATTAATAAAAAAATGGGTGATATGTGATTTTTTTATAGAAGAGGGGGCAAATTAGCATGCGGCTCACCTGATGGTAAGTGACTACCGCCGCCCGTGAACAACTGTAACACCAGGAGAATTGCAGGTGCGTTGCCGACCTTTTAACTAGGAGTGAGCTCGTTTCTTGAAGGTCCCTAAGTCGTATCGGTCCGGAAAAATCGCCGTTGGTAACCGATTCCACAAAGAAGTGGTGCGAGGAACATTAATGAATATGTCAATATCGGTTTTACAGATGTCGATGTCTATGTACATTGAGAGCGCCTACCAAACATTCTTAGCGCAATGGAACGGCTGAATTATTCGATTCATTACTTTCTTGCGACTACGTGAAATTGAGACAAGGGGAAGCGAATGTTACTTTAGTTGTTTGGATTTTAGATGAATCCTTATACTTTTTATATTATAAAGTGTTGCGTTTGCGGAGTTGCATACATTTTTATGGCGCTACTATTTAATTTTTCTTTTGAGCTATCAGGAAAATGCCGCTCCCCCTCTGCAGAGAATGCTGGCAGAGAATGCCTTTTAATTTAGAATTTTCTATCTATCTACCTATCCTGTTTCAATTTCCCTCTGTTGCTTCTCACGACACCCACGGGATGAAATGGGATAGTGGATATTCTTCACTGCCACTGCACTCATGTCGAATTAACATTAATTATTAAAAAAAAAAAACAGTCTCAAACTTAGCAATATAACGCATCAACATATTGTAAACTTTGTTAAAAAATGAATACGAATTACAACATTTTGCGTACATATTCTGTGGCTAAAATCCTCGTAGCCAATATCCTAACAAATTTAAAAATACAGACAGCACTGGAAGGAAATTCACGTACCTGTTTCAGTGTCGACAGTATAGGAGAGGCCGGCCCATGGGTCGTCCTGCGAAAAGGAGAAACCTGATCGAATACATTAACATTAATGATTTCTTATATTAACGCGAATCCTACACATTGGCCACCAATCCTCGCAAAAGAACACCGATTCCTATTAAGGATCATTCGTGAGGATATGGAAATTGTTATTTCATTTATTTACATAACATAAAAATATACAATACTAAACACAATAAAAGAAACGAAAATTATCAAACAGTCCTATTGTCCGCGGTATAGTGCCGAGAACGCTGGCTGTGCTTCCTCATCGAATGGCTTTAGCTTTTGGACAAGAAAAGAACTAGTCCTCGTGTCACCAGCAGCGACGACAAGTCGCGGAAACAGTTCCTTTAATAACTTGCGTTTAGTAATGCGTTTAATAACTTGCGCGTCATCCAGTGAACCGACAGTCTCTACAGCAAATGGTACAAAAATACAATCGTCTCTCAGAAGCTCATATTTGCGCCACTTCGTTCAGCTGCCTCTCATACCGCCTCGGCTTTAACCGGTGCTTCTGATATGAGAGGCCGAAAAAGTGTCTATGTACGTAGTATCACAATAGAGCTTGCTCCTCTCCCAAGAGACTAAAGTTATACCGTCGGATCTTCTGCGATGGTCTCTAAAGCAGTTGCAGCGCTGCTTCTACAGCATAATGCTGAGTTGGAAAGCTATTTGATATCAATTTTTTTTGTTTTATTATAAATTAATTACGCGTGTATCTACAGCTTCTTATTTGTTAATATGCGTGATGCGTGCATATTCTTGCCCCTTGCTTTTGTATATTTCTATGTTTTAAATGTGTGAATCAAATAAATAGTTCATTCTTTCTTCTTTCTAAATATTCCTACAAGGATAGTAAACTCAGAGAATATTTGGATTCAAAGAAACATCTTTAATTCAGAAGAGAAGATGGCTTGGTGGTACAACCTGCTTGGGATTTTATATTTAATAAAATTAAATCTAAATCCGATCATACCAGTTGAAGGCTCGTTCAAGACACTGTACTTTCAGTATGCCTAAATGCGTTCTATATTTGTCGTGGAGCCACACTGCTATATTATGGTTGCAGACCGGGGAAGGACCATGCTCTCACAGAATACTCGCATAAAATAGCAGTTTAATGCTGCTGTGTTTCGTATGGTGAGTGTAGAGAACTTGAGAACCTTAATACTAAAAACGAGGCATTCCATCTAAATCCTCAGGAGTGACAAGGGATCTGCATTTTGATTTTTAATCGAGGAAAATATAGATGTCTATGGGCCACAGCATGCACTTAACATCAGGTGAACTGTGTGCTCGTTTGTCACTGTTACTTTTATAAATTAAAAGAGAAAAGTGTCCAATTTAGTGTGGGTCGATATTGCCATTTCTCGAGATGAGACGAGTAAGTTCACTAACAAACGTATACACACACTGTCAAAAACTTAAAAAAAAAGTAGAACTGGGCTATATGGACTTAAAAACGTAGAGATATGCTGATATTTGGACATTCAAATAACATCCACTAGAGCAATCTTCAAAATAAGGAAAAAATAAAGTAACATCCTATATAAGCCCCACTTCTCCTCGGCCTCCTCCCATTTCTGTGAGGGTTTTGTAGCAAGTAATCCGTCCGTCTAGTGTGCAAACTTTACCTATCTTTGAATAAAAAAAATTCTCAGACATGCAGGTTTTACTCACGATGTTTCCTTCATCACCGAACACGTGGTAAAAATAAGAGCTTTGTGCAATATGACCCGTTTTTATATAAAACCTTTGTTTTTATACTGTGTTATCATTATTATCTCTTATCAGGTCGTTACTTCATCTAGTGGGGAGCCACCCTACACTTCGCTTTCCAGTACGAGGCCGCCACTCGATAACTTTTCTTCCCGATCGGTTGTCGGTTTTTCAAGCTATATGACGGGCCATTGCACTTGAGCTTACTGTTCCGTTGCACTACGTCGTTTATTCTGATGACTGAAACTTCAAGCATAACCTTCTTTATAGCACGCTGAACGATAGCTGCCTCATACGGCTAGTAGTGAAGGACCACATGATGCAGGAAATCTATGGATGCAGGTGGCTCAGGACCGTGCTTGGTGGCATTACTTGGGGAGGTCCATGTTCAGCAGTGGACTTGTGACGGGCTGTAATGATGATGATGAATCATTGTATATTTTCGAGATTACACTGTTTTTCTGAAGTTCATCAAAGCGCCTATAATTTTATAGTCCTACATTCCTACCGTTGATAAAATTAATTGTATATACCATGTAGATAAATTGAACGAGATTGTAAGTGACGCGCCATGAGCGATATCTATATAAGCTGCTGGCTGCATCAAGTCAACGGTAAGGATACTCTTAAAGGACTAACTTACCTCGTTAGACTCCGGGTCCAGAAGCGAAGCCTTCACCTTCTCGATCTTCTCCGTTTCCTCCTTCTTCTTCTGGATCTTCTCCTCGGCTAGTTTCAACTCCTTTGTGATTTCATCGCCAAGTTCCACTTTCGTTGCTTGAGGACCCTCCTAGTAAGGTTGATAAATATTACTTACTTAACGTGAATTTTTATTTTTAACTGACTTCAAAAAGGAGGTGGTACCCAATTCGACTGTTTTTTTTTTTTTTTTGCTGTGTTTTTTATTCGAAAGCTTTCGAAAGCTTCTCGTGTTGTCCCATATAAATTTGATCAAGGTCTGACCCGTAGTTTTTGAGTTATCCTTAATAATTTATATTGAAGTCGATTGTACAATTTTTTAATTTAACCACTTGTTATTTTTAGAAGTTGTAGAGCCAGTTGCAACTATTTTTAGCCTGCAGCACGTATAGCTCGGCTCTACCAGGATAGGACCACGATCGTACATAATTCCAGCGTAAAATAGCAGCATTATTAATGTTTTTTTAAATGTAAATGACGCAAACCGGAAACCCTTTTTACTGGTAACGGAGCATTCCATCTTAGTCCTCAGTGGTAACAAAGCATCTGCATTTTGATTCATAATCGAGGACAGATGTAGGTGCCTATGTTTTTATAAACGTTACCCCCACACTAGAATTTTCTCCTGTATCGTGGTAGTTTACATACATGAATTTCACAAGGACAAACGTCTAAACCCGGAACAATTATTTGTAGTTTATACAAATAATTGTTTCGTGCGGGATTCAAACACTCGGTCTTCAGCGCCGCAACTTATTACCAAGCCACTGCGCCAAAGAGCCGTCTATGGTCCAAAGCATTCACTTACCAAAACGGTAGGGTTTTTGCTCGTTTATCATCCATAAGCGTTGGAGAGGTAGTTCGTTCTCAGTTGGATAAGAATTACAATAAAGAAATTCCCTGAAAAACAAAAGACAATGCCGTAGACTGCTGATGACAGCTCGTATCAATCCGTTGGACAAAGGTCACTCACTCCTATTGTAGGACATTTTTCCTTAATAGCCCTGCTTGGCAGGCGATGAGCGATCTCAGTACCAGGTGTCTCGGAAATTCGCTGCCTCCCGTCGCTGGTAAGAGTATTCTAGATCTGACGTAAACAAAATGGCATACCATGTTCTGTCATAAACATGCGGTCTTTCTAGCTTTTCCCATAGTCTAAAGAGACCTATGAAAAGGACCGTATATGGTGGCGACGTGGCTAGATTTTTAAAGGTACGGCTTTACTTACCGGCTGTACGGGGTCCTCCAGAGAGAAGCCCATATCCACATCCTGCTTCCAGAGCACCTCGATGAGATCCATGTCCTGGGGGACAATAGAAAATATTCGTTAAAATTTAATTTTATTAAAACACGAATTGGAACTGTCAACATTGTGCAAAATTTTTTGATAAGATGGTATACGGATTATATAAAAAGTATGAAGTATTAATGTTTTAAAAATTACTACAGGTACAAATAGTATAATAATATATAATTACGAAATGGCCAGCAGCACATATCTTATAAATAAAAAAAAAACTGCAATTGCCAAACCGCCTGCCAAGCGTGGCAACTATTTTAGGATTGAAAATTTTAGGCTGACATGAATGAATCAACGTGTTTTAATGTTAAAAACGTCTTTTTAAATATACTGCACTCTCTAGTGATAATAAATGCTTTTTAAGCATCTGGCAGTTTTGGTTTAAAATATAAAATAAATATAAAATTGTAAAAAATAATTCGCAAATGGCGCGCATGCGCGTCGGCAACATGGCGATATCTCCATCGCATCGATCTGTATACCTGTATAATATCGCGGTCGATTCCGCGATAAAATACTATTGTGCCGTTAACGACAACATTAACGTTGAGAATATTTCCTAAGTTATATTAGTTTTTTTTTTTTTATGATAAAATAAAGTACTAAAACAGCCACGCTTTGACGTGGCCTATCGGGAATCTGGATTAGTAATGCCAACCTTACGATATAATTTTTTTTTATAAATAGAATAAAGGTGACAAACGAGTACACAGTCCACCTGATGGTAAGTGAATGCCCATAGACATCTATATCTATCCTTGGTTAAGAATCAAAATGCAGAGCGTTGTCACCCCGATGAGTAAGATGGAATACCTCATTTCCAGTAAAAAGGGTCTCCAGTTCTCAACGCTCACCATACGAAACATTGCTGTTATTTTATGCTGGCACGATCACATTGAGGAATTTTAAGTCGCCAGCGGTTTTCCAGACCGATACGACTTAAGGATCTTCAAGAGAAGAGCTTTCTCCTTTCTAAAAAGCAGGCAATGCACCTGCAATACCCCTGGTGTTGCAGATGTTCGTGGGCGACGACGGTGATCACTTACCATCAGGTAAGCCGTATGTTCGCTTGCCTCCTCTTCCATAAAAAAGATAAATCAAGACGCAACACTATTGTCATTTCCAATTTGAGTACTTAATTTGTGATACTTCTCGTTAGATTTTTATTTAATTTGATTGTGGTATCTATGCTCCACGTTGCAGCCTCAAGGGAGCTGCTATAGAACCTTAGATTTATTGACGCATATAACAAGACTCAATCTACAACATGATAGATACGTAAACAGAAACAAAAACAGAAACTTTTTATTTAAAATAGATTATAAATATTTCTTATTGCAAGTCACTCTTTCGTTTAATTCAGTGGTAATTCGGTTCGAAAAACCTCTGTCCTGGGAAGAACCAGCAAGAAACCCAGCGGGACAAGAGTTAGAGTAAGTTAAAGTAAAGAGAGTTAATTAAAAAAATTAATTAATCGTAATTCTATCTCTGCATCACCTTAAGGTAGACTGGCAGAGAATGCCTCAAACATTGATTCTGCCTATATACCACGTGTGTATATAAAGTTTTAAATAAATAAATAAAGAGAGTCTATATAAGCTTGAAGAGATTCTATAGAATCAGCCATGATGCAAATATCATCGGCATACAGTATTTCAAGCAGGAAGGGCGTTGCCACCTTACGTTTGGCTTGTTGGCGGAAACATCAAAAGAATATTTTGTCTGATCTTGAAATGACGCTGATTAGATCACCAAGAGATTTTGTGGCATCAGGAATCAAAGCAGCGAAGTAAACGGCAAACAGGGAAGGCGCTAGGACCCCATGCTTAACATCACTTCTTAAGAAATTGGTCTGAATTTTTTATGTGGTAGAGCCGTAGAGCTATGCAAGGCTGACTTGTTTGTTATAATATTACAGTAATTAATAAAGTTACCTTCCTTTAACTAGTGACAGACAACAATCAAAAGGTAACATTTAAAGCAAAACCTTCTCAGAAATCAGAAATGTGAGGAGCAAATACCAATAAAATACACATCTTCGAATATATCAGAATATGTTAATATGAACACTGATTTATACTGGTACATAATATATAAGCTTAGGTAATAAAAATTGATAAAACCACAACCATTTTAATCTTTATTTACGAATACATAACCCCCGCCATATTTAATTGAGGTGATTTAAAATTAATAACTAATCTGTGCCCCAGTATGTTCAGTTAAAAAAACAACAAATGCGTGCCAACGAAAAAGAGTTCTAAAGCCAATTACACAAAGTACATCTTACATTGTAACAAATTGGAATTAGAAAACAAAATTCAAATCTTGAGTGGATTTAAAATGAGAAACACGAAAAGACTTATGTGCGCTATTCATTAAATTAATTAACACTTAAATTTCAGGCGCCAAAGTCGAATTTTGTTTGTACTTATTAATAAGATTTTCCCGCCAATCAAGCGTGTTTGAAGTTTTGTTGCGTTCATTTCACAGCGGGACAGAATAAATTATTATAAAGAAACGAGCTTTCATATTATGATAGGATTACGAGTTTTAAGTTTTAATTGAACTCCTTTGATTACAACTGTAGTTAATATTTAAAGTATAAAACAATATTGTTAGGTAAAAAATTTACTGCCTATATGCATATCATTAATTGAACATTAAGTCAGTTTAATTCTATCTAATCTATCTATACTCTATATGTATCTTTTTTTAGAATAAGTCTGACAAAGAAACATTAATAATTTCTTAAATTGACGTAGATTTTATGAGGAAAGCCGTTTATGTCTCAGATATAGCTACAGGACCTTAGGGACCTTCAAAAAACGAGCTTACTCCTTTTTAAAAGGCGGGCAACGCACCTGTAATTCTCCGGTTATTCATGGGCGGCGATCGACACTTAGGCCCGTATTAATAAATGTTACTCAGCTCAAGTACACGCACTTAAGTACAATCTTGAGGTTATGATCTTATTAATAAACATATATCAAGATGCGGTTTAGGTTTACGATATCAGCTGAGTGCCACACTGATTAATAAGCGAAACTCGACTCTCAAGTGTGTATACTTGAGTGCAAGTCACAGAACAGTATTCCTAAAACAGCGTTTTGAGATACTGTTTTATGTGTTTATTAATTAGCAACGATCTTGAGATGCTGATTTCGTAATGAGGGCGTATCAAATGATTACGCACTTGAGTTCGTCGTTGAGTAACGTTTATTAATAGGGGCCTTAGGTACCATCAGGTGAGCCGCATGCTCGTTTGCCCTCTTCTATAAAAAATACTACTGCAGATTACCCTGAGATGTTGTCCATATCCGCTGAGCACTTGATACATCATCACAAACTTAAAATTACAATTAACAATTTAGAACAATGCAATAATTCCGCTCTAATTAATCTGGGACGAGCAAACTTAAACTTTAAAATTTACGACCTTACCCGATATAATCGTTGATTATCGCTAACTTGTTAAGTATTGTCTCTATACCTGTCTCTTTCTATTTGCATTTTGTGAAGAGAGATAGAGAGAGAGTAACTTTAAGCATTTCTTAAATTGATGTTGATTATGAGAAAGGCAGTTATTCTTTATGTTTTTGTTACCTACCACGTTTTTAACAACTCGATTTCATGTATGTCAGTTCAGGTCGAATTTAGTAATTGATTTTATACTAACTTCCCGATGAGCTAGAAACTTGAAAATTTAAAAATAGGCTTTCATCACCACTTACCAACGGGTGGGATTGTAGTAAAAAAAAAATCAAGTTTGATATTTCAAGATGTATGGACATAATGTTCGAAGACCCATTCACATATCATCTCAGATCCAAAACATTACATTGGTACGGCAGCCCGTATAAGTAAATTAAATCGGAATATTCCCCTTTTGAATATTTGCCCTAACTTGAAGATTTGTCATGGCCGCAGTACAATATGTGTAACAGTAGAATATGTGATATCTCTTACATTTCTCAGTAGCGTCCTTTCGATCTTTGCAATTACATTGTGATTTGACGTAAATTTAAACATTTGTATATTTAGAGCAGGATTTAAAACTTATGAGCTTACGATTTTCATTAAGTAATGTCTTTATAAAAATAATTTACTAATATGAAGGAATACAACTTCGGTAGATATAGCTTCTAACAATATTAACTAAAACACGTTGTTTTTAATAACGATTTTAAGCATTTAAAGAAATTATAGAAGACAAGAATTCCACTATTAAGTATTTTGTAAATTACATATTTACCATATGTAAATATCAAGTAACGCCATCTTTTGCTACACTGAGTACATTCGTTTAAAGCGACATCTAGTGACGATTCCCAAAACAAACGTGTAGCGCTTAAAAATATTCACGAACAGATGGCGCTTTACCATAACATGTTCGCTATCTAATTCTAGTGGGCGCTAGTAAGACAGTAAATATTTTTAATTACTTCGTGTAAAAATATGTACCTATAACTAAATCCAAAATTATGCACCTAATAAAATTCTATTAGTAAAAAAAGAATTACAATAAAAACCAAAGAGCATTTTGTGAAAAAAGTTGCGAATACGTGTTCCATTAAATGTTCAATAGATGGCGCTATATGTTCAGACACAAGACAAAACAAGATCAGTCTAAATTTCTATCTGCAATGTCTATAACCAAGGTCAGGCTCGGTCAAGGCAATGCAAGGTCAAAGTCGTTCACTAAAATTATTCAGAACAAAGTAAAATCGATCGTACGTAAATAAAAATGAGTAGAAAATATACCACATCAGTTTCCACACAAGTCTTAACCTTATTGCATGATCAATACTAATAAAAGGTTAATGCATTCAACTTACACATTCATTACATTGTTGTTTCGTGTACAAGAACAAAGTAAGTTTTTTCACAATTGAACGGACAGATGAACTTGCAGCCCCACCTGATGGTAAGTGGTTACTGCAGTCCATTGACACCTGCATCACACAAAGGCTACAGATGCGTTGTCGCCTCTGATTATATTATTGAATGCCATACAGCCTTTTCTATAACCTTATTACTGAAACATAACAGTGCAAGCGCTGCTATTTGACGGCGGAAAAAGAAAGTGGTACGTACCAGACGGGGATATCTAGACAGAAAATGAGACTATCCTGTGGTAGGGTTGTGGTATTACTACAGTTAGCGAGGCATTTCATCTTAGTACTCATGTGAGTTATAGAAATTTACGTGTCATAGGAACGCAGGGTTGCGTGGTGGTGACGTAGATCTTGTCACCACATTTCGTCCCAGAATGCCAGAAATATCTTATAGCTTTCGATAGATGGTCACCCTTACGCCAGATGGCGTAAGGCTAGAGTGGCGATAAAGGCAAATTCTCCCTACAGCTGAGAGGTCATGTCCTGCAATGGACTTTTACAGCACGATGTATCCATACCCTGGGATAGGATGTGCTATCCCCAGCACGATACTACGTTGGTAGGATTACTACGTTTTCCTGCCCAGGAGTCCGTCTGGATAGATACCACTCTCTTACCTACTTCTGGCGCCAATTAGCAGAGCTTGCGCTGCTGTTTTAGTCTGAAGAGTATAGAGCCAGTACATTACTGGTTGTGAGGCATTAGGCATTCCTTCTTATTCCATTTTAACAGCGCATTTGTGGCGTTCTTTGTTTCAAGTTGGCTGCATGTGTCTATAGACTGCAGTAACTACTTACATTAGGATGTCTGTAAGTTCGTTTGTCACTTCAAAATTATTAAAAAAATGTAGATAGGTTGTCGTGTCAACTCAAAGATTTTTTTTTATTGCTATATATATCTATATAAAAAATTGTGCGTCTGTAGTATCAATATGCATGCCACTATTTTTAAAATTTTTGTATGTTTGTCCAGGCTATCAGGATAGCTGAACGGATTCTAATGAAACTTCACAAACAGATAGAGGGCAATGCTAGGAGTGATCTAGCCTATATTATATCCGAAAAAGTAAGATAAAAGTAAGATGTGAAATAAATAGTCTATGATTATCTTTAATCTAAAAAACGGCACATTAAAAGATCAATAGAGAGATCAAAAGAGCATACGGCTCACCGGATGGTAAGTGACTATCGCAACCCATGAACAACTGCAACACCAGGGGAATTGCAGATTGGTTGCCGGTCTTTTAGAAAGGAGTAAGCTCTTTTCTTGAAGGCCCCTAAGTCGTATCGGTCTCTTATATATCTTCGGATCATGGCCGAACTTCCTTTGATGTTTGTCCGAAAAACCAACACAGCGGCCATTACGCTCGATCATTACCGATCATGGGCAGTTATAGGCGATTATGCCCTCTACACGATCGTGATCGCTAGAATTCGTCCATCATGGCCGATGGTGTATAGGCCCCATTACGAATTAATTGAGGTACAATAAAATGTCGGAGACGAAGTGGACTCATGACGAAACATTTAAATTCATCGAATTGTACCAAATTGAACCCGCAATATGGAATCCAAAAAATAAATATCATAAATGCGAATGTGAGTTTGTTGTCAATCATTGTCATGAAAATTTGTCGTCAGTCGTTGTCAGGGGTACAGGTACCTAATGCTCGACACACATGGTCAGTTAATCTGACCACTTGGATAGTTAAAACGGATGTAAGCCTAAACGATTTCCCCACTCACTGGCTTCAAATTTCAACTTAAGATTTCACACTCACGGTCAGTTTTTAAATGTGACGTACATTTGTTCTGATAAGTTTAAATGACCTTGCGCCCGGAAAACATTCGTGGGTTGCCGGCAGTCAAAAATTTCTGGAAATATCATAGGATTATACGAACTTAGAGGGTTGTATTGATGATTATAATGATTATAATTCTGTAAATACATACTCGATACGGTCGCGAATAAAATTTTGTTAAATATACAACCTGACCCTGACCTGCAAATTCCAAAAAATGTAAGAAAATTTGAATTTCGCGGGCCACCCTGGCGCTTTCACCTTAACAAATTGTTATGGCGTAATTATGTGGTAAACTGGATGGTTATTAGTTGGACCCGGTAGGTGGCGTTGTTGTTGTGATCGAGAAATCATCTGCGCAAAACCGGGGCTCATCGATGGGGTTATATAAAACATCACTAGAACGATTCCTTACATAGTAAATTAAGTCATATACGCATTAAATCAATTTGGCAGCGGGCCACGTGTAGCTAACGTACGACTAACGACCGACACGTGCTACTTGTTTGTTTATTAGCACTCTCTTACACACGTTTAAATAACGTTATTGGTTGCAAGGTTGCCAGGATCACCATCATCACCATTACAGCCCTTCACAAGTCCACTGCTGAACATAGGCCTCCCCCAAGGAATGCCACAAAGCACGGTCCTGAGCCACCTGCAGCACTAGATGGAGTGATCAGGTCGTCACTCCATCTAGCGGGGGGACGCCCTACACTTCGCCTGCCGTTACGAGGTTGCTACTCGAGATGCTCGAGCACGAGAACTACTTTTCGTAGAATTACTTTTGGTGCTCGAGAACCTACTTTTTTCCTCATCGGTTGTCGATTCTTCGAGCTATATGGCCGGCCCATTGCCACTTCAGCTTACTAATCCGTTGGGCTATGTCGGTCACTCTGGTTTTACTGCGGATATCGTAATTTCTAAGTTTATCACGCAGAGAAACCCCGAGCATAGCCCTCTCCATAGTTCGCTGAGCGACCTTGAGCGTCCTCATACGGCCAGCAGTGAAGTACCACGTCTCAGATCCATAAGTCATCACTGGCAACACGCACTGGTTACAGGATATGCCAACATAATTAACTACATCCGTTCCGTTCAGTTCCGTTCCGTTACAGCCTATTAAAGTTCACTGCTAAACATATATATTTGCCATAGATGTCACGCTTGGCAAGCGGGTTGGAAACCGCAGGTTTTTATTTTTAGTTGTTACTAGGAAGAAGCTGCTGCCCATCTTTTTTTTTATAGGATAGGGTGACAAACGAGCACACAGTCCACCTGATGGTAAGTGGTTGCTGTGGCCCATAGACATCATCCTCATACATTTATCCTCGTTTGCGAATCAAACTGCAGATGCGTTGTCACCCGTGAGGACTAAGATGGAATGCCTCTTTTCCAGTAAAAAGGGTCTCCGGTTCTCTACACTCACCATACGAAACACAGCAGCATTAAGCTGCTATTTTACGCTGGTATTCTGTGAGAGCGTGGTCCTTCCCGGTCGAGGCGACCCATTCGTGCAACAATTATACTACTAATACAGCTGCAGCATGGCTCTATCATCTCCTGATTTGTTTCCCCTGTCGCCTCTTACGACCCCATGGGACGATATCGAGTAGTGGATATTCATACACCGCCACTGCACGGTTATATTAACTACATGCACATACTAATATTATAAAGCTGAAGAGATTGTATGTTTTTATATAGAATAAGGGTTATAAGTGTGACAAGCGACCACATAGTCCATCTGATTGTAAGGGATGCTGTGACCCAAAGACATCTACATCTGTGCTCGATTAAGAATCAAAATGCGAATGCGCTGTCACCCCTGAGGAGTAATATGGAATGCCTCGTTTCCAATAAAAGGGATCTCCGGTTCTCTACACTCACCGCACGAAACAGCATTGAACGCGTTAATCTTAGGAACGACCAGTCTGATTTTTAAAGTTATTTTGCGTTAGGTACTCCGTTTGTTGAGAAACTTATAGGCTGTATTACACCACGCTACTACGCATGGGAGCGAGGCAGTAACCATAAAACTTGGTCATATTAAGTAAAATTACAGCCTATATACTGCCCACAGCTGGGCACAGACCTCCTCCATTTCTAAGAGGATTATGAAGCGATTCGTCTGCCGCGCTGCTACAGTCCGTGTCGGCGGACTTCATCATGATGTTTTCATTCACCGCCGAGCACGTGGTAAATCAGCACTTAAAATTGCAATCAAAATTTTATTGGTGCCACTTTGGACCGAATTTGGTTCCTCGTGTAACTCTTGTGTTGTGAGTCATAGAGTATTTTTATTGTGTATCGTGGATCATAGAGTAGCTCGAAACAGAGACTCAATTTCAAAGTACAAGTTATCGATTATAGTCAGGATTATACTTTATGCAAGAGTGAATAGCAATTAGACTAATCCAGTGCGCTTCACCATTTTCATCACGGCTGCATCACCACTTACCAATACCATCAGGTGGAATAGTAGTCAAGCAGTAATGTCCCTCTGGGTTTTTGCTTGTTTCTTCCCAGGACAGAGGGTTTCTTGCTGGTTTTCAGGGCCAGAGATAAATTACCGCATCAGTGGTAAATTTTAAAATTAACTTATTAAATTAAACTTATAAAATTTACTTATTAATAATCTAAATAGTTTTGGGCTTCATTAATATGACCATGTCACTCAGAATACCCTTCCTAATAACGACAAAAATAAAAAACTGCGGTTGCCAACCCGCTTGCCAAGCGTGTTAGCAGTGGACTATAATAGGTTGCAACGGTATTGTATCAGTGGCTTAAAATTTATAAAAAAGTATGTTTGGCAATCGTAACAGAGATAGCCCGTCTCATTCCTAAACGTGTTATCGATTCAGCCCTTAGGTAGCAAGTCAATGCACTAAGTCTAGAGTTGTTGGGTTCGCGACCTGGTGCGTCGCCCTGAACGTCTGCTCCGAAAAGGGGCATCCACCTTAGTATTTCTCACCTTATCCATTGTATGAAAACGATCCATGATAAGAAGGGTCGAAAATAAATTCTAAATTTTATTTTAATTTTGTCACAGACGATATTATCCTTTCGTTTTTTGTACCTTGGGCGCCATTTGCTAAATAAAATTCCCAACCGAGTAATAATTGTAACCGAGTAATAATTGTAACCGAGTATATTAGCGTACGTGGCGCAGTGGCTTAGCATCAAGTTGCGGCGCTAAGTGTCGCGGGTTCGAATCCCGCACGCAACAAGTATTTGTATGGCCCACAAATAACTGATCGGATCTGGATGTTTGTCCTTTTGCAATTTATGTTTGTAAATTGCCTCCACGATACAGTAGAAAATACTAGTGTAACGTTTTTGACAACACAAATAATAACAAGTGGTAAAATTAAAAATATTGTACATCCGACCTCAATATAAATTATTAAGGATAACTCAAAAACTACGGGTCAGACTTTGATCAAATTTATATGGGACTATATGATAAGCACCAGCTTTTAAATAAAAAAAGAATTATCGAAATCGGTTCACATAGTAAAAAGTTATGAGGTAACACACATAAAAAAACAGTCGAATTGAGTACCTCTTCCTTTTTGAAGTCGGTTAAAAACAATAATTAATACCATACCCCGTTTCATGAAGTTACTTCAAATATCAACATTATTAAAATTAAGTAACTATGACCCGCGTTAAAATGATGCGTCTGATTGATTTTAAAAAGCACCTCCCCCTTCACTAGGAAAGACACACCACCGTCGATAATACAGCACGTGTTTCACCTCTAAACGAGGCACCATCAGGAGAAATAGACTATGCCTTGCTACTAAGCTGACTTAGCGATCAGCCTTAATGGCTACTGATATTTTGATTTGTGGTGACAGTGACTATCGGCACGCAATTGCGGGAGGAGGTGCTCTTCAATCTGGATAGGACACATTATTTTTATTTTTCCGCGGATTTTAACAATTAATTTTAACATTTTTACGTGGTAGAGCCATGCTGCAGCTATATTACTGGTATAGTTGTAGCACGAATGGGTCGGCTTGACCGGAGAAGGACCACGCGCTCATAGATTACCAGCGTAAAATAGCAGCTTAACGCTGCTGTGTTTCGTATGGTGAGTGTAGAGAACCGGAGACCCTTTTTACTGGAAACGAGGCATTCCATCTTAGTCCTCACGGGTGACAACTCACCTGCATTTTGATTCGTAATCGAGGATGGATGTAGATGTCTATGGGCCACAGCATCCACTTACCATCAGGTGGACTGTGTGCTCCTTTGTCACCCTATCCTATAAAAAAAATCATCTTTATAATGAATTGCTGCAAAGTAACGCCCGATTATATTAATTCTCTTTACAATCGCAGTGGTTATTTTTTTTAAATCCGTTCTTTTATTGGCCACGGGCGTGATTGTATTCTCCTATGTTTTGGTTATTATTAATAACCGGCCAAGTGCGAGTCGGACTCGCGCATGAAGGGTTGTACCATCGTAAAACACGTTTCTAGTGAGGGAGTGCTCTACTCTCGATATGTGGCCATACCTCAATTTCGCTACATAAAATAGTTCTTATACTTTTAGCTAGACATCAAATCCATATTACTATTAACGTTAAAATAACTACAGAAATTGAATTATCAGATTAGTTTATTTTCTAATTGATTCACTATAGTATTCAATAAGATTCCATATATGCCTGCCGATGTGCGGCGAAGGTAGAACACTATGGGGTTTTAATCGGTGCTAGTTCGACATGACCCGTCCTTGCGACCGCAAGGCAGTTATGCGTAGGCATTTACCCATGGCAAAAGAGGTGTCCATGGACTGCAAAAGCCACTCACCATTATAGGTGGACTGTAAAGCATATTCCTAAATAAAACATATTCCCTAATCCAAAGAAATACTATCAATTCCAACCAGTCCACAGAATATGGCTAAAGGTAAACCATAAACGGGGGCACGACCAACTAAGGAAGCACACAGACGTACTGTTTGACCTACATACCGACTGCACCAGTCTCCACAGCCTTGCCCAGTAAGTCGCGTGTGACTCACGATTTTAAAACTGAACACACACAGCTGTTCTTGCGGTTGAAATGTGTTATTAGATATGCCGATCTAGGCTTAGTAAGTGCGTCAGAACTTATGGGCCTAGGTTTGAGTTTTAGCTAGATAGCCAGATATTTATTTTACTTTAGATTTTTATATTATATCATTTTGTATTTATTATCTATCTTTATATATAAAATTATTCTGTCCGTGGTTATGTGACTGAACTCCTTCAAACGGTTGGACCGATTTTGATGAAATGTATGCTGTACTGTTAATTAAATTATAATTAAATCACTCGTCATCGGTCATCAATCATCATCGGAATTTTGTAAGCAAACAGCCATTCTCAAGTAGTGTTGCCATTGGAACACAGAGTACTTTTTAATTTACAATAGTGGTACACAGAGTACTTTTTAAGTTACAATAGTGGAACACCGAGTAATTTTTAATTTACAATAGTGGAACACCGAGTAATTTTTATTTACAATAGTGGCACATCGAGTACTTTTTAATTTACAATAGTGGAACACCGAGTAATTTTTAATTTACAATAGTGAAACACCGAGTAATTTTTAATTTACAATAGTGGAACACCGAGTATTTTTTAAATTACAATAGTGGAACACCGAGTACTTTTTAATTTACAATAGTCAAACACCGTTTTTTTATATAGGATAGGATGCCAAAAGAGCACACAGTCCACCTGATGGTAAGTGGTTGCTGTGACCCATAGACATCTACATCTATCCTCAATAAAGAATCAATAATGTGTTTCGTTTGGTCAGTGTAGAGAACCGGAGACCCTTTTTACTGGAAAAGAGTCATTACATCTTAGTTCTCAGGGGTGACAACGCATTTGCATTTTGTTTCTTAAACGAGGATAGATGAAATGTATATGGGCCACAGCATCCACTTACCATCATGTGGACTGTGTGCTCGTTCGTCACACTTATTCTTTAAAAGCTTTACTACTTTTATTTTTAATGGTTTGTCTTTTGTAATTGCGAGTTAAACAAAATATTTAGTAGTCATAATATGGCGCCGCGGACTTCTTTAAGGAAAACAATTCCACAATACAATATTTTTATATAACTTTATCGATTTACGTATCGTACGTCATGGAAGCTCTCAGAAGGCACGATTTTGTCCCACTTCATAGACATTATTATATAATGTAAAAGTTAGTGGCTCGATTGGTAAAATGAGACGCACTGGAGTGGACTATATACTATGAAATATTAGAAACTTGTACATAGGTTGTCGTTAAAACTAATCTATATGATACAAATTGGATGACTCAACAGATAAAATTTGCTAATTTCTTAAAATGAAACCGTCCGTCAAATGAAAATCCCCACAATAGTTTCTGAGATTAAGGCCAGGTTGGACAAAATATCGTAAGTATTTCAGACACGATTTTGACGCGCGAGTTGATATTTCTTAAAATAGTATATGGTCGAAAAAATATGCGTATACATGAAATACTCAATTAAATTCTTAATCGAATGGATTCTAAAATACTTTACATTAATCGAGATAAAAAAAATTATAATTTAATCGCCGGGAAAATCTTTGACGTTCGAGTTATCATTTTTTTAAGCAATGACCAATTATAAATTTTCGGTAGGCATGTTATTAAATTAGATTTTTCATCGGCTACATTTTTATTTAAATCTTTTATTGTATTAAAAATCGAAGAAATTGTTAAGGTAGAACGACGTGTGACCATCTGTTGCGCTCGTTTCGTGACCGTAGATGAAACATGGGTACACTATTTTGACACGGAGACGAAAAACCAAAACAAGGTGTGGAAAAGACCGTCTTCCCCGCCAGCCAAGATATTCAAGGTGTCTGCGTCCCCTGGAAAGCTAATAGCCTCTATCTTCTGGGATACGGACGGTACATTAATTGATCGACTATTTAAGTAAAAGAGAGACAATAACCGGAGATTACTAAGCATCATTAATCAAAAAACTATGTAAAGGAGTAAAGAATAAACGTCGAGGAAAATTTCGTGCTGGAGTGCTTTTTCATCATGATAATGTCCCTGCCGGTCTTATGCTGCAGGCGCTGCCATGCAAAATGCTTGGTTTCAGTTGCCCATCATATTATCCACGAGATAAAAAAACAATTTGAATTTGTAGATGAAAAATCTATCTCATGTGGTGTTAATTGCCTATATTCTCTACTAGATTTAAAAAAAAAACAATTTTAATTTGTAGATGAAAAATCTATCTAATGTGGTGTTAATTGCCTATATTCTCTACTAGATAAAAAAAAAGAATTTGAATTTGTAGATGAAAAATCTATCTCATTTTGTGTCTATTGCCCATAGTATTGAGCAGGCCCTGCACCAGATAAAGCAGCAAAAGAACCTTAGTATAGAGCCTTGTGGATTGTTCATTGATAAAACCTATCCTTTTATTGGAGCTACGCCTGACGGACTAATTGGTAATGACATCCTAGTAGAGGTGAAGTGTTCTATTACAGATTCCAAAAAAGGACTAATGAATGCATTGAGGCAATTATAACAAAAATATTGAAATATGATAAAAAATCTAGCCCCATGACAATTAACAAAAAAAGTGATTTTACTACCAGGTACAGGGGCAAATACACGTGACCGAACGGAAAATATGTCTCCTTGTAATTCGGGCGATTTTTCTGATGACCAGCCAAAACGTTTCCAATAAAATAACAATTTGTCCATCGAATGTCCCACGGTTACTTCGTGCTGGACTAATAAGCATGCGCGAAGAAGGTCCTCCCTTCTTATATAATACAGACCGACGCGACGGGCATTTTTTTTTTATTAAGATTTTTGGCTTGGATCCTTCAAGCCATATCTTCATTTATCTCAGTATCAAGTGATCATCATTATCATCATTACAGCCCATCAGAAGTCCACTGCTGAACATAGGCTAAAACACGGTCCTGAGCCACCTGCATCCATCGACTTCCTGCATGTCTTACCAGGTCGTCACTCCATCTAATGTGGGGACGCCCACACTTCGTCCGCCGGTACGATGCCGCCCATTCCATCTAGTGGGGACGCCCCACTTCGTCCGCCGGTACGAGGCTGCCACTCGAGAACCTTTTTCCCCATCGGTTGTCGGTTCTTCGAGCTATATGGCCGGCCCATTGCCACTTCAGCTTACTAATCCGTTGGGCTATGTCGGTCACTCTGGTTCTACTGCGGATATCCCCATTTCTAAGTTTATCACGCAGAGAAACCCCGAGCATAGCCCTCTCCATAGCTCGCTGAGCGACCTTGAGCTTCCTCATACGGCCAGCAGTGAAGGACCACGTCTCAGTTCCATAGGTCATCACTGGCAACACGCATTGGTTGTACAGTCTCGTTTTCAAGTTTTGAGGTATACCTGACGAGAAGATGTGCCGTAATTTCCCGAACGCTGCCCAGCCGAGTTGAATCCGTCGATTGACCTCTCGGTCGAAGGTGGACTTATTGTCCCAGGTAAACATACTCATCAACAACTCGAGCTTAGTGCTCCCAACAACTACCGGCATAGGTGTGAAATGGACGTTATACATGACCTTCGTTTTGTCCATGTTCATCTTAAGACCTATCCGTTGGGAGACACTATTGAGGTCATCGAGCATAGTGCTTAGGTCCTCCAGCGATTCTGCCATAAGGACTATATCGTCGGCAAATCGAAGGTGAGTGATGTACTCGCCATTGATGTTAATACCGTATCCTTTCCAGTCCAGTAGCTTGAAAACGTCTTCCAATGCAGCGGTGAAGAGTTTCGGGGATATAACGTCACCTTGTCTTACACCTCTGCAGTTGGATAGGTTTCGCACTCTGGTTCTATACTCGAATAGCCATCGTAGCCCTACTGTACAAACACTTCAGCACTTCGATATACCGACAGTCAACTTGGCACCGCTGAAGGGACTGCAGCACCGCCCAAATTTCGACGGAATCAAAGGCTTTCTCATAGTCCACATACGCAAGACATAGTGGCAAATTGTACTCCTCGGACTTCTGCAATTTGCCGAAGGGTATGTACAGGGTGGGGCAGCATAACTTCCTTTTTAAAACCTAATATAACACATTGTATGAATCGGAAAAATTTTATTTGGTTTTACAATGTAAGTACATACTTAAAGTTTTGTTTTATTTAGTTTTGAAGATCAAATCAGGTAGATGACGTCCCTTATTCTCTATACATTGAGTATACCGATTTCTGGTGTTTGTCATAACTCTTTGAAGCAGAGCAGGCGTTATGTTGGCAATTTCTTCCTGGATGTTGTTCTTTAAATCTTGTAGGGTCCTTGGACGGTTCACATAAACACGGGATTTCAAAACCCCATGAAAAAAAGTCACAAGGGGACAAATCGGGAGATCGGGCCGGCCACTGCAAATCGCCCCTGATTGAGATAAGGCGTTCTGGGAAGTGTTCTCTCAAATCGTAGTCACGTTTTGACAGTTCCTGTACAGTCGCCATCTTGTATGGATGAAATGTAAGTCTTCATGGAGAATTCTCCGCACAGAACGACTGGAAAGTCAGGGTAGATGCATGTTTGCGCGCAGAACGCCGTGGTGATCGCAACATTGAAGCTCTGACTGCCTCAATGTTCTCAGGTGATCTAATGGGCCGAGGACTCCAGTTCTTCGTTTTGTCACACTTGCAGTTTGTCTAAACGTAGTGACCCACATAACAATTGATTTTCGGTCTGGAACAGGGGCCAACGAGGCTAAATTAAAGCGATTTCGAAAGGCGCGCTGAGTTGCAATCACAGAACATCCGCGCGAAAAGTAAGCCTCAACAGCAAACGCACGCTCCTCACTGTTCCAACGCATTATGGCGACTGAGCTGTCTCGACTAAACTTTATAGCCCCTCTCGAACGAGACCACTAGCGCTCCACTACTATGTCACCTGACCGAATGGCGCGCATTACAAATAAGGAAGTTATGCTGCCCCACCCTGTATGTGAGCTATGGTGCTAAAGCCTTTTCGAAACCGGCTTGATCGGGAGGCTGGAAGTCGTCGAATCTCCGTGCGAGACGATTCGTAATGACTCTCGAAAACAGCACGTAGACGCGGCTCAGAAGGAAATCGGTCTGTAGTTCTTCAAGAGCGTTGTCGCCTTTCTTAATGAAAAGACCACCGCACTTCTGCTCCACGCCTCCGGTGTAGTGCCACCATGGAGGACGGAATTAAAGAGCTTCTGAAGGACTACAAGTACCGGTTTTCCACCCGCTTTCAGAAGCTCCGCTGTAATTCTATCCTCGCCTGGGGCCTTGCCGTTTTTAAGGTGCTGGAGAGCCATTCTAATCTCGCTCAGACTGACGTCCGGAATATCATCGGAATAGTGTCGGATAAGACTTGCTCTTGGATCGTTACTCACACTTGCGTGTAGCTCCAACGATGATGTGTACAGCTGCCCATAGAACCTCTCAATCTCACTCTCACAAATCTCCGGTGTCCCCGAAACGACTCTGCCACACTCGGTCTTCAGCTTCGACAGTTGGTTTTGGCAGACAGATCTCTAGCAAAGACTTTGAGCCCTGGTTCCGCTCGATCGCTTCTTCAATACGAGCAGTATTAAAGTTGCGTAAGTCTCGCCGCATGCTTTTGAGATCTGTCTGTTCAGTTGCCTGTATGCTATCAAATTTACTGAAGACTGCAGCTTCGTTTCCCGTCTAACAGCCATGAGATTAAGAGTGTGATCGGAGTATTGTGCTCTTCTGCGGCGGGTCTTGCAAAACATATCTCCGACCGCATGGACAGTTTCCACGAGCTTGTCATTCATATCGTCCACTGTATTACAATCTTCTAGGCACTGTAAACGATTTTGTAACTCGAGCTGAAAGGTTTCGGGACTTTGGATTAGAGCACGAGGGAGACGGGGCGTTGACTTCATTAGACGACACCTCTCCAACAACGTTAAGGTTCAGTGTGCCTCTAACCATTCGGTGATCACTACCAGTTTTCACCCTCGCGATCACTGAGACATCACTGAAAAGTTGCCGTCTGGTCGTCATAATGAAGTCAATCTAATTTTTGTCGAACCGTCGCGGCTCGACCAGGTCCACTTCCTGTGGGGCCGCTTCTGGAAGAAAGAGTTCATCATAAAGAGTCCTCTTTCTCCATGAAGGCGGCCAGCTGCTGGCCCCTGGGTTCCGTTGCCCTATTCTGAATTTCCTACTTTCAGTTCACCGTTCTCTCTTGTGCCTAGTTTTGCGTTGAAGTCTCCCATTAACACCGTATAGTGGGTTTTGAGGAATGCATGGCTCTAGAGATATCCTCATACATTTCCTCCACCTCCTCATCGGGGTGTGCTGAGGTTGGTGCGTAAACCTGTATGACCTTCAGCGAATACCGTTTGGTGATTCTGAGTATAAGGTACGAAACCCTCGTCGACACACTCCCGATCTTTACAGCGTTGTTAACGAGAGACTTGTGGACGTTAAATTCGACACCTCCTTGGGACCATCTGTCCCATGGTGTCGGATGGTCCTGGTGATAGAACAAGTTGCTGGATTCGAGGATTACCGTGTCCTCCCCTCTCTTCGGAAATCGGATAATCCTAAAATATTCCAGCGCAACTTGCCTATCTCTTCTTCCAGCTCCAGGATCTTCTCGTCAGTCCTCAGGGTGCGTGCGTTATAAGTTGCCAGGTCGAGTCGTCGTAGGTGGCAACCGAACCTCCACCGGAGATTCTTAGCACCCCCCCTGCCCCGCCGTTACCATAGTCGCCACCATAGCCAGGAATAGCGGGGCCGCCGGGGACTGGGGGCCGTCTTTTCGTAACTTTATTCATTGGAGGGTATACTGCCATAGTTGCCACGCTTGGCAAGCGGGTTGGCAACCGCAGTTTTTTTTTATTGTTATCAGAAAGATGCTGCTGCCCATCTTCTGCCTCAATTTCCCTCAGTATCAAGTGATAATAATCCTTTATAGTACACTGCTTCACAATATGTAGATGCGTCACATTGCGTAGTTTTTGGGAGATTTTGACGGCAACTTGAGCCAGCAATTCGGCATATTAATTTATACGTGGTATCGTACAGTAAGGTTCAGATCGACCAGAGGGCCACGCTTTCACAAAATACCAACGTGAAATAGAAGCTTAATACTGCTGTGTTTCAAATGGTTGGTGAAGAGGAGGGGAAATCATTTTTTTAATAGAATAAAGGTGACGAACGAGCCCACAGTCCACCTGATGGTAATTGGATGCTGTGGCCCATAGACATCTACATTTATCCTCTATCATTTATGTCACCCCTGAAGACTAAGTTGGAATGCCTCGTTTCCAGTAAAAAAGGGTATCCAGATCTCTACACTCACCATACGAAACACAGCAGGGTTAAGCTGCTATTTCACGCTGGTATTCTGTGAGAGCGTGGTCCTTCCCCGGTCGAGCCGACCCATTCGTACTACAACCATAATATAGCTGCACCGTGGCTCTACCATGTGTAAAACGGCTTTTTTACTACAAACTAGTTCTTATGATGTCTTCGTTATCAACGAATCTGCATTTTGATATTAATCGAGAATAATGTACACTTGTTATAGTTACGTAGAAACAACACGCGGCGTATAAATGATTGCTTGTTTTATCAGAACTTCATAATAGCAACTTGCGGTTGAATTATTTCCCATGTCGATTGTTTTGCGCATTTAAAACCATTGGACTAATGTACTACGCATTGGAACAGACACCGCGAACAAAATCTGTGCGCGGGGCGCGTGGTCGAAGGCACAGAATACCTCTTTATATAGCACAGACTAACAAAGTTTTAGTTCGCGGGCTCTAACGCGTATTGCAAACAACCAAGTCTAGACGTCTCTTCTAGTACGTAGTACATAGCACTACATACTTCAATGTTTAAAACGAAATATTTCAATAACTTAGCGCAGTGTTGGGCAGTTCCCACGAATTGAATATAGTTGCCAACTTTTTTAGCCGACTTCAAAAAGGAGGAGGTACTCAATTCGACTGTATTTTTTTCTTTTTTTTATGTGTGTTACCTCATAACTTTTTTCTAGGTGAAACGATTTTGATAATTCTTTTTTTTATTTGAAAGTTGATGACGTCGTCTGACTAGCAGTTTTTGATCTATCGTTAATAATTTATATTGAAGTCGGTTGAACAAAATTTTTAATTTTACCACTTCTTTATCTCAAATGTAGTATTTTCAAGGCTTTTTGGGCAAGAAAATGTCCGCCACGCTGCATCGATGCGTTTTGGCGGACTTCACAGGTCTTCGAAATATTTTTATATAATTTCACAGCCATGCAGGTTCTCCTTCAGCGCCGAGCACGTGGCAAATCAGCACTTAAAATTGCAATTAATAATTTTTCGAACTCAGTCCTTACTGTGTTTTAACGGCGAACAACTAAGTAAAATATAGTCGTCGACGTCCCTTACGTACATTAAGTGGAAACCGAATAATTCATTAATGTATTCACGGCCGCCATTTTGTTCACGTGTCAGAAGTCAAAGTGACAACTTTACAATTATAATGCGCCTGGAATGGAATCAGATTTTTAAAACGGAAACTTATTAGCTATTATGGAAATATAAGTTTTTTTAAATTCAGAACTGACTATTTTTAACCCTACGTAACAGAGGGGTGTTATATGTTTAACGTGTGTATCTGTATATCTGTATGTCTGTTTGTGGCATCGAGCTCCCAAACGGATGTACCGATTTAGATTTTGTTATTTTTTGTTTGAAAAGTGACTTGATCGAGTGTTCTCAGCTATGATTCAAGAAAATCTTTTCAGCTATTTGAAGATCATCAGCTCTTTATGTTATGGGGTTTATGTTATTCGACCCATTTCTTCCCCGTGGTTGTCATAAGAGGCGACTATGGGAACTTTTTTTTTATAGAATAAAGGTGACCAACGAGCACACAGTCCACTTTTACGTATTTTATCGCATTCTGCGTAGATCGGACTAAAACTAATAATTAAAAAAGCTGAAGGTACTCCGGGTTAACACTGACATCGAGACGTCAATCACCTTAGTCCCCCGTGACCATGGGTGCTGTAAAGCACCCGAAACGTCGGGAATTTAATAAAATAAGTTAATTTAACGCGGTAAAATCCGTAAAAGTAGTATTATTCAATGTGTAGTGTTCGCGTAAATATAAGAAATCATTATAAAATGCAGATGCGTTGTCACCCGTGAGGACTGAGATGGAATGCCTCGTTTCAAGTACAAAGGGTCTTCGGTTCTCTACACTCAACATACGAAACACAGCGGCGTTAGGCTGCTATTATAAGCTGGTATTTTGTCCGAGTGTGGTGATACCTACTCCTACCTATTAGGCCTACATATGCATGTTACAGTAATAACCCAATTTAGTGTAGCTCTACCACAATATTATATATATATATATAATTTGTTTTATTATTTGCTATTTCAATATATGAATTTTATTATCATATGTAACGTATATATTATATCTATGTATGATACATATTTTGTTCATATATTTACATACACTATATGTAAAGATTTTGTATTTTATCTTAGTACGTATTTATATGTATTTAGTATATATATGTATTTGCCACAAAATCTCATAACTCCATGAGTTGACTGGCAGAGAAATCCACCCTTTGTTTAAGTTTGTGTTTAAGGTGTTAACTATCAAGATTAAATAAATAAATATTACACACGATTATAATTGCCTGACGCAATTAATAAATCTAAATACAATAAGATTCCATTTATAATTGATGATCCTTTTTAATCTCGTAAAATGAAATCCTTATCGATCAAGATACACTTGTACTGTCATTGATAAGTCGATGACCTAACTTTTTCTTTGACATTGTCCAAATGGTATTTAAAGTAAAAATAAACTTAAAAAAACCGGCGAAATGCGCGTCGGACACGCGCATAAAGGGTCCCGTACCATCACACACGTTTCTAGTAGGAGAGACCCCTTTAATTTTTAATTTATTTTTATTTTTATTATTTGTTGTTATAACGGCAACAGACATATTACACATAAATACACATTCTGTGAAACTTTTCACTGTCTCCCTATTACGGATAATGAGATACAGCCCGCTGACAGACAGTGGGACGGACAGCGGAGGCTTAGTAATAGGTTCCCGTTGGTTACCCTTCGGGTACGGAACCCTAAAAAGTAAAAAGACCATGTTTGAGAATCGGAATATTTTAGAATACTTGTAGGTATGGCGTGATCGCGAAGCAGGAAGAATTTCAAATAATTGCACTTCATACAAATGTGAACCTTAATAACTTGTGAATAAACTCGGTTTTCGAATCACAAATACTGTTCAAAAGGTCCTAAAACTACGTAAATTGCAATAGAAATATAACCTTTTTTTGGTAATAATAAAGTTTAAAAATGGAAAGCAATAAATATGTGTCTACGCGACAAATTCGTATACACTACACTCACTTATCATCAGGTGGACTGTGTTTTATTGTAATCTTTTAAACAGGGTTACTTTGCAATAACCGGCCAAATTTTGAGAGAGGGTTCAAAATAAGTAATATAGGCAAACGGTGAAACAAAACTCATTAAAACAATCTCAAACATTCTGTCCTTTTTATCTTTTAAATTCAAAATGCGTGGTAATGCATTATTTTAACTGATTTTAATGCGCCCGCACACATTCGTAAGCGTTATAAAATTGCCCATAAATCACATTCAATTTGGGATAATTATATTTCAAATAAACGTGAAGCTTTATTTACTCGTTTTTAAAAACTGAAATAACGGTATATCATTATTTATATATTTGAACTTAACTTTAAAATTTGGCTACTCTTTGAAAAATAACCTTGTATATAATATTTCTTCTATCCGTGTATGTGACTGATCTCCTCCTAAACGGCTGGACCGATTTTGATGAAATTTTGTGTGTCATTAAGTTGATTCGAGAATCGTTTAGATTCACAATTGGACCCGGTAGGTGACGCTGTTGTCGAGATACAGAAATCACCCGTGCGAAGCCAGGACGGATCGCTAGTATTATATAAAAAACAACGATCACGGTAAAAACGGAGACTGTATTGTACGCTAGCAGCGAGGTGTACGTTACTACATTATTAAAATGTAACTTACATTAACTAACTTACATTATTTTATTATATTGGTATTATTGTGTTATAAAACTGAAGCGACAAACAAATTTACAGTTCCCTGATGGTAAGTGGCTCCTGCAATCCATGGACACCTGCAGCCAGCTTCAAACAAAGAAGGCTACAGATGTGTTTCCACCTCTGAGGACTAAGATGAAATGCCTCAATTAATGCCTGTAATTATACACACTCTCTATACCCTTCAGACCGAAACACATCCGTGCAGGGTTGCTGCTTGGCGCCAGGAATACGTATGAGAGTGGTACCTACCCAGCGGACGCTACTTCTACGCAGAAATGGAGTCCTAGTAACGTAGTAGTATTTAAAATACACAATTAGGCTGATAATTTGACTATAAATGTATGACGTCACTAATCATTAAAGTATATGCTCATACAATCCATTTATAGAGAACCATGCGGTCCACCCCGGTTTCTTACGGGTGATTTGTGGATCTGGACAACAGCGCCACCTACTGGGTCCAATTTAGACCATCTAGGGACTCACTCAAACACACACAAAAATTTTCATCAAAATCGGTCGGGCCATTTTCGAGTTTTTGCGAGACTAACGGACAGCAATTGATTTTTATATATAGAGACAACTAGAAGAAGAAGATGGACACTTGGTCAAGTATTAACACAAAAACAAAGATGAGATTATATGTTATGATAATTTATATACAGTTAAATGGTTCCCTTTCCGCCAGGGCAAAGTAATTTAAAAACTACTAAATGAAACAGCGTTTTAAAAATAAAACCTTGAATCTACGGTCCACGCAATTCTTTTCCAACTAGACATCTGAAATTGTTTTCGGAGAAAAAACATCTTTTATCTTTAGATCATTCGAATGTCATGAGACTATAATAACATTATAATAAGGTATTAAACCGTGTAGTGGCGGTGTAAGAATATCCACTACCCCATATCATCACGCGGATGTCGTCTTACGACAGAGGGAATCAGGAGATGGGCAGCAGCGTCTTCCTAATAACGAATAAAAATAAAACAACTGCGGTTGCTAACCCGCTTGCCAAGCGTGGCAACTATGGCAAATAGCCCCTCTATGAGGCAATCTATGGGAGATGCTTATGTTCAGCAGTGCACTTGAGTAGGCTGTAACGGTAAGGTATTAAACTGTCGTGTTGTGACGGCGTAAAACAAAACCCCATATCAATACACGGATGCCGTAAGAGGCGACAGAGGGAAACTGAGGCAGGAGGTATGCAGCAACTATGGAAAACTGCTATGGACTTGATATTCTGTGATAAAAGAAAAATAAACAAATCTGACCTAGATAATATGGCGTAATAAATCACCTATACTAGTATATAAGTTTTTATACATGGTAGAGCCACGCTGCAGCTATTATGGTTGTAGCACGAATGGGTCGGCTCGACCGGGGTAGGACCACGCTCTCACAGAATAACAGCGTAAAATAACAGGTTAGTGCTGCTGTGTTTCGTATAGTGAGTGTAGAGAACCGGAAACCCTTTTTACTGGAAACGAGGCATTCCATCTTAGTCCTCACGGCTTACAACGCATCTACATTTTGATTCGTAACCGAGGATAGATGTAGATGTGTATGGGCCACAGCAACCACTTACCATCAGGTGGACTGTGTGCTCGCTTGTCACCTTCATACTATAAACAAATAAGTGTAGAAAAATACCAGGTGGTAGGACTCCTTTCCAACCCAGGCGTCTGGGTAGCTACCACCCACTTACCTGTTTCTGCCATCAAGCAGCAGTACGTGCAATGCTATGTTCCCGTCTGATGGGAATAGGGAGCCAGAATAAAAACACGCTGTGAGGCAATCCATCTTAGTCCTCAGAGGTGGCAACGCATCTGTAGCGCTCGTCGTCTGAAGATGGATGCAAGTGCCCATGGTCTGCAGTATCCACTTACCATTAGGTGAACTTTAAGTTAGTTTGTCACTTCAGTTTTATAAAAGAAAATAATGGGCTCAGGTCTTCTCTAATTTCTAAGACATACGGCTTTCTCTGTTAATTATTTCTATAATAACTTTACCTTTTCAGTCAACTCGGCCAGGGAAGGCCCACGCTGTGATAGAAAACCAGTGTAAAACAGGAGCTTGGTGCAGTTGTATTGCGTATGGTGAGTGTAGAACTGGAAACCCTTTTAACTGGTAACGAGGCATTCCATATTTGTCCTCAGGTGTGAAGACATACGGGTTTCTCGGTTGATCAGCACGTTTTTACGTTGTGGAATCACGCTACAGCTATATTATGGTTGCAGCACGAATGAATCGGCTCAACCGGGAAAAGCCCACGCTCTCACAGAATATCAACGTAATACACCAGCTAAGTGTTGATCTCTCGTATGGTGAGTGACCACAACCAGAGATGTTTTTAACTGGTAACGAGGCATTCCATATTAGTCCTCAGGGGGCGACAATGCATTTTGATGCTTA
This sequence comes from Parnassius orleans, assembly GCA_029286625.1. Taxonomy (NCBI): domain Eukaryota; kingdom Metazoa; phylum Arthropoda; class Insecta; order Lepidoptera; family Papilionidae; genus Parnassius; species Parnassius orleans. The sequence continues at coordinate 2,056,443 of JAGSMP010000053.1, forward strand.
TTTAAGGATCATAAAGGAGGTATATATGAGCTCTAGCGTTCGCTGAACATCAGGTGGACTGAGTGCTGGTTTATCACTTTTACTGCTTTAAAAAATACTTGAAATTTTAATAAAAACTTGAACTCAAAATGAGTTACAATTAAAAATCTCTTACCTCCTGCGTCAACTCGTCACCACTATGGTGCCCTTCATCCGGCTCCAACTTTACGTCAAGGCCGCTTGAAGACGTGTCCAACTCGCTCACACCGCTCGAACTCGCCGAAGTGAAACTAGTGCTCGCTCTTTCCCTCTTCACGTCCAACACCAACTCCTCTTCAAACACAGGAGCCAGTTCGTACACCTCGGGATCTAAAGGCGTGTTCTCCAGTAAATATTGCTCGAGATTCTCTTGCTGTTGTTTTATATCCAAGTCTAGGTCGTTTCGAAGTTCTTTTAAGTCCTCAAACATTTCGTTATAGTCTTGTAGGTCCGCCAGGTTCTGACGGTACAAGGAGTGAGGCTCGCCTATCTCAAATTTTTCAGCTTTAGCACTAAAGTAAGGCACAAAATCGTCGATCGCATTATCGCTATAAAGATCATCAGTCTCTCTCTCCTTCTTCACTCTAACATCTAACAGATCGGACTCCTGCGAGTCCTGGGGCTCCTTTTTGATCTGCATCTCGGCGGGCTGGACTAGGAATTCGTTGACATCGAAAGAACGAGACGCGATCTCGTCGAAGATGTCCGACTCGGATCGGTTCGAGAAGAAATCGGACGATAGTGTCACCACTGCGTCTGGTTGGTGGGTCGCGGCGCCCTCTTCTGTTTCCTCGTTGTCGACCTTCACTTCTTGCGCTACGTTGTCGTCCGCGGAGACCCCATCTTGCCCTGTTTCGAGCTCCGGCGTCGGCGCGAGCGCGGGCGCTACTGTATGCGTCGAAACATCGTTTAGTAAATATGTATGAAGCACACTGTTGCTTCGTATCCGCACATTGTTTTCTATGTATGAATCGGCGTAGCGCCCGAGGGAGTTCAACTCCTCAAACAGCTGACGCTCGTAGTTGATCAAAATATTGTCCAAGGACTTCGGGTGGACGAACCTTGGTCGGATCAGCGTTCTCGTCTCCGGCTCTAACGACCAATCGGATCCGTTAGATATGTTCAAGCCGGCGATCAGCTGTTGTGTTTCGTTCTGCAGGTACTCGTCCGGGTTCGACTTCAGGAGGCTGAGAACTAACGCGAGACGCAGCAGCTCGTCTCCGTACAACTTCTTCAAGGCGATCATTGTTGATGAATCACTTATCAAAATTGAGCATTAAAATACTGTGAGATCAAAACTAATAATAAGGTCTTAACTATAGCTTGCGAGTTCTAGGCGTTATCTTACTATCACCGTACACGTCACTCCTTTTGCGCTTGTCTGGAGACATCTTGATGCGTTGTCACTTATTAACGCCATTTTGTCCAAACATTTTTGAGCACTTCCCGTTCGGAGACATCGTCACTGAGTCACTCACTTTTGATAATACGCCAAATATTTCAGAACTTTTCGAGGTAATACCTAAATTGAAAATATAGCCTTGAATATAACAGCATTGTGAATTGACCGTAAACAAAGGAATCAGCTAAAGGTTTTCGTTTTTTCCCGCTCTTGTTCACCTATATTACTATTTCTTTAACTGCCCGATAGATGGCGACAGGCGTATTTATTTTCAGCTTATTGACACGATCTAAGAATCATTCCTTTATATTTTCTTAGCTAGTAGGTTTAGTGAATTAAAAATATGCATGATAAGTTATGAACAAAGACGTGATAAGTTGTCAGTCTATCAAGTCTGACCAAACTCATTCTATCGTCATCATCATCATTACAGCCTTTCACATGTCCACTACTGAACACATTCCTTCCCGAGGACTTCCTGCATCTTTTACCAGGTCGTCACTGCAGCTAGCAGGGAGCCACTCTACACTTTGCTTACTAGTACGAGGCTACCATTCTATAGTAATATGATTATAACTGAATTATTTTTCGTTAATATTCACACTTTTACCACACAATAAAGAGCCTTTACCAAGCATTTCGCCTAAATTCTCAACGATACATTCACAACAACGCTCAACGTAGTGTGTTATGTTAGAATTTTATTTCGTATCTAACTAATTATACTTCATTTGAATTACTTAACACGAACACTTCGTTATTGGAGGCAAGAATATAATTAACATTTTAAACAACCAAGTAGGTAATTCAAAAGGAAACTATAACATTACGCCGCAAACAAAAGCCGTTTGAAACTAAATTTCAATTTAAATATTTTTTTGGAACGATAGGTTGAGTCTAACTGTATAAATGTATAATTAAAAATTTTGTGGCATTAAAAAAATTAATACAAAAATCCAGAAAAAATGCTATAGGCATTTTAGTGGGAAACGGAGCGCGTTTTGTAGCTTTTTTATAATAGGTTTCAAGCTAAGTAAAATTGAATAAATTTGGCAGCCTAATAAATAGTAAACAACACGTGCAAAACGTGAATGACGTACTTACAGTTTTATTGTTACTTAGTATTATCTATATTTAAATTTTAAATACAATAGATTGCCACAAAAAATGATAGAATGAACAAACTATTTAGAAAAAATATTCAATTGAAATAATAAATAGATACTTTAAAAAAAAACACAGAGCCGGAGATTAGGTATGCACACGGACAAAAAAATTGTTTTTTGTCCCTACATATAATTGTGTGAAAGTTTGCTAAAAACTGTTTACGCAGCGCAATTTTTTTTGGCAAGTAACTTATTTAGCTCGTTGCCATAACTTACCATGATAAATTTTTTAATCAAGAATTGAAACGCTAAATATATATTTAACTAAATATATTCCCGCCACTAAATGGAAAAAAGACCTTATGCTATTCATTTTAATTTATATTCTTTTTCTTTACCACCAGTATTTAAAAAACAAACAAAAGATTATATGAGATACGAGTATGTAAATTTTATAAATAAATAAAAATTAACCACTGTTTATTCAACTTCACAAATCAATTATTTCTTGACAGTGCAACACTTTTTAAAGTTTTCGCACAGTTTATTATTAGTCTACAACAGATAAAATTCAAACAAAGAATATTACGCTGCGCGGGAAAATGCGCGTTTCCCGCGCTTCGTGCACACTCTCGGGCGATTTTCGGCTTACTAAACACTAACACGATAAATCGCTTTTCCCAACAACCCAACATGTTTAGCGACCGGTGCGTCATATTTAGTATTTTCTGTAACCTTGTTTCAATCTCTTTTATAATAAGACAACGGTAAGGATAATATGGTGCAACAATTGGATAGATTTATTTATGTAATGACAGAATTGTATTTAATTCCGCGTCATAATTTTACTATAATTGTATATAGCTTTCGATTCTTTCCAGTCATCATAGATTTAAGGGCGAAAATTTAATTATAATATATTTAAGTGTTTTTTTGTTTTGAAACGAGTTTTATAACCTGTTATGGCATTTCACTTTTTTCTACGACGTTGGTCTAGAGGACGTAAACGCGACATGTGGCCCCAGGTTCGAATCTCAAATCGGCCCAAAATCAGTTCCTGGGTTCTTCTATCAAAAAATTCTCAATAGCAGCTCGGAGTCAGGAAGTTGGCGATGTTTCAGACCCGCGTCTCGGAAGGCAACTAAAGGCGTTAGTCTTGCGCCTGCTCTTTCTCCGATAGTGTCGGATTTCCGTCCCATCGGACTATGAGAATTCAGAATAGAGAGTACGCGTATAAAATAATTCAGTAGATGAGACATGAGATGAGAGATGCGTCAGATGAAGTTATAAAAGACAAAGAGGTAACAGAAGTGAATATAGTCCAGCATACTACTAACTCCTAAAGAACAAACATACTCTAGGTAGGTACCTATAATCGCCCAATATGGCGAGAACAAGAAATAAGAAAAAACGCGCGCCAAGTTTACACAATGGCGCGAAAATAGATATTAAACTTTTATCACTTTTGACTCAAAACAAAAAGAAGACAACGGTAAAGGTCAAGTTATCCGTCATTAGGACATATTAATTTTAACCGAAAGCATCCCGTGCAACAATGGAATATGGTGTCCATAAATTATATTACAATACGGATATTTTTGATACCGAAACATTCAGACAGAACGTGGACGTGGTAGAGCCACGCTGCAGCTATTTTATGATTGTAGCATGAATGGGTCAGCTCGACCGGGGTAGGACCACGCTCTCACAGAATACCAGCGTAAAATAGCAACTTAATGCTGCTGTGTTTCGTATGGTGAGTGTAGAGAACCGGAGACCCTTTTTACTGGGAACGAAGCATTCCCTTCTTAGTCTTCGGGGTGACAAGGCATTTACATTTTGGTCCTCAGGGGTGACATAAATGACAGAGGATAAATGTAGATGTCTATGGGCCACAGCATCCACTTACCATCAGGTGGACTGTGTGCCCGTTTATCACTTTTATTCTATAAAAAAAAAATAACTTCACCTCAGTCCCAACTAGCAACATGGTAATAGTAAAATTATTAGCCCTTGTTAATCTTACCTACTATATAATACAATACTGTAAAGATTATTTAAATACAAAATTTCATCTAAATCGCTAAATCCGTTTCGTTTAAGTTTTAAAAAGGATTATCCACACCGCCACATTCAACATGGCGGCCGAGCGCGCCAAAAATACGAATTGCATTGAACTTTCTCCGGCCAGTGTTTTTGTTTTTAAGACGTCATTGAGATGACATGGAGGCCGTTTGCCCGCAATGGCTCGCTGCCAAAACGAGCGGTGGTTGTAAAACGCACATAAAATTTTATAATTAAAAATACGAAGAAGGTGTATGATGCTATAATATCGCCGAAATATACAAATTTCAAAGTCTTGTATAATTGTGTACTAATAAAGGGATATGGACTGTTCTTACATGTTGGATGTAATATTCGATTGGAAACAAAAATGTAAACGTTTTTATTCGACGTAAGAAATTAAAATTTCGTTTACCGTTACCGTTACAGCCTATTAAAGTCCACTGCTGAACATAGGCCTCCCCCACAGATTCCCTCATATTTGTCATAGTTGCCACGCTTGGCAAGCGGGTTGGCACCACAGTTTATTTTTTATTTTTAGTCGTTATTAGGAAGACGCTGCTGCCCATCTCCTGATTTGTTTCCCTCTGTAGCCTCTTACGACACCCATGGGATGATATGGGGTAGTGGATATTCTTACACCGTCACTACACAGCACAATTTTGTTTGTCAAACTTCAACGAAATTTTTCGAAATGAGCTTGCACTACATACCTATATACAAAGGGAGTAAATACAAAAGGTAGGTAGTATATCATATTCTAAGTGGTATCACTCCTTTTCTGCCTACCAAATAGTAATACCGATTTCTGTGTGCCTGTACTGTTATGTGACGACTAAAAAAAAGCCACCCAAGTGCGAATCAGACTCACGCATGAAGGGTTCCGTACCGTTGTAAAACACGTTTCTAGTAGGGGAACCCCCTTTAATTTATTTTTATTATTTGTTGTTTTAGCGGCAGAATGTGTATTTCTGCACATTCTGTGAAAATTTCAACTGTCTACCCATCACGGATCATGAGATACAGCCCGCTGACAGACGGACGGACGGACGGACTGACGGACGGACAGCGGTGGCTTAGTAATAAGGTCCCGTTGGTTACCAGGTTCAGGTACGAAACTACTAAAGTAGGTGCATAGAACTCTATAACAATTTAATGACAAGTCCAACACGTGTAAAACAGAAATACACATTCTGTGAAAATTTCAACTGTCTACCCATCACGGATCATGAGATACAGCCCGCTGACAGACAGACGGACGGACGGACTGACGGACGGACAGCGGTGGCTTAGTAATAAGGTCCCGTTGGTTACCAGCTTCAGGTACGGAACTGCTAAAGTAGGTGCATAGAACTCTATAACAATTTAATGACAAGTCCAACACGTGTAATGTAATGAGGTGATAAAAACATAACTCTTTGCATTGTCTCGCGTAATATTTGAAAGTGTAAATACGGTAGAACAATAGAATAAAGACTGACAGACGTTTGGCGCGAAAATGTCATAATTCCCGCCAATTCTAATATTAATTACCTACTTTATTTTCATATAACTAAGATCCATAATATTATATAACAAAACATAATGCTCAAAATCATATATATATGGGCGTTTCTCTGTAAACTGGGCAACTCGCTGTCTCAGGCCAATATTATATAAATGCGTACAGATTATTATATATTTTGTATCAAAAACGCTTTCATAGCCCTCAAAAAACAGTCCCCTAACGTGTCACCATAGCAGTATAGTCAATTCAGATCAAATTAATTAAGGCAATAACGATAGGAATCATTCAAATCGTTTGATTATTCAAACAATAATGTGTGTGTGTTAATGGCACAGGCTTATTTTTTTATAAATATTATTTTATAAAACTAAAAAGTAAATCAAAGTTTGTCTCCGCATTTTGTGAACAGTTCCCCTGTCTATCTATATTTTAAATTACGCGTCACGTAATCTAAAGGTTAAACAATTGTATTACTGCATGTAACAAAACGCAAACGATCTGAAGTTTGCACGGATGTCGCTATTAGCGCTCGGAAAAGTTTTTTTTTTAGTGCTGCACGTATGTCACTCCGTGGAACTCACATCTTTACCTGACAGCCGACAGTCCTCATCATAAGGATTATTTTTATTTATTCTTAATGTACTATATGTAAACCTTAGAAACTTTATATTGTTTAATTGATAAATTTTCCCTGTGTACAGCAAAATAACATGATTCAATTACATTTTGTGCTACCTTTCAATTAAATCAAATTAAACAGTCCCCTGCCCCTCAATAGGACAGGGGATTGTTTCCGCCTCCAGGGGACTGTCTTTATATTATCTTTGTCATTTATTCAGGTACCATGTGTTTTGAGTACAGCGCCTAGGAAGAAATAACTCTCTAAGGAGGATATTTCGCATAGAAAATGAGAAGCCGAGCGAAGCAGATATGAGCGTATTAAAACGACCCGCAGAAAAGGGAAGAACATAGGGAGTAAGACGAAAATGGAACTAGAAAGCTTGCTAAAAATATGACTCCACGAGGATACCGGGAAGCAAAGAAAAAGTAAAGAGAGCATTGCACTAAGTATCGCAATCAGAAAAACGTATTACAAACACGTGTATGAGAGAATTTTCTCATACACGTGTTTGTAATACGTTTTCTTGATCTAGAGTATTTACTCCAGATTCTGTTGTATCATTCATCTCAAATGTCAACACCTGAAGTTGCTGAATTTATTCGAAAATGATAGATGCTAAGATATAAAATAAAGAAGAAAAAAGATGAAAAAATTAGAGTCCTTAAAAATTAAAGTATTGAAATACTGCAAATCTTTCCTGAAACTAGTTTTGCTAAAAGTCTTTTTTCTTTGAGTATCTGCCATTTTCTGCAACTTAGTGTTTGGTATATTTTTAGACTTTGTATTTGCTTTCGTACATGCTTGATTTGTTACTCGACTTATACAAGAAATTCCAGCAACAGAAGAGCAATTTCAAACTGAGTTATCAAACCTTTTGTAGACTGCAACCTTTTTGGATTATCATGCCCAAAATTGATAAGCGCGGTACTTGTTTGTGCATTAACCACACAAATATACATTTGAAATTATTAGCTTCAGAAAAGTAATTTATGAGTACAAGACAAAACTGATTGTGGAAGATGTGTTCACTGATTCAGAATTTGATAATGAAGCTGGACCTAGTTCTGCTACAGTAAAAGCATTAAACACATATTACATCCTCGACAAATTGCTTGCCAGAAATATGCAATGTTTCATACATGTTAGCATTATTGACAAGATTGATGAAGAAGATGGCGAAATTCGTGTAACAATCTTAAGGCTCTGTGGTAATTAAGACCATACATTCGGATTTGAACAAGACAAAGTGACAGATGTTACCATGGACCAGGTGATACAGAACCTCCCAATTAAAAATATAGTTTTAAAAAGGCAATAGAATCTTCTACAAATTTTATTCACCTGTAAATGTTTTTGATAAACAGTAAGACCAAATTCTTAATACTATTTTTCTTTACCAATTTGTGCCATATTTAAGTTATAAATAATTATCTTTAATTATATGAGACTAATTGTAAAGTGTAAGATTCATAGTACTTAAACATTTTTTCAATGTACGTGATTTTAATTGAATACTTTATTTTAATTATTTAGTTATTAAGATTTCAGAGTTGGAATTTGAGTATGAGTAGAATATTATAAAAAGAAGAGAAGGACGACAAGAAGAGTAGATTTTTTGTTCCTTTATTGTTTACATACTTAATTCCTAAGCTCCAAAATTTTTAGAAAATAAAAAAGATTTCATTTTGGAACTGAAATGTTATTTTTCATTAAAATACACAGTCCCCTGACATAAGCAACAGTCCCCTGTATCTATTTTTTAGAAAACTCTCAATATTTTCTAAAGTAATGGAAATATTTTTGGTTCATCTGCCGTTTATTATTAAATTGGTGGATATATGTGCCCTGAATAAGATTTTTTAAATATATAAGCAACAAAGTTGCCTAGACAACTTTCTTAGAACGAGTTGCCCAGTTTACAGAGAAATGCCTAAATAACAAATAGCAATGATCCAGAGCAATTAGTATAATATGAAACTGAAACAGGAGATGGGCAGCAGCATCTTCCTGATAACAACTCAAAATAATAAAAAACTGCGGTTGCCAACCCGCTTGCCAAGCGTGGCAACTATGGCAAAATCTCCCCCATGAGGCAGTCTATGACAGAAGCCTATGTTATGCAACATGAACGTTTGCCAGCATTGCTTTTATACAAAGAAAGTGACAAACGAGCACACAGTCCACTTGATAGTAAGTGATTGCTGTGGCCCTCTATCCTAGATTAAGAATCAAAATACAAAAGCATTATGAAGCATGGGAACAAGAAAATAGAATGCCTCTTTTTTAGTGAAAAGTCTTCAGGTCTCTACACTCACCACACGAAACACAGTAACATTCTGCTCCTATTTTACATTGGTATTCTGTGAGCGCGTGGTCCCGGCAGAAAATGCCTGTATTAGCAGCATTAGGCAGAGTATGCCAGCAGCACTGGGTTCCCTATTTGTGCTGCAGGCATAACACAGCTGCAGTATGACTCTATAATTTGTAAAAAAGGTCAAATTATTTGAAATAACGTAACCTCTAAAATAATAACATGTTTTTATTAAAAAAAAATTAAAACGTTACCCCCACTAGGATTTTCTCCTGTATCGTGGTGCCAGTTTATAAACATAAATTGCACAAGGACAAACATCCCGACCCGGAACAACTATTTATAGGCCATACGAATACTTGTTCCGTGCGGGATTCGAACCCGCGGTCCCCAGCGCTGCAACTCATTGCTAAGCCACTGCGCCACGGAGCCGTCCTATATAACATTATAATGCGTTTTATCATTACAGGCCAGTACTAGTCCGCTGCTAAATACAGACCTCCCCCAAGGAATGCCACAAAGCACAATCCTCCGATCCGATCCGATGTTATAGCAGGTCGTCACTCCATCTAGTCGAAGCCTAGATGGAGTGACGACCTAGAATATACAAAATTCGACCTGCTCAAAATTCAAAACTTTATTAAACATAGTTTGTATAAAGGGTTATTATAAAATTAAGGAATTTATGGATGATAATAACCCTGGGAATGAGGTGTTCTCTACCAAGCTATTTCTAATTTGTTTTGTGTGGTTAATTGTGTAACACATGATTGTAAGCTGTTATTTAAAAAAGTCCTGCTGGGTTTCTTGCTGGTTCTTCCCAGGACAGAGGTTTTTTCGAACCAGTGGTAATTAAACAAAAGAGTGACTTTCAATAAGTATTATTTATAATCTATATTGAATAAAAAGTTTGTTTCTGTTTCTGTTTCCTACACTTCGCTTACCGGTACAAGGCTGCTACTCGAGAACCTTTCTTCGCCATCGTCATTTGTCAAAATACTTACAATTTTTAATTCTATTAAATTTATTTTTAATTGAATATAATTCACGGTGGACGAACATCGACGTTACCAATTGGATTTGATGATTAATACTTTAAAATGGCGCATTTATATTTCTGAGTCGCAGAGCTAAAGGAAATAATGATGTTGATAAGACGTAATCGACCTTTTGCCCACGACGTAATTTGATAAGCAACAGACTATTTCGCAACAGTTTGATCGCAGGCATCGTAAGAGGAGAACCGGAAACCCTTTTTACAGGTAACGAGGCATTCCATCTTAGTCCTCAGGGATGACAACGCATATGCATTTTGATTTTTAATCGAGGATATTTTGTAGTGTAATAATAATAATAAAAACATGCGTGAATGTCGTGGAACACTCGGTTGAAACGAAGTTCCTTTCGTAGTATATTATTGTTGATAAACGTATTATATTATTGATTAACAAATACAAATAAATGAATTACTAGCGATTTCCTTCATGGCAAGATAAGAAAAAGTGCGAGGGAGATGGATATTATTCCGTCTCGCTCGCACTATAGAAAGGGGGTCGTGACGGAAAAATCTTACGCTAATCCCAGTCAGCCTCTCAGGTCATCTGAGGCGACTGGGACTCCGTGACGGACTGCTCCGGGATCAAATGCAGAAAGCGGTGCTCCTCGATACCACCCGCATTGACCGCCGGTTTCTTTCCCTTTCTCCCTAACCCTCGGCCGTTCGAGGGCTTCCATCTGGTTGAGTTTTTATTTATTTATTTATGTTCGTATATTTAATGTATATTTATGTATATTAATCATTCTCTTTTATATTTATTCGGCCCAACCAGATGAAAATACTCCATGACTACCCGAAAATAATCTTTATTTGCAAGAATATGGTATGTATGAGCAAATCCACGAAGACTATGTTCAGCAGTGGATTTCAGGCGCTTTTTCTTTACATTGAGCCAAAATTCTGGAATCGCTACTACTTTTATAACTATGTCAAACAAAATAAATATAATACATTATTTTGTTTGACATAGTAACTCACGATACCGAACAAAATAATCCCTTTTATTTCAGCAGCGTTAAATTAAAATAGAAAAATACATATATCTATGCTCACTTTCGCGATTGCAATTATAGCATAAAACACTTTCTCTTGGTTGTTCGCGAACTTTCATTGCGTACCGCTATATTAACAACGGTCTTTTCATTCAATTTTTTTTTCTGTTTTACTTAATTACTTAAACAAAAATGGAACTATTTACTTATCGTAATACGTAGCAGCCTAATAATTAACAGTTTATTAGGTTATTTACACAGGTGGTAGAGTTGACCGTGTGGTGGCAGTGTAAGAATATCCATTACCCTGTATTGTTCCGTGGGCGTCGTAAGAGGCGACCGTTACCTTTACAGCCTATTAAAGTTTACTGCTGAACTTAGGCCTCTCCCATAGATTGCTTCATAGGGGGAATTTTACCATATTAGCCACGCTTGGCAAGCGGGTTGGCAACCGCAGTTAATTTTTTATTTTTAGTCGTTACTAGGAAGACGCTGCTGACCATCTCCTGATTTCGTTCCCTTTGATGCCTCTTACGACACCCATGGGATAATATGGGGTAGTGAATATTTTTACACCATCACTACACATTATACACTGCCAAAACATGGTGACAGAGGGAAACAAACCAGGAAATTGGCAGCAAAGTTTTTTAAAACAATTAAAAAATACTGCTATTGCTAACCCGTCTGCCAAGCGTGACAACTATGGCAAATATCCCCCTATTCGGCAGTGGACTACAGATGGTAAGACTACTTTTTCTGCTTTAGAGCACAGAATATATAATAGTATTATTATGGCCAAATACTCAAACGGTACTCAATTTTAACATGTCTCAAGTCTCGTGCTGTCACAGTCACTTTGACTTAAAGTGATAGAGACAGCACGAGACTTAACGGAGAAATTGAGTAGCGTTTGAGTATTTAGGCATTAGTCTGTCTAGGTAGGTAAGACCCCTTCCCTGCGGGGTCGCATTCGATTCGGCGGAAAGGCCTTCAGGCTAAAGCCGTTCCCAGGTGGTGTTTAGTGGGTAAGGCACTTTTTCAAAGTGAGTCCCACATAACCACGCAGCCGGCTGCGTGGTATGCTATGAGCATTCACCACCCCTCCCCCGCTTCCGGCTTTCCGGTGCCTTGCATTGGGCGCAAAAAAAAAGGTAGGTAAGAGTGGTCTTACTGATTTCTACCGTTAAGCAGCACTGCACTGCAGTTTTCTGGTCCCGAAGGGTTTAAATGTTTCGGTCTTAAAATTAAAGAGAGCCAGTATAGTTACGGACTCTCTCGCCTTCTTTGTTTGAAGTTGGTTGCAGGTGTCCACGGGCTGCAGTAACCACCTACCATCAGGTGTACTTTAAGACCGTTTGTAACTTCAGTTTTAAAAAAAAAACAGTTTTCTAAAACTATTTTGTACAAAAACAGAAAATAAAGAATTGTTTTAGTAACAAGTCTTAGTTTTCCATAATGAAATTACTATAAGATTGATCGATGAATTACAAATTTTGAAATATCGAATTATTTATCAAGTTTCAACGAGGGTGACAACCTTATGTTTATTTATTAATGCTAAGCACGAGCGTTTAGACTTAAGACAAGCATTTGGAGAAAAAATAAAATTGTCAACACTACGTAATCCGGAACGTTTCTAGCTGCCTGTCACCTTGAACTCTAAATGAGAAAAAAAAACATGACACCGACGTAAATTATGGCGCGAACTCGCGATTGTACATTTTGTTGTAAACTTTACGGCCGCGGAAAATGTACTGGTTTTAAATCGCCAAATCTACATAAGAACAATAACAAATAACAGTTCATTGACTGATAACATTGACTATATGTGTACAACGCACTTTCAGATATGATAAAAAATTACTTAGAAAATATTAAATATGTCTCCTTTTTCTATTTAAAAAATTTCATTCATTTGTTACTAGAGCTATAGATAAGAAAAATGGAAGAATAACCGTTACTTATCAAAGGGTGACTGCCTCGTTGATCTAGTGATCTTAAGTGCAACTGCTGATCATGCACAATTCCGGGTCAGGCCAACAACAGCTGTTCGGTTTTTGTGTCAAAAAATTCACAGTTGCTACCCGGAGTCAGGAAAATGACGGGGATTACCTCCGTGTCTTGAAAAGCACTCGAGAGCCGTGGTAGCTTAGTAGCGCCGTGGTAGCTTATAGTCTTTGCGTTATAGCATGGTGCGGGTGACACAGCTCACGCCTATGAAGTTTCGTATTTTTTTAGATAAACTGTCATACAGATATTGTTGTACTTCATGGATGGGTACCGCCCACTTACGACAGTGATATGCCACGCTAAACTATGCCATGCCATAACGAACAACCACAGACTATCAAAAATCGGTTTTGAAATAAATCGAATATATAAAAATCACGTAAATATGTATTGGAATTGGAACTAATCGTTCAACAAATTCGGATTTACGGAAACAAAACTCACATAGACGAATATGCAGTGTTTCCGATGCATGGACGATAAATTATTCGTTGGTCAGCTCAGGCAAAAAAATAATTATAAAGCAAATTACGCATTGTGTGAAAAATACTTTATCATAAGTCATGGCGGCCAAAATGGGTACAAAAAACCTATTTTTTATTTTTATTTCATTAGATTTATAAACCAAATTCGATTATTTTTACCTTCCGGCCCATTGGACCTGGCAAAACTAATACACATGTAGCAACAGGCGCTAGCACTCGTACCTTGAAAAGCTGCCGGTGCAGTCTACGTCGTACTGAAAATTACAGATGCTTGCAGCCATTTTATTTGTTTAAATGTCAATATGAATGTTGCAATCAACATGAAATAGAAGATGATTTTTATTTTCAAATTAATACATAGTATAATCTATACCTTAAAGTATCTGTTTGTAATATCAAAATAATAGCCTTTTACTAAATACATATGAAAGTATATACGGTATTTATAGCAAAAAGACAAAAACAATTTTTAAAATGTTTGTCTTACTGTCTGTTTGTTCCGGCTTATAGCTGGCACTGACAGATAGCCGATGTTATAAGGAGTAACACAGGCTAATTTTAATTTAGAAAAAAAATTAGGATTCCGCGCAAAAAAATTAAAACCCATGAAATCCAATCGTAATAAATACCAAGCGGGCGAGGTCCTGGAACAGCTATTATGTAACTATGTCACAATTTGTATTAAACTTTAACTTAATTTTACATACTTTGTAGTTTATAAAGAAATATATGTTTCGGTTTTAATTTTTATATCGATAGCTAATCGATAATTTTTGCTTTGCTTTGTGTATCGTTAATCGCCTTTTTTAAATCGATTTAACAATGTTCCATCTCTAGACACGCCAAAAGTGTAAGCTGTCACCCGCATCATGCTGTAATGCAAGGACTATAGTAGAGCCGTGGTAGCTCAGGGGCTAAGCACTTGCTGTAAATTTCAGAGTACGCGAGCAATCCGGGTTCGATCCCTGCCGGCACCAATGAAACAGTTAATTGCAATTTTAAGTGCTGATTTACCACGTGCTCGGCGGTGAACTAAAACATCGTGAGGAAACCTGCATGTCTAAGAAATAAGAAAAAAATTATTTCGAAGGCATGTGAAGTTCGCCAACACGCACTGGGGCAGCGCGGCGGACATTTCCTTGCCCTAAAACCCTCTCAGAAATGAGAGGAGGCCTGTGCCCAGCTGTGGGACGTATATAGGCCTTTACTTAACTTAACTTTACTTGAAAAGCACGTGATGCTGTTGGTCCCGCGCCTGATCTCGCCCCGATCGTGCCGGATTGTCATACCATCAGACTATGAGAGTGAGGGACGAGTAAAGAAGCACTACTCACTCACTCTCATAGTCTGATTGTATATCGTAGTAGTAGTAATTGTTTACTACAATCTTATCTCCATTGAGACTGACCGCCGCGCCGTGACCGAAATTCGGTCCGAGGGACATTTTCTTTGAGGACATATTAAGGGGATATTTGACATTACATTATTACTTTTATGTAACAGTGACAAACATCTAGACCAGAAGTATTTATTTTAAGCCATACAAATATTTGCCTCGTGCGAGAATCGAACCGGCAATACCACAGCGACACATTCAAATTCCACTACGACTATGTGCGAATATCTAATACTAAATTCATTCATTCATTACAGCCTTTCAAGTCTACCGCTGAACATAAGCCTACAATATAAATTACCTCAAGAGAGATATCTGCCATAGTTGCCACGATTGGCAGTGGGGTTGGCAAGCACAGTCTATTTTTATTTTTATTTGTGCTGCCTACACCTTTATCATTTGCGACACCCACGGGATAATATGGGGTAGTGGGTTCTCTTACGCCGCCACTAAACGGGGTCTTTGCTACTATGGAAACATATTATTCATCCCAAAAAGGGCCATTTCCCTTGAACAACCAGGTCGATACAGACTATCCGATCTCTCTTCTCTGTCGCACTTCGGCGAGTGAGAGGGAAGCAAAACCGCTAGGTCAGCTGGTTGTCCTTTACATCAATGAAAGGTTCACTCCAAGGTTAAATCAAACGCTACACAGCTGGTCAGTTGTGATATGGTTTTGTGGCAATCACAGTTTTAATTTAAAAAATAAACATGTGTGCAGCACGCGGTTGAAGTGGAACCTACAGAAAACTAAATTTCCAGAGTATGAGACGAATGCACATTTTAATCAGTGGGATAATTAATAATTATAGGGTTTATTTATTATAATATTGTTATCTAGTTAAAAGGAAATTACATTTTGTTCTAATGATTTATTTACTATGATAATTTTCAACCACACACAAATGCGGTATAAAATATAAGATAAAAGGTTAATTTTATAGCAAATAAATGTAAAATAGGGATTGTAACATTTATTTGGGAAGAAGAAGAAGCACAAGAGGAAGGAGAGTTACGCCATCTATATCTACAAGGTGCTCAAGCAGGTGCACCCCGATACTGGTATATCCAGTAAAGCGATGTCCATAATGAACTCGTTCGTTAACGACATCTTCGAACGCATAGCCGCAGAGGCCTCGCGCTTGGCTCATTACAACAAGCGTTCGACTATTACTTCCAAATTTACTTTAAATTATAGTGTAATTAAATCAAAATAATTTTTTTTTTGAGAAAAATTTTGATTGACTCTCAAGTTGGTACGAAAAATAGACGTTACATCATTGATATATTAAATCAATGCGTTAGATGGCCTAAACAAGACTAAATTTAATACATTCTATCTCATCCTCTCGTAGGCTTTATCGCTTTTTCGTTTCATCGAATTTCAAATCATAACGATTCTAAAGGAAATTTTCACTTAAAAATAATCAAATCATTTCTGTTTTGCGTAAAGAGACTGTCTAACGCTACTCCAAACTCTGAAGGTAAAGCTATATATCGGAGCGTTTTGGTGGGAACTCGACCGCCGGCGGATTGTTTCTCCTGTTTTAATAATGACTGCACTCTTAGATCTATAGGTTTTAGGTACTTGTCGTGGGAGAGAGAAAGTGTTGCCATGTCCAGTTTTTAAAAGTTCCACAATAAGTGTTGCCCAAATCTTGGAAGCTGGCCAATGTGCAGCCTGTGCCTAAAAAAGGCAGCCGTGCCGACCCTGCCAACTATCGGCCAATTTCAATTACCTCCATACTCTGCAAGATTATGGAGCGTATATTGAACGCCCACCTCATGGCATACCTAGAGCAGAATGATCTCCTCAGTGACCGCCGGCACGGGTTTCGCCGAAATCGATCAACTGGAGACCTTCTAGCGTATGCCACTCACATCTGGGGCGAAGCCCTCGAGAACAGTGGGGAAGCACTTGCTGTTTCCCTTGATGTCTCGAAGGCCTTTGACAGAGTTTGGCACGCTAGCCTTTTGGGTAAGCTTCCAGCGTACAGCTTATCCCCTGGTCTGATTGAATGAGTAAAGGACTTTCTGAGTTAACGGTCTCTCCGGGTCGTCGTCGATCGCTGCTCATACGATCCTGTGGCGACTAACGCCGGTGTTCCTCAGGGGTCCGTTCTCTCCGCAACTCTCTTCCTGCTGCATATTAATGATCTGCTTATGCCCGGTATCTATGGGTATGCAGACGATAGCACTGTTGTGGAGAGATACCAACCAAGTGCCCGGGTCAGTCGGGATTAAATCCAGTCCAAAAGAGAAGCTATGGTTGAGCGTGTGAATCCAACACTACAGGCAGTCTCTGAATGGGGCGATGCCAATCTCGTGGGATTCAACGCCTCCAAAACACAAGCGTGTCTTTTCACTACTAAAAGGAGCCCGCTCACCCTGGCTCCTACTTTCCGGAATGTATCCTTGGAGTACACTGACCGCCAGTTGTTAGTTAGGGGTTGAATTTTCTCCGAACCTCAACTATGGGCGGTTCATTAAGTCCAGAGCCAAAGCAGCCGCAAGGAAACTTGGTGTCCTTGCAAGGGTGCAGCGGTACTTCACGCCGGGGCAGCTTCTTACTTTATATAAAGCGCAAGTCCGTTCGTGCATGGAGTACTGCTGTCACATATGGGCTGCTGCTGCAAAATGCCACCTGGCAGCGTTGGACTCAGTGGAAGAACGTGCTAAGAGGCTCATTGGTGACCTTCATTCGGTTGAAACCAACCTTGTCAGTCTCGAGCACAGGCGCAGAGTATATAAGATGCATTTGGGTGAGTATGCGCAGGAATTGCATGCTTTAATTCCTCCTTCTCCTTTCCACCATCGGACGACCAGGCGATCGGCGGGTCTTCACCCCTTTGTTGTCGATATTCCACACATTAGAACCAAACGGTTTGTTTCGACTTTTGTAATGCGTACAGCAAAGGAGTGGAATAATTTGCCGTCGTCTCTCTTTCCGTCCGAATACAATATGGGCGTCTTCAAGGCACGAGTGAAAAGGCTTTTGTTACGCTAAGACAGTGAGATTTACCATCTAAGGCTGCATCACCACTTACCACCAGGTGGGATTGTGGTCAAGCACTGGCTTATAATAAGTAAAAAAAAAGACTTTATTGATTTTTAATTCTAACCTAAAAGAGCGATCGAACTGACCACGAACGAGTGCGTCTTTTCTACAGACTTCAAAAAGGAGACGGTACTCAATTCGACTGTATGTTTTTTTTATGTGTGTTGCCTCATAACTTTTTTCTGGGTGAACCGATTTCGATGATTCTTTTTTATTTGAAAGCTGGTGCTTCTCATGTGGTCTCATATAAATTTGATCAAGGTCTGACCAATAGTTTTTGAGTTATTCTTAATAATTTATATTGAAGTCGGTTGTACAAAATTTTTAATTTTAAATTATTAAATGTGCAATTGGTGTATAATTGATGAACACACAATGAAATGTATTAAAAAAATTACAAATAAACTTTATGTAGTATCTTAGTAGCAAAAAGATTTTTCTAGCTTTTAACTTAAAAGCTAGAAAAATCTTTTTGCTTCCGATAGATGCCGGTATAACCACCTTGTTAACGCCAGACGTAAAACATCCAGACCGGCGACGGGCAGCAGCGTCAAAGATGCTCACGTCTGGTTCTGCGATCCTCCATCCAATGCCAAGCGTGACGATTGAGGCAAATCCTCCTTACAATGGGAGTTACCCATGTCCATCAGTGGTTATATTACGGGCTGATGATGAAGTAAAAGAATAATGTAAAGTATCATGCATGATTACAAGCAGACAGATCTTAAGTCTTAACGCATTTGCGCGGGAAATGTAATGTCCTCCTTTACGCGGGAAATGTAATGACCGAAATAATGTCCTCCAGACCGAATTTCGGTCACGACGGTCAAACTCAATGGAGACTAGTCATCGGCGCAGGACAGGACAGGTGCACTCTCTATTCCGTCACTCTCTCCGATGGGACGGCAATGCGACACGACTGGAGAGAGATCAGGAGCAGGACCAAAGGCTTTACGTGCCTTCCGAGGCACGGGGCTGAGACACCGGGCAGCTACTTCAACTTTAACTTCCTGATTCCGGGCAGGCAGCTACTATGAATTTCTTGACGGAAAAACTCAATAACAAATTTTTTGGCCCGACCTGGGATTCGAACCCGGGACCTCATGATCAGAAGTCACGTTTACAACCACTAGACCAACGAGGCAGCGGGAAATGTAACAACTATATAAATAACCGTAGACTATCATATTATATGGACTAGACTCTTAGATTAACTTAATTCCTCCCTCTTCCTTCATCATCGGACAACCAGACGCACGGCCAGTCTCCACTCCTTCGTTGTCGACTTACCCCGCATTCGAACCAAACGGTTTGCTTCATCGTTCGTCATGCGTACAGCAAAAGAGTGGAATAAATTACCAGCATGTGTCTTTCCATTCGATTACAATGTGAGTGAACAGGCTTTTGTTAAGCTAAGTCAGTGCGCTTTGTCATCACCGGCAGCATCACCACTTACCATCAGGTGGGATGGCAGTAAGCCCTAGCTTAGACTAGTTAAGAAAAAGACTCCTAGCTCGTATAATTTTTTTTTAAATTATGCTAATTATACCAACAATATCATAATTACCCCGACTGTGGAAAATTAACTGGTTTTTTCTGCTACTATTAAAGTTCTACTTGAATGTCAAACTAATAATGACAGCGCCGTTCGTGAACCATGCGATAAATCGCAAGGTTTGAGCGACAACTATATATAAAAGTGAATCGCTGTCCGTTAATCTCGCTAAAACTCGAAAACGGCTAAAACGATTTTGATGATTTTTTGTGTGATGAGTGAGTCCCTGGATGGTTTAGATTCACATTTGGACCTGGTAGGTAGCGCTGTTGTCAAGATCCAGAAATCACCCATGCGAAGCCAGGGCGGCTCGCTAGTTTTTTATAAAATTAACTTTCAATAAAGGGGACTACTGGGAATTTTGGGACTAATGGGAAAATTGTCAAAGCCGACTTATAAGAACTAAAAACAAATAAATTAAAACGAACCAGAATGTCAGCGTAAAATAGCAGCTTAATGCTTCTGCGTTTCGTGTGGTGAGTTCAGAGAACCGGAGACACTTTTGCTGGAAATTAGTGATTCCATTTTAGTCCACAGGGGGTGACAACGCATCTGCATTTTGATTCTTAACCGAGGATAGATGTAGATGTGTAAGGGCCACAATATCCCTTACTATCAAGTGGACTGTGTGTTCGTTTGTCACCACACGCGGTAGAAGTAGAAACCTTCAGAAAACTAAACTTGGAGAGAATGAGACGAATGCAGAGTATCTTCTAACTCATTCTCTCGCAGGCTAAATGAGACTTTGTCTCTTATTAGTGTCGCTTTTTCGTGTCATCGAATTGCAAATCATGATTCTAATGTTTTCACTTTAAAAAAAAAAAAAGTATCCAAGTGTATAACCAAAATAAACATGGTTGGCAGTTACACATTGAAAACAAAAATATCACGTCGCGAAGCATTTCGGAAACGCTAATTAATCCAGCCTACATTTTGATGGACACGGATAAAACTGGGATCTCGAGCGATTTACGCGCCAGCCCTTTGAAAATACACCGGGTCTCGGGCCAAGGCGGACGCTCCACTTCACCGCCTTAAATAAAACCCCTGCATCTTTGTTACGAAGAAATACAGGCGTATGTAAATACAGAAGTACAGGCGTATTAATAAAACTGGACATATGCCGAGAAACTTTCGCGTATGGCATACTCCAATTGCATTTTATTTTTGTACATGTTAACCCTATAGCGAGGACAGATGTATTTTTATAGAATATGTGTGACAAACGAGCAACAGTCCACCTGATGGTAACTGGATACTGTGGCCCATAGACATCTACATCTATCCTCGATTAAGAATCAAAATGCATTGTCACCCCTGAGTACTAAGATGGAATGTCTCATTTTCAATAAAGGGGTCTCCGGTTCTCTACACTCACCATACGATTATCACAGTAGCATTATGCTGCTTTTTACGCTGGTATCCTGTGAGAATCTATTTAAGTATACCAACGATTGTTGCAACAATGCAGAAAAATAGTAAGTAAGTAATTATAACCTCAACCGGTTTCTTTACTCATAAACCTCAACTTAGATACTAATTGCACAATCAATTAAAGATATACACCGCATGCTTCAAGTTACTAAACAGTATTTTTATATTAACCACTCTAAGTAAATTAGGAGTGTTTTACAACAGTAGGCGAATAGCAGATTCGACGTATGACTTTTTAGTTCGCGGTCCGCGCCCTTGACCATTACGCTAGTGTCGCCTTAGAACAGAATTACTTACTTGTTTGTAACTGTACAACATTTATTTTTACAACACTTTTTTTCTTCAAATCTATAAATTACATTAACCTTGTAATTTTTTAAACCTGTTTTTTAATAAAATGCTTTTTCTAAATAAAATATAGTTATTTAGAAACATAGAAACACCTATCAGATTAAGCGTCATATCAGTTTTAGTATTATTTTGATTTTTAACCGATATCAAAAAAAAATTTAAATATTTTGAAGTCGATATACTTGTAGGGTCCCATTTAAATTTGGAGAAAAAATTCCACCCCTAAAGGTAGCAAATAAGGAACTTTTTTTTTTAGCAATTAGAACTCGGTTTTTACTTTTTGTTAAAATTTATAATTATAATTGAACTACTCATATACGTGGGTAACGAGAAGCTAAGTAGGCTTAGATGGAGCCGGGCTGCAGCTATATTATGGCTGTATGAATGGGTGGTCTCGTCCGGAATAGGAGCACGTTCTCACCGAATGCCAACGTGAAATAGCAGCATAATGTTACTCTTCTTTAGAGGACTTCTTCGTTACAGTAACTAGTCTTCTATGTAATACATGCTTATTGGCATGAACATAGGATAAGCTTCATATGTATTTAGCAAGCGAATGTCCTCCACGCCGAATTTCGGTCACGGCGGAGTCTCAACGGAGACTAGCCATCTGCACAGGACAGGATGCATGAGTGTATGTGCAAGCACAGTTGCTTCACTCTCATAGTCCGATTGGACGGTCATCCGACACGACCGGAGAGAGATCAGGCGCAGGACCAACGACTTTACGTGCTTTCCGTGGCACGTGCGTAAAACACCGCTTAATTCCCGACTCCGAGCGGCTACTGAGAATTTTTACTGATAAACCCAATAAATAATTTTGGCCCAGTCCGGGATCCGAACCCGGGACCTCATGATCGGCAATCGCGATAACGACCACTACACCAATGAGGTAGTCAAATATAATTAAAACAAAAGCATTTATTTAGGTCATCAAGCGGCTATCGTGCCAAGGGAACGGACGAGGTATGTAAAGACACATCGTTTTGTACATAACTGCAGTTTTGGAATGATTACAAGGAAAACTAGAGGTAGGTACGTGCGGTTAGGTTTGTGACGAAAGGCCGCGTGCACTTACATAGAAGCGAATATTGCGTTATTATTAATTAAAATGTAATTTTTAATTAATTAAAAAATATATTTCTAAAAAAGATATGAAAAAAAAACCAGCCAAAATCGGCAGTATCTTCCTGATAACAACACAAAGTAATAAAAAAAACTGCCGCTGGCAGCGCAGTTTTTTTTATTACTCGCTTGTCAAGCGTGGCAACTATAGCAAAATTCTCCCATGGCGGCAATCTATGGGGGAGGCCTATGTTCACCAGTGGACTTTTATAGGCTGTAATGGATGTATGTATAGAAGATAATCTACCAGGAGCACATGACCCACTGAGAGGTGGTAGATTATTAAATCAACAGTAACATTACAACTATGAGGCAATCTATGGGGGAGGCCTATGTTCAGCAGTGGACTTTTATAGGCTGTAATGGATGGATGAATACGAAAGAACTAAAATTTACGTCAACGATATCTTTCGTTCTTTTTTGCTTTCTTTGTTTAAAAAAAATCGATACCTCCACACTAGGATCTTCTCCTGTATCGTGGGAGCAGTTTAAATACATAAATTTCACAAGGACAAACATCCAGAGACCCGGTACAATTATTTGTAGACCATACAAATAAATGTTGCGTGCGGGATTAGAACCCTCGGCCCTTAGCGCTGCAAGTCAATGGAGGATGTCTGGGAACAGACTTATTAAATTATTTCATCACATCAATAGAATTCATTACTTAAATTCTATTAATAATAGAATACGATAGATAATAATAAATTACTAGAGACAAACGAACTTACAGTCTAAAAGAATAGAAGGCCACGAATGCCTATCTGTTACATATCCAGACGGACTTCAACGCATAAAACGAGTCCTCTACCTTCTAATAAAAGTAAAATCTGTACCAATTATTTGATAGAGTTATTGTAAGTGATTAAAAATTATTATTTGGTAGGACAGTACAGTACACGTTCAGTATTATTAGTAGTTCAGTAGTATTATATCACAGGTTTCATAGCGTGGGAAGTTAATTTGGCAGAAAAGTGTAGAGATTAATGTTTCTTTCTAAAATATTACTATTATTTTATTTTAATTAGATTAGAAATGGATAAACCAAACTACGGCTTTTCCTAAAAGTAGAAGAATTAAAAAAATTAAAAATGTGTAAAAAATTAAAGAATACAGCACTGAGGCATTATTTTGTGTAACTATACCTATATATTATAATATACACTAGAAACCGAAAAACTTTTTATTAAAATGTAACTTTTCAATGACGACGTCTCTGTGTGACCACGTGCGTGACAAATATGTAGTTCAACCTAACTACGAGTACATCTGGTGAGCGTAAGAATATTAGGCCTTATTGGAGGAACAGAAAATAATATTTCATACGTCGTAGAGCCATGCCGCAGCTATATTATGGTTGTAGCACGAATGGGGCGGCTTCACCGGGGATGGACAACGTCCTCACAGAATACCAGCGTAAAATAGCAGCTTAACGCTGCTGTTTTCTATGGTAAGTGTAGAGGTCAACGACCCTTTTTACTGGCATAAGACATTCCATCTTAGTCCTCAGGGGTGACAAGGATCTGCATTTTGATATATGGACTGTGTGTCCGTTTGTCACCCTTTTCCCATATATTTTATTACATAACTTTATCAACACTACCTATTTGTTACAACCCTATCGTCAAGTCGGTATGTAGAGCGAACCTACAAACGATTACATTTACAGTGCGTACTGCACTATCTAATAATAAAATTGTCCTCTGCTCGTTAAGACCTCGCGGTTATCGCTAAATAATGTTTCCCTTTTGAGGATTCCGGCTGTTACCGTTTCGCTTACGACTGCAAATTTATTTGTAACTTGAGCTGTATTAAAAATACTGACCGAAAAGAAACTGCACGCTAAAGAAAAGAAAAAGAAGAAAACAAAAAACGAATGAAGAACTCTATCGGTTGCATAGACTTACGATCTATCCTAAGTTAATGATTGGTTGAGTGCATATTTGCGTGCTATTTAAGACAAAATAGCCATTTTTACGAACAGATTTTTGTGAACAGATAGATAACAATGCCAAGTTTGATCTATCTGATTGTAATTTTATCCGAAAAACTAGGGATTCCCATCATTTGAACGCTACCTTGTTGGTTCTATTATTCATATAAAAAATTGTACAAAATTATTGTAGTGATTATAAAATGTCTAAATAAAATATAATCCCGTTGGAGTTTCTTACTGGTTCTTCTCATATTTTCCGAACCAGTGTTAAAAAAAAATGATTTTCAATAAGTATTACGTAATAATCTATATTGAATAAATATTATTCTATTCTATTCTATTCTATAATGCATAATGTAGATTGTTAGACTACGGAATGTTTGTTGTATTGCTCACTGATATCGGGTGTACCCTGACGATAAGCTGTCATGATGCTATTCACCTACATACATCAAGTTGTAGCTATCATTCATATAACGAAATTAAAACAATTTTTTTTTTATATGAAAGAGAATGAATGTAGAGATCCGGTGACCCTTTTTACTGAAAACGAGGCATTCGATTCTTAGCCTTCAGGGGTAACAACGCATCTGCATTTTAATTGTTAATCGAGGATACATGTAGAGATGTCCATGGGCCACAACATCCACTTACCATCAGGTGGAATGTGTGCTCGTTTGTCACCCTTATTCTATAAATCCAAATTAAACATATACCGTCTTATTACAAAAAGTGATTTACTGATATTTTTGGATTTAAACTACACTGAGCCACAATCTTTGAAAAATTCTAAAACTCCATACTTTACATCAGGGATTCCTAAACAATTTTGAACAAGAGACCCTATTCCAAAATGAACTGATACCTCAAACCCCCCCATAGCCAAATTACTTTAAAAATCCTATCTCTAGTTTTTTTTCCTAAATTCCAATTTAAAAACTTTGCGGTTGGTTAAGTGAGCAAACTTGACATTATTTTCTCATCAAAATTTAACAAAATAAATAGACATAAAATTCAGTAAATATCAAGTGTAATTAATAATTAATTATTATTAATACAAATTACGTAAAAATACTTAAGTAGGTAATAATTATTTGAAAAAAATATCGCAAAATCGCAAAGTAAACATAAAAAAATAAAATAAAATCGTTTATTTTGACCCCTGGGAAACCGATTTCGACCCCAAGGGATCGATATCGACCACTTTGGGAATCCCTGCTTTACATTGTAGCTCGCATATTTCTACGGGACCTCTAACGTGAAAGAGACTAAGTTTAAAATTGAGACTAATTATGAAATACTTTTTGTAACACGGCCGTAATAATTTCAGATAACAGTCGACCTTATAATTAATTTGAAGTTTCCTTCCAACAAAAACTGTACCTACCACCATTTAACAAGATTACAGATTAAACTATCATATCATGTTATAAAATAAACGTTATTTTAACCTGTTCACTAGCCAACACACAAACGACCTTCGCGATGCAGATCTTGAGATTCCGAGGAAACTGTTCACTCAACATCTGTTGCTAAACGTGTAGAAAATTAAATTGCAATGGTAAACGGGATTATTTCTGGATTATGACAATCACAACCAGATGACAGAATAACAGCGTACTAGATATAGGCTCAGGGTTCCATACTTCATTATTCCACACATACAAATAGTTGGGGATAACGCAATTTTTTTTTTTTATAGGATAGGGTGACAAACGAGCACACAGTCCACCTGATGGTAAGTGGTTGCTGTGACCCATAGACATCTACATCTATCTTCAATAAAGAATCAAAATGCAGATGCGTTGTCACCCGTGAGGACTAAGATGGAATGCCTCTTTTCCATTAAAAAGGGTCTCCGGTTCTCTACACTCACCATACGAAACACAGCAGTGTTAAGCTGCTATTTTACGTTGGTATTCTGTGAGAGCGTGGTCCTTCCCCGGTCGAGCCGACCCATTCGTACTACAACTATACTACTAATATAGCTGCAGCATGGCTCTACCACGTAAATAATATTTTACGCGTTTATTTTGATATACGCAATAAATAACCACGGTACACGATACCGTGGTGGCAGTGTAAGAATATCTACAACCCCATATAATCCTGTGGGTGTCGTAAGATGAGACTGAGGGCAACTGAACCAGGAGACGTGCAGCAGCATCTTGCTAACAACTGAATAAAAATACGGCTCCGTGGCACAGTGGCTTAGCATTCAGTTGCAGAGCTGAGGGCCGCGGGTTCGAATCCCACACGGAACAAGTATTTGTATGGGCTACAAATAATAATTGTTCCGGGTCTGGATGTTTGTCCTTGTGCAATTTATGCATGTAAACTGCCTCCACGATACAGGAGAAAATCCTAGTGTGGGGTAACGTTTTTTTTTTTATAAAATTAGCTTGTAGCAAACTGCGATTGCCAATAAGTTTGCCAAGCGTAGCAACTATGGCAAATATCCTATGAGGCAATCTATGAGGGAGGATTATGTTTAGCGGTGGACTTTTGTTAGACTGTAATTGTAATAGTAAATAACCAACCAAAAATGACCTTGCATTTCAGTAAACCACAAACTTCCTTGTGTGACCATGTGATAACAGCGTAACAATAATCATCACCCCATTTCGCGTCCCATGGATCCGTGATGACGGAACAACAATCCGTGACCTTATGGCTTCGGAGAGAGAGAGATATTAGATAGATTATTTAGTTAGAATTCGGATAGAGGATAGATGGCGGTATAACGAAAGACGGTGAAAGGGTTGGTTCTATCACTCGAATTAATAAAAAAGAGGTCTAGTACTACTATCGCTAATCTCCAAGGAATTTCTTCTGTATCGTGGAAGCGATTTACATACATAAATTTTCCATACAAATTATTGTTCATTCGGGATTCAAGCCCGCGGCCTTAGCACTGCAGAACTCATTGTTAAGCCTCTAAGCCACGGAGTCGTCTATCTCCGATCTGATCCTTTCTGTGTGAAACGTATCCAGACATAACAGCCGTTCTTGATGTAAAAAGAAAGAAAAAATCTCTTAAACTTTCAAGATCATATTAAACTGAGACACAGGACAAAAAAGTTGTTGACTGATCGTTCCGAAAGTCAAGCGACCTTAGCTTGCCACCTCCACCCACATCTTCATCAGAGAACGTTCACACTGATTGAATATAACGCGTGGGTTGCATAAACAAAGGCACCATGAAACTTTGATGTTTTGCAGCCAATTCTACGTCATTTTTTAATTTTTTTACGTGGCAGAGCCTTGCTACAGCTATATTGGTAGTATAGTTGTAGCACGAATGGGTCGGCTCGACCGGCGAAGGACCACGCTCTCACAGAATACCAGCGTAAAATAGTAGCTTAACACTGTTGTGTTGCGTATGGTGAGTGTAGAAAACCGGAGACCCTTTTTACTGGAAACGAGGCATTCTATCTCAGTCCTCACGGGTGACAACGCATCTGCATTTTGATTCTTTGATGAGGATAGATGTAGATGTTTTTCAATCACAGCAACCACATACCATCAGGTGGACTGTGTGCTCGTTTGTCACCCTATCCTATAAAAAAAAGTAATCAACCTACCTAATTAGTTTTTTTATAGAAGAGGGAGCAAACGAGCATTTTTGTTATAGAATATGGGGGACAAACGAGCACACAGTCCACTTGATGGTATGTGGATGCTGTGGTCCATAGACATCTTACATCTATCCTCAATTAAGAATCAAAATGCAGATGGGTTTTCACCCCTGAGGACTAAGATGGAATGCCTCGTTTCCAATAAAAAGGGTTGCTAAATTTTACGCAAAGCAGCATTAAGTTGCAATTTTACGCTGGTATTCTGTGAGAGCGTGGTCCTTCCCCGGTCGAGCCGACCCATTCGTGTTACAACTATACCAGTAATATAGCTGCAGCATGGCTTTACCACGTACAAAACCTACCTTTATTTCATTTATAGTAGAGGGGGCTAACGAGCATACGGCTCATCTGATGGTAATTGACTACCGCCGCCCATGAACAATGCAACACCAGGGGAATTGCTGGGGAAATGCCGGCAACGCGGCCCTTTAAAAAAGAGTAGGCTCAAATTTAACCTGCCTTATTCTACGAAAACATCGTCTTGTGGCCGTAGTAATAATAATGACTAGCTGTTCCCCGCGACTTCGTCCGCGTGGAATTTATTACGGTTGGATTTCATATGTTTTGATTTTTACGCGCGGAACCCTAATTGTTTTTCTAAAATAAAAGTAGCCATATGTTATATAAATTATGGCTCAGGACCGTGATTTGTGGCATTCCTTGGGGGAGGCCTATGTTCGGCAGTGGACTTGTGAAGGGCTGTAATGATGATGATGATGATGATGATGATGATGATGATGATGATGATGATGTACATTATATTATGTTACTCACATCAATTTTATTTATTTATATAGATGTCCTCCAGACCTAATTTCAACCACGGCGGCCAGTCTCAACGGCCATTTACGCAAATGCACCTCAATTCTCTCCAATTTTATAACCCGTTTCGATCACGCCCGGCGAGCGATCAGGCGCAGAGGCAACGGTTTTACGTGCTAAGCACGGAGTCAAACACCGCCAACTTCCTGACCCCAGGCTGCTACCGACAATTTCTTGACAGAAAAACCCAATAACTAATTTCGATCCGACGGATTCAAACCAGGGACCACATGATCAGCGGTTGAGCTTACTACCACTAGACCTACGGGAAGTGACCAAAATACCTGCTTAATACACTTTGACATTTGGCCAACATTTGATGTTTAGTTTTGTTCCATGTAAATACATAAGTATCAATTATATGCTAATTTCTTATTATTAACTAGCTGTTCCCCGCGACTTCGTCCGGAATTTATTACAATTGGATTTCATGGGTTTTACTTCTTTTTTTGTGCGGAACCCCAATTTTTTTTCAGAAATAAAAGTAGCCTAAGTTACTGCTTATAACATCAGCTATCGATCGACACTTACAAATGTGTGCGTGCGCAGTAAAATCAGTTAAAATAATGCATTACCACGCATTTTGAATTTAAAAGATAAAAAGGACATAATGTTTGAGATTTTTTGGAACGAAATTCCTTATCGGACGGTACGAATTTGACGGATGGGGGCTAGGCTAGTGTAAGATTTTTCCGTCACGACCCCTTTTGACGTAGTGTAAGCCTTGGCGGCTCTAAGGAAGCGAGATGAAATAGTATCCATCTCCCTCACACTTTTCTTATCTTGCCATGAAAGAAATATAATTTATTTTAAATGACGCTTCATTTTAATAGACGCTAGTAATTCATTTATTTGTATTTGTTGATCAATAATATAATACGTTTATCAATAATAATATACTACGAAAGGAACTTCGTTCCAACCGAGTGTTCCACGACACTCAGGCATGTTTTTAATTAATTTCTCTTCACCATTTGCCTATATTACTTATTCTGAACCTTCTCTACAAATTTGGCCGGTTATCGCAAAATAACCGTGCACTATCTCCTACCATTAACTTCAGAAGCTATTATATCTATATGGAAATTATTTTAATACGTTTTAGTTACTTGAAGTCGCTTTTACTTTTTATTTTAAGTTTCAAGTCCACTGCTGAACATACGCCTCCCGCAAGACATGCCACAAAGCACGGTCCTGAGCCACCTGCATCCGTCGACTTCCTGCATGTCTTACCATTTTAAGTTTAGTTTTTAAAGTTGTAAATATTTACTTTGCAAACATCCGCTTAATAAAATAGTGGATCCACTTAGCGGTCAGCCACCGCAGAGTCTACATCGCCTGAGGATGCCTTGTGTAGAGGCGAAACACGTGTCGTATTGTCATCGGTGGTGTGTCTTTCCTAGTGTAGTGGTGTTGGGAGTAGTGGTGCTGGGATTAGTGGTGACGGGGATAGTGCACGCAATTGAGGGAGGGCGGGAGGTGCTCTTCAAACTAGGTAAGACACATCATTTTATTTTATTAAGCGGATGTTTGCAAAGTAAATATTTACAACTTTAATATAATGGATTTCCGCAAAGTAACGCCTGATTCTATTAATTAGTTTAGTTTTTATTAAATCGAAAATAATCAATATTAATATATTATTTTAGGTTACAAAGTGTTATCATTATGAATAAAATATAACGCAGTTGCGGTGTGATTACCACCGGCAAATGATTCCCACCACATTGAGTTACACAATATCACTACTGGTTTTCAAATCGTAACAGGAATTATTTTTTTGATATGAAACTAAACCCACTAGAATTTGCCTTTGTTTTTTAGGCCATACAAACTTATTCCGTACGGGTATTGGAACCCAAGATCCCGCAAAGCCACAGCTGATTGCCCAGCCACTACGCTACTGAGCCGTCAAATTTCTCAAGTACTCAACTATTTTATTAAATCTTATTTTTATCGTGACATTTATATTTGTGTATAACCCAACCAGCAATCAATGCAAAAAGCAATCTATCCAAATATATATCCAAATAAATAGAATTGATGTGTCTGTTTGTAATGTCAAAATAACAGCTTTTTACTAAATGCATATGAAAGTAGGGTACTTATGACAAAAAAATATTTTTTTAATTTTGTCTGTCTATTTGTTTGCTTTTGGCGGGACTTTCACTGGCAGATAGCTAATGTTATAAGGAGTAGCTTCGGCTACTTTTAGACAAAGAATTAGGGTTCCGCGCAAAACCCATAAAAACCAATCGTAATAAATTCCACGCGGACGAAGTCGTGGGGAATAGTCAACATTAAAGCTTATCAAAAGTCTGTGTGTTCATTTGTCACCCTTATTCTATGAAAAAAAAAACAATTGCCATGAAACTGGTAATTTTTTGTGCGAGCGCCTGCGACTTTTCAACATAAAAGGCATTACAACGCATGGCGGGCACGGCCCGTACTATAATCTAATCATTTTAATGACTCCAAAGGTCACATTAGACTATAGTAATGTCACAATAGAATATAATAGAATAATTTTATTCAATATAGATTATTATTATTGAAAGTCTGTTTACTTTTACCACTGGTTCGTAAAAATCTCTATCCTGGGAAGAAACAGCAAGAAACCCAGCGGGGCTTTTTTTTAAAGTAAATTTTACAATATGAAACACAGCTTGGAAGCGACCACCTCATTCCCAGTGGTTATTATCAACCAGGTATTCATTTATGTTATAATAACCATTTTTATACAGTTCAGATTCATTCTCAGTTTCCATGTATCTTATTAAGGCGCTGACATGAACCAATTAGGCTTATTTGGAACGATATTTAGCCAAATGTATTGCACTTTACGGCAGCGGGATAAATATATTTATGTTAATCTTGAACATATATCTGAGAAGACTGTTGCTTCTAAAACATGTTTTTGAAAAAAATGCTCTATAACAAGTGGTAAAATTAAAAAATTTGTACAAACGACTTCAATATAAATAAAATGAGAACATCATCAATGTAGTCGAAGTCCATTAAATACACATTATTAATGATAACTCAAAAACTACCACATGAAAAGCACCAGCTTTCAAATAAAAAGAATCGGTTCACCTAGAAAAAGTTCTGAGGTAACACATTAAAACAAAAACAGTTGAATTGAGAAAGTTCTCCTTTTTTTGAAGTCGGTTGAAAATATCTAAATTAACCTCTTAAAATGACCTTCCAGCTAAAGTATCTGTTTAACTTATCAACGTATGTTGGTAAAATAAATAACAACCTATATGAATACAGAAAATTGTATTTTTTTTCGATTATTCATTTTTTTAAAGTAATCAATTGTTTATGTTTTGTAGTAGGTAAGTTAGCGTCGTGTCATCGCGCTTCTCTTTCTTTTCTATACAATCCGATAGTGACAGCATACAACTCATTAGCCGTTGTCAGCATCTTAAACATCGAACCAAAAACAATGGATGAATCACTTCAGCGAACCCCACACCGGCCACTGACTTGTTCAAATTACTAAATAAAGGTTTTCATCATATGGCATCAGCACAATTACGTGATACTCGACATTTGCATTAAAATTTAAGGAGGATGTTCGAAATTAAAGGTTAAAAATTGTTCGTATATACATATATAGCAACATGATTAATACTTAGGTAAGTTGCTTTAGGGTTGAGAACGCGAAGATAATTGTAAAATTATTCATCGGGTGCCTTAAACTCATAAGTGTCAATGCATATAATATAACACTGCTTTAATATTGACGGCTACGTGGTGCAGTGGCTTAGGAATGAGTTGCAGCGCTAAGGGCCGCGGGTTCAAATCCCGCACGGAACAAGTTTTTGTATGGCCTACAAACTATAGTTCTGGGTTTGGATTGAAATTGATTACTTTGATTAATAGAAATAAAAAATATAGAAAAGAAATTACGCTATAATATTATACCTTATATATTAGGAAAATCTATGATTAATATATCTATGGGTTGACTGGTAGAGAATGCCTCAAGGCATTAAGTCCGCCCTTTGTATTCTTTTGTTTTAAGGAATGCAATAAAGAATAAATAAATAAATAAAATCTATTACATAATAAGTATAAAATATTTGTCAGGGCTAAAAGGCGAAGTGCGGGTACACATTAGCCTCAGTCTTATCAAGTAGGTGCAGCCAATGAGGGCATCCACTTTTTGTGCCACCAGGGCGGCGCACTTTGGATGACGTGATATATTTGACAGATTTCCTAGCGTGGGAATGTTAATTTGTTATAAAAGTGTAAGGATCAATCTCTTTCTGAAATATTAGTTATATTTCATATTGATTGGTTTAAAAATGGATAATCCAACTTACGGATATTCATAAAAGTGGAAGAAATAAAAAAAAAGTTTTATGTGTTTAAAAAATCAAAGAATTCAACACTGTTTGATTGTTTTGTGTACATATATGTTACGGCTAAAAGCCGAAGTGCGGTTACACCTAGTTCTAGCGGGTAGAACTAGGTGCGGCTAGCAGTAGTTGGTTAAATTTAGGTGTACTGTTAAATTTGTAAAAATACGGAAAAACTTATCAAGTAATCAGCGACACTAAGTTAAGGTGCGGTTAAAACGGCTAATAGCCGAAGTGCGGATACACCTAGTTGTATCCGCACGAAGTGCGGTTACACCTAGCTCGAGCCGGCTAGAACTAGGTGTAACCGCACTTCGGCTTTAGCCGCAACATATATATACATAAACTAAAAACCGGAAAACTTTCATTTATAACGTAACTTTTCAATGATAATAACACTGTGTGACCACCTGGGTAACAAATAAATTCACCTTAGTCACAACTAGCAACATCTGGTGAGCGTAAAAATATTGACTCTCATTGCAGTTGGTTAAATTTAGGTGTATTCAGCCGGCCAAACCTAAAATAGCCATGATTTATTAATGGCTAATTTTAGGTTTGGCCGGCTGCTTTCGAGTTAAACTAGGTCTAGTTAAAGGCTGAATGATAAAAATAACTATGACTTCTGTTAACTTTGTCAAAAATTTACCTATCAAATAATATCAGCGACGTTATGGTACAGTTATATTATATTAATATGTACAAGTCTTTGTATAAACTATCATTCTATAATAATTTTTTTTTAGAGTTTTGGCGGAAATTGATAAGAATCAAAGGAAAGATTGCAAATTATCAGCCAGTATTAGAAAATCGGTAATCGCCATAATTTATTACCATGCAAATTAAAACTTAACATGACTAAACCAATCGAAACGAATAAACACACGACAGAATACGAATGATTATTCAATTCGAGTTTGTTTATAAAACAGAACTCACTATCGTAATAGTCGATTGTGAATTTCTGCGAGCTTTTAGAAATGACTTCAACACGTGTCACGTACAAAATGGTTGCGATTGGAACTGACCTCACTATGCACTTCCTATTCGGTGACTAATGTCAAGTTCCGCTCCTTTTATAAAAAAAAAATCTAAATGTAATTTAAGTTATTCTTTTGTTTTGTAGACGATATTATCTTCATCTTCATTCTTGAGATCGAGACGAACTACGTAATAACGAAATCACGCAAACATAAATTTAGCAACTCGCGAATCGGACCAATGGCGTAGCATGGGTTATTTAACCGACTTCAAAAAAGGAGGAGGTACTCAATTCGACTGGTTATTTTATGTGTGTTACCTCAGAACTTTTTTTTAGGTGAACCGATTTTGATGATTCTATTTTTATTTAAAAGCTGGTGCTTCACACGTGATTCCATATCAAATCAAGATCTGACCAGTAGTTTTTGAGTTATCATTAATAATGCGTATTTAATTGTCTTCGACTACATTGATGATGTTCTCATTTTATTTATATTGAAGTCGATTGAACAAAATTTTTCATTGTACCACTTTTTGTTTATATAAAAAGGGAAACAAGCGAGCACACAATTCACCTGATAAGTAAGCGGATGCTACAGGCCATAGATATGTACATCTACCCTCGATTATGAATCAAAATGCAGGTGCGTTATCACATATATGTTATAAAGAACTCATCATATCGGGTGGTGGCGGCGAAAGAGGATTCATCACCCCTTTTTTTTTTCTTAAAAAACGTTACCCCCACACTAGGATTTTCTCCTGTATCGTGGAGGCAGTTTACAAACATAAATTGCAAGAGGACAAACATCCAGACCCGGAACAATTATTTGTAGGCCATACAAATACTTGTTCCGTGCGGGATTCGAACCCGCGGCCCCCAGCGCAACAACTCATTGCTAAGCCACTGCGCCACGGAGCCGTCAAGCCTTTTCATACCATAGGTGTCGTAAGAAAAAGCCTATGGACCAATATATAGCGGTATAACCAACTCGTTTACGTCAGACGTAAAACATTCAGATCGATGACAGTCGAACGTGGTAGAGCCACGCTGAAGCTATATTATGGTTGTAACACAACTTATTATAATACAAATAAAGAGTGCAATGACCTGTAGCGCACAACACTAAATCGGATAAAAGAATGAAATCATCTCAATCGTTGATTATCACAAGTTTAAACAGTTCTGTGCGTTTTGAGTATAAAATATAATCTTCAAACATCTTACGTGTTTGAAGCAAACAAATGGAACGTCGACCCCATTCGACCGGTATGCCTTTGCAAGGTCGTTCTATTAAAAAAAAAGTAGCAATTATCGCAAGCCGCGAAACGAATAGGTAAAAATACCTATTTAGTAAAAATCGTGATTTTTACTTAGATGCCCATTTTAATTGAGAAGTATTGCATTATGAATTATATATTCACTTATATTAATTATATATGTATATATGTGTATACATATATATATATTTTATATATATATATATATATATATATATATATATATATAAATTATGATATTTTTTTAACAACCGAAACTTTTAAAGACAGATTAAAAACTAATGATTTGATTTTAATCTGTCTCTTCTTATATACTCTACACTCACCATACGAAACACAGCAGCATTGAGCTGCTATTTTACGCTAGTATTCTGTGAGAGCGTGGTCCTACCCCGGTCGAGCCGACCCATTCGTGCTACAACTATAATATAGTTGCAGCGTGGCTATTGGTACTCGTGGTATTGTTTTTAGGCAAAAAGTAAGTAAAGTTACATTCCTATCTGAAATAAATTTCAAATCACGTTGACAAAGTGCACATATAAATAATAACAGCGTTTTCTTAGTCACATTAAACAAAATAAGTGTTAGATTGTCGAAAACAACGTTTGCGGTTCACAAGACAAAGAACTAGTCTTCTCGCCCGCTCGCAGTTGACTAAAGGAGTTACGGAAAACTGACCGTTACTTAATGCGCAATATATTAAGGCCGAAGAACCCGTCTAGTAGAAAACACAAAAGTCTTTGATGATGATGAATAAATCCTAGGGCAGTATTCAGAGGTAATCTCGAACTTAAACAATGGCAAAATTGTGGAGTACAGTATGGACTAGAATCAAATTTTGACATTGTGGAGTATGAGTTCATACACGAGATTGTCTCCGAATAATGGCTTTAGTATCAAACCAACAAAGAAAGAGAGATGGTGCGCTGCGTGCTTTTCAAGTGACGCAAAACTAAGCTAAAACTATGCTCAACCTATTGTAATAACACGCACTCACGTACATATATTGTGCATCAAAAAAAATTTGCAACCAACGTCATAGTTTTTATAGAATAAGGGTTACAAACGAGCATACAGTCATGCTGTATGTCGCCCATAGATATCT
This sequence comes from Parnassius orleans, assembly GCA_029286625.1. Classification (NCBI taxonomy): domain Eukaryota; kingdom Metazoa; phylum Arthropoda; class Insecta; order Lepidoptera; family Papilionidae; genus Parnassius; species Parnassius orleans. The sequence continues at coordinate 2,093,072 of JAGSMP010000053.1, forward strand.
ACATCTATCCTAGATTGAAAATCAAAATGCAGTAGCCATGATTGTCCCGCCTGAGGACTTAGATGGAAGACTTCGTTTCCAGTAAAAAGAATCTCCATTTCTCTATAGTACTATACGAAACACAGCAGCAATAAGCTACTATTTTACGGTGGTATTCTGTGAGAGCGTGATATTTCCCCGATCCTAGGCGATCCATTCTGCTACAACCATAACATAGCTGCAGCGTGGCTTCACCACGTATAAAAGAGAGCAGCAGTTTTTTCGTGCATATGTGTGCGTCCAGCAGTAAGCTTTACTGGCTTATAAAGAAAGAAAGAAGAAAGATGTGAGCGTGAGTGCGGTTCAAGAAGCTGAACATGCTTTCGTCATCACTTGATATGTCTGCGTACATTTCAAACGCTCCGTCTATATTTCTTTGTTAGTCTGAGCTCATATTAATAAATTTGTGTAGTAACTTAAAGGACAAACATCCAAGCAAAAATTTTTAAAAAATTTAAAAAGTTGTGTGCATCGCTGTCGTCACGGCCACGTCACTGAAGCCATAATATTAATAAAATAAAGTGCATTGGTGCATACTACGTAGTTATGCTTATTAAAATTTAGAAACAAATTATTATTAGAACTAAGTGTTAAAATAAATATTTCCCAGTTTGTATGTGTTCCTGTACCAATCATCCGATTACAATTAAACTTTGGTGACCAGGTAGTTGTGCGCGCGTCTGCGAATGTTTCTGACAAAAAAGACATTGTAACGCATGCCGGGCAAAGCTAGTAATTTACTTATTTATTTTATTCTTTATTGCACCAAAGGTGTTGTACAAAAGGCGAGCTTAATGCTATATGGCATTCTCTTCCAGCTAACCTTGGGTAGAACATAGAGTGAGTTATGAGCAGTTAGGTGGTCATAATCAAATTCAATAATTTATATATCACGCAACAGATACATAAAATACATACATATATATTAAATAGATGTAATTGACACAATACAATTGTTCATCAGATTGCGACAAAACTTTGGTCAACTTATTGCTTGCACTTGCGCGAAGGTTTATAGGCATAGTACAATTAACTTACAGTAGGTAGCGCGCGTGTCGCAACAGCAAATTTATTTGAAAGTTATATAGCATTCAACTTCAATGAATGTATTATCATTCCTAATTAAACTATATAACTCTTCCAAATTTAACGATATTTCTACAATTATTTCTTCTGTGGCAGCAATGCGCCGGGCACCAGCTAGTAATAAATAAATACACACATTTATACATAATATATATATATATATATATATATATATATATATATATATATATATATATATATATATATATATATATATATATATATATATATATATATATCAATAAATATATATTATACTAATACTTAAGTGCTGGAATAAACAGAAAGTAAGTTAACTCAGCTTTCAGCTTTCTAGGGTACGGATATGTTCGTATAGTTTTCTTTTAAATACTATTTTGGCGGGTGTTAATAGCAGGTCAACAGGCAATTTGTTCTAGAGGGAGTAATGATCAAATACAATACTTTTCGCTAATACAATATTGAGCTAAACATCCATTTGATGCTAAGTGACTACCTACATGAGCCCATGGACAACCGTAACCAACTTCAAAAAGACCGCAGTGGAGTAGGCACACTTGTGGAACAAAAAGGCATGTCTCACACTCCGTAACTCTTACTATATACCCTTCAGATATCTAATTAATATAATCAGGCCTTACTTTGCGGAAATACATAACAGCGTATAATTTAAATTAAAAAATTAGAAAAAACCCCGAAAAACAAAGAGCTGGTGATCTTCAAACGGCTGAACTGATTTTCTTGAAACATAGCTAAGAACACTCTCGATTAAGACACCTTTCAAACGAAAAAATACTTAATCAAAATCGGTTCATCCGTTCGGGAGCTATGATTTCACAGACAGACACACAGATACACACTACAAACTTATAACACTCCTCTGTTTTCGTCGGGGGTTAATTATACTAAAGATATTAAAAAATTATTGCCTAAGATCCGCGTAATAAAATAAAATAATATATCTTAACTAGTTTGAAGAGCACCTTCCGCCCTCACCACTAATCCCAGCACCAACACCACTACACTAGGAAAGACACAGGTTGGTAGCAACCCAGACGTACTCCTAGCCAGAATAGGACTCGCAGTCAGCGTACTCGGCAAAGTAGAATTCGTCAAGTTGACTTTCTACAATCGTTAACGCTGATGGAAAACTATAAAAATGAATTAAATCAATGTTAACTTAACATTGATTTCATTTATGAACTAAACCTACCTATATTTTTGGCTAAACTTAGTCGCGAGTAGCTCACTGCTCTTAGGACTCTGCCTACCCTCTCACGGATTAAAGGCGTGACGCTATGTAAGTATAAATAAAAATATATTAAAAATAAATTATCACGATGTTCGTAATTATGTATAGTGCTTATACAGGAGAAGAAACTAGTGTAGAAACTTTAAAAAAAATATTTTTAGAATGTTTATTTGTGCACTGTAGTTACATGCCTCAATTCCTCCCTCCCCTTTACACCATCAGATAACCAGGCGGTCGGCGGGCCGTCACCCCTTTGTTGTCGATATTCCACGCATCCGAAGCAAACGGTTTGCTTTGTCTTTCGTAATGCGTACAGCAAAGGAGTGGAATAATTTGCCGGCGCCTGTTCTTCCGTTCGCTTACAATCTGGGCGTCTTCAAGGCTATATATATAATAGGCTTTTGTTACGCTAAGACAATGCAATATACCATCTAGGGCTTCATCACCGAAGTAACAAACGAACCAACAGTCTACCTAATGTTAAGTGGCTGCTGCAGTCCTTGGACACCGGCAGCGAACTTCAAACAAGGAAGGCTACAGATGCGTTGTCACCTGTGAGGACTAAGATGGCATGCCTTCAGACCGGAACACACTGCAAGCGCTGCTAACTGGAGGCAGATGTAGGTGAGAGGGTGGTACCTATCCAGACGGACTCCTAGGCAGAAAAGGAGTCATACGACTTAGATTTTTTTATAGAATAAGGGTGACAAACGAGCACACAGTCCACTTGATGGTAAGTGGGTGCTGTGGCCCATAGACATTCTACATTTATCCGCGATTAAGAATCAAAATGCAGATACGTTCATACGTTGTCACCCCTGAGGACTGGGATGAAATGCCTCGTTTCCAGTACAAGTGTTAAAATAAAAAAAATTGTACAACCGACTTCAATATAAATAAAATGAGAACATCATCAATGCAGTAGAAGTCAATTAAATACGCATTATTAAGGATAACTCAAAAACTACTGGTCAGATCTTGATCATTTCTTCTCATGTCCCATATAAATTAAAAAAAATATATGGGTCCACATGAGAAGCACCAGCTTTCAAATAAATAAAGAATCATCAAAATCGGTTCACCTAGAAAAAAGTACTGAGGTAACACACATAAAAAAATACAGTCGTATTGAGAACCTCCTCCTTTTTTTGAAGTTGGTTGATAAAGGGTCTCCGGTTCTCTACACTCACCATACGAAATAGCAGCATTAAGCTGCTATTTTACACTGGTATTCTGTGAGAGCGTGGTCGCCGTTCGAACCGGTCCATTCGTGCTACAACCATAATATAGCTGCAGCGTGGCTCTACCATGTAAGTACGTAAAATCTTAATTTTCTTCATTAATCGGTTAAAGCGTTTTGTTTAAAAAAAATTGAATCATGTGGGTATGTTGACTATATTTTACAACAACATACATTATTTTGTTTTTTGCCACATCCATGACGAATTACCACTAGGTAGGATTGTAGTAAAGCACTGGCATGTAATAAGTAAAAAAATACTATTGTCAGACATAAAAACGAAACCAAACATTGCCTGCTAGAAAGCTATCAATAATATCAGTTTTACATAAATTAATGCACATCACGCGCTGGCATATAATTAGATACACAAAAATGTTCCGCAAACTACCCAAACGAAGTACTGCAGACTCTGCTTTCGTGTGCATACATTCCGCAATGTGACCGGCCAGTGATAAATGCATTTATTTATTTAAGAAAAAAGCTGAAGGACACTCTTTTTCGACAATACTTTTGGCGCGAATACCTACCAAACCGGTTTTATTTTACTGCTTCTCGAATGTATTTCTGATGAAGAAATTAGTTTATTTTTATTTTTATAGAATAAGGGTGACAAACGCGCAGTGAATGCCCATAGACATCTAGATCTTTCTTAGATCAAAAATCAAAATACAGATGCGTTGTTACCCCTGAGGACTAAGATGGAATGACTCGTTTCCAGTAAAAAGTCTCCTGTTCTCTACACTCACCAAACAAAACACAGCAGCATTGAACTGCTATTTTACGCTGGTATTCTGTGAGGACGGGGTCCTTCCCCGGCCCGGCTGAGCCGACCCATTGATACTACAACTATAATATAGCTACCGTGAAAATGCCGCGAGTCCGCGAACGATTGCGCCTTTTGTTTTAATTAATATATTTTTTCTTCATCAGGCTGTACAATTCCACTGCTGGATATAGGCCTCTTTCGTTGTAGTGAGGATTTGTCTCAATCGTCAGGGTTGGCAGGCGGATTGATGATCGCAGTACCAGACGTGAGCATCTTTGACGCTACTCCCCGTCACCGGTCTGGGTATTTTAAAACGTCTGACGAAAGCAGATCTAACCGTATAATGACGGTGTAAGAATATCCACCACACCATAATATAGTCCCATGGGGGCCGTAAGAGGTGACAGAGGGAAACTAAACCAGGAGATGAGCAGTAGCATCTTTCGATAACAACTCAAATTATTAATAAACAACAGCGGTTACCCAAATATTAGGTCCTTACAAATGAAATTAGCGTTTTGTCGTACTGACCATTTTGATCTGAAATATCTCCTCTTTGGTTAAGAATTCCAAATTCAAATTTATAAATTCATTTAGCTGGTACATTTGAGTTTTGAAAACAGTCATTCATTTGTTTTTTCCTCATTATTTTATTCTTTGGCGTCGCTTATTACCGCACAATGGAAAACATGAAATATCGGTATATTTACGAGTACGAGTTCTACCGTGGCACCAGTATTGCAGAAACAGCTCGAAGGATTAATGATGTGTATGGCGCTGGTGTCGCAAAAGAAAGCACGGTACGTTTTTGGTTTCAGCGTTTTCTTCTGGAAATTTCGACCTTCAGAACCAACCCCGTGGACGGCCGGAGACCAAAGTGGAAAATGAAGAATTAAAGGCTATTGTGGAAGCGGATCTATCACAAAGCACTTCAGAGATAGCTGCAGGCTTCGGGGTAAGTGATAAAACTGTATTAATCCACTTGAAGCAAATCGGGAAAGTAAAAAAACTTGAACGATGGGTACCTCATGAATTGAGTGAATCGAACTTGCAAACACGCGTCGACTGCTGTGTTACTTGACACAATAATGAAGGGATTTAAAATCGAATCATTACTTGTGATGAAAAGTGGATACTGTACGATAATCGGAAGCGCTCGTCGCAATGGCTGAACCCTGGAGACCCAGCCAAATCCTGCCCTAAACGAAAATTGAGTCAGAAAAAGTTACTTGTGAGTGTTTGGTGGACTAGCGCCGGTGTCGTTCACTACAGCTGTCTAAAATCTGGCCACGGCAGATATCTATTGTCTGCAACTGCAAACCATGAAGGAAGAACTAGCTGCTAAACAACCGAGATTGGTCAATCGCTCTAGGCCACTGCTGCTTCACGACAACGCAAGACCACACACTGCACAACACAGAACCACTAAGTTAGATGAGCTACAATTGGAATGTCTGCGACATCCACCGTATTCCCCGGACCTTGCTCCAACAGATTACCATTTTTTCCGGAATTTGGACAACTTCTTACAAGGAAAAAAATTCAACTCCGATGCGGCAGTCCAAACCGCCTTCAGAATTTATTGATTCTCGCCCCCATGGTTTTTTTAGTAAAGGGATCAATGAACTACCTATGAGATGCAAAGTGCATAGATAACAACGGTGCATACTTTGATTAAATATATTTTACAAAAAAAAATGACTTTATATTCCTCCAGTACAAAACGCAAATTTCATATGTAAGGACCTAATATATATATGGCCCTAAATAAAACAATTAAAAATGGCAAAATTACCCTATGAGGCAATCTATTTGGGAAGCCTATGTTCAGCAGTGAACATTTGTGGGCTGTAATGGAATGGATAAGTGAGCTGAAGTGGCAATGGGCCGGATATATAGCTCAAAGAACCAACAACTGATGGGAAAGAAAGGCTCTCGAATGTCAGCCTCGTACGGTAGGCGAAGTTTAGGGCAGCTCCCTCTAGATGGAATCACACCTGGTAAGATATGCAGGATGGATGGATGCAGTTGGCTCAGGACCATGCTTTGTGGTATTTGTTTGGGGAGGCCTATATTCAGCAGTGGACTTGTAAAGGGCTGTAATGATGATAATGATGTATAGATCATCCATGAATCCATCCAATGAGTGACAGAAACAGGATGTTTTACCGCTGCCATCTTTTACAAGCCGTGAGGTCTTTTAGCAATTTCCATAGTCGCTTACAGCACCTACGGATATGGTGGTGATGGATTCTCTACCACATGGAGAGATACATACATTTGTAATGACCTAATGTGGTAACTATTTCATTATTTTATATTGAGAAAACCCCTCTTGCTGACTGTGATGAGTAACAGTATATATTTCAAGATATTCATCATTTGACACATTTTTACGAAGGCTTGTATCATACGGAACTGAATAGCATAGAAATGAAAAATCATTGATTAACCTTAAGAATTTATGCTGCAAAAGTGAGTGGCAGAGTCGGCAAGGAAACCTGGGAACTTATGATCAACAGTTGTGCTTACAACCACTAGACCAAAAAGGCAGTCTGCGTAGATAATATTGATGTGAATGATGCGAGAGAGGTGAGTTAGAATTGTGCCAAATGGAGTCTGTATTTTCTGCCAACCCCTCGGGGCGACGTGATCAGACCAATGATCTCCTACGGTGCACTAGACTGGTGGACGAAAACCAGCCCAGTCAGCACATTTTTATACGTGGTAGAGCCATGCTGCAGCTATATTAGTAGTATAGTTGTAGTAAGAATGGGTCGACTCGACCGGGGAAGGACCACGCTCTCACAGAATACCAGTGTAAAATAGCAGCTTAACACTGCTGTGTTTCGTATGGTCAGTGTAGAGAACCGGAGACTCTTTTTACTGGAAAAGAGGCATTCCATCTTAGTCCTCACGGGTGACAACGCATCTGCATTTTGATTCTTTATTGAAGATACATGTAGATGTCTATGGATCACAGCAACCACTTACTATCAGGTGGACTGTGTGCTCGTTTGTCACCCTATCCTATAAAAAAAAAAAAAAAACAATGAATAAACTTCAAAGATGCTAGATACTGGCATTCGTGGCTGCCAATGGGGCCATGGTAACAACACCAATCATGGCAATGGAGACCATGCTTGATCTGACACTACTGCATCTTTTTATCCAGAAAGATACAGTGATGTCAGCTATCGGCCTTAAAAGCTTTACTTGTGGAAAAGCAACAGGGTCTGTTATTAATTTCTGCCCACACGCAATATATGCGCTTATAGTCATGGAGTTGCCCAAACCAGCCTGTATAACACTAATACTAACACTAACTACCTCTTAGCATACCATAATGTTAATGTTATAAAATACTTATATGGAATTATTAGTGACCTTGTTGTAGCTTTAATTTAATTGTAGGTTTAATATGTAAGTATTAATCATACATGGTAGAGCCATGTTGCAGCTATATTATGGTTGTTGCAAAATGACCGGCGTAGGACCACACTCTCTAAGAATACCAGCGTAAAATAGCAGCTTAATGTTGTTGTGTTACTTATGGTGAGTGTAGGGAACCTGAGATCCTTTTTACAGGAAACAAGGCATTCCTTCTTAGTCCTCAGTTGTGTAGTCACCTCTGAGGATTAAGATGGAATGCCTCATTTCTCTTTTGTGATACATCTGCATTTTGATTCTTAATTGAGGATAAATGTAAATGGCTATGGGCTACAGCTATAGTATCCACTTACCATCAGGTGGACTTGTCACCCTGATTCTATAAAAAAAATTGGTAGATTATCTTAGCCGAAATTTTGCAACATATGCAGATGAGATTGCCACTTGGATAAAAACTCCAATGTTCCAGCCTAGCATATTGTGTGTCAAGTTATGTTTGAGTTTTGGCACATTTTTAGACAATCACTGTATCCAACAGTTAATATTTTTAATAATAAACATTGTTAAAAGTTAAAGTTACAGCCTATATACGTTCCACTGCTGGGTACAGGCCTCCCCTCATTTCTGAGAGGGTTTTAGGGCAAGGAATTGTCCGCCGCGCTGCCCTAATGCGTGTTGGCGAACTTCACATGTCTTCGAATTTTTTTTTCTTATTTCTCAGACATGCAGGTTTCCTCATGATGTTTTACTTCATCGCCGAGCACGTGGTAAATCAGCACTTAAAATTACAATTAACAATTTCATTGGTGCCAGCGGGGATCGAACCCGGATTGCTCGCGCGCTAACCATCTGAGCTAAATGAGCCCACACCTATCACCTTTTGATTTTATTATTTTCTTTTTTGGCACTAAACCAACATTTATTATCAGCACAGCACAGCCCCACCTATGGGATTCTAGTATAACTTTATACCAGTCTCAACAAAACATTGTATGTATATGACTCAACCAGTCAAGTCCTTCAGAAGTTCACATTCACTAAAGACACACCAATAATATAAAGATTAATATATTATTTTCAGTAATAATCTACTCACTATTTACTTATAAACTATCTATCATCTTTGTCTAAAACATAACACTGAAGTACATAAAATGATCCTTTGTTTTTGTTTGAGCTTGATCACACTCATAATATTGAGAAGAATACATTGAATGTCTGCCAATGTTTACTTGAATTTAAACAATATTACTCAGTATTTGTGCACTATTTTCTCTTCCTTCAATTTCCTTTAAAAAATGTTTAGGACAATGGAAAAATATTCCAATTCTGTTTTAGTTCTAAATTATTATTGTTCAATGTACATTTGTTATGGTGTTTATATGTTTATGTATCGTATTTGTTTACAACAAATTATATTGGGTTTAAAATTATTATTAAGGTTAATAATTATTATTAACGTGTTTTAAACAAAACAAATTACAACTATGAAAATAACGTGTAGCGTATAAAAACAAATTAAATACAGAATTTTAAAGAATCAAATAGGAATCATTCTTATTGGAAATTATGATGGGAGAATCTGATAAGAATTGATAAGGTAAAAACTCGAACTAAACAAACCTATTTATACATAAAGGTGAGCGCAGTGGAAAAAAAATAACCTTTAGCTGTTTTTGTTTTACGGTTTACGCAACGAGAAGGCACAGGAAACTTACATGTTCTGTTGTAAAATATAATATGCACGAGTTGAGTACCTAACAGACTTACGGTGTGATATTATTCTTTAAAGACGAACTTGCTGTTATATTCAATAGAGATATTCCTCTCTATTAACTCTACAAACAGAATTTATACACTAAATTATACATAAGCACTGGAAAAACTGAAATTCACTAATTTCTTGTCACTTGGACTCAGTACATACATAGCGAAGTCACACACAGTATAACCACCAAAACCTGCCGGTAATTATATAAGAGTAAAGTTAACACTAATTATTAAATTATTTCAACTTGAAGGCACTGTATTTCGCAACAATTTCAAAGTTATTTTATAAACATTAAACAACACGCGACATATAATTATGAATATCGTTTTGTGACTGACTTCGGATCGAAGTCAACAATAGGATTGGATTGGACGAACACGTCACTAATAATGACACATAGAAAGAGATAAACTTATGTAAAGAAAAGAGAGGTGTGTACTATGGGTTTTTTTTAATATAAATATAGCTATACGACCAAACAAAAGAGGTCAACAACCATGTGACGTTTTGCATACAGCAGCAGGCAGCAGGCAGGTGTTTGCAATTTTGCAAATTTTATCGAAGGCAGTACAGGTGGTACAGGAGCGCGTATCGTATGCGTTGTACACTGTACGTAAAAAATAATTGCGGCGAACTTGTAGTTGTAGTGGCAATAGAAGAAAAAAAATTATAACGCAAATGTTTCAAAACAGTTGTATACAACGCCATCTCGTACCGAGCAGTAATACTAAGGCAAAATTAGTGACACAACATAACATAAGATGTCACTACTCATTAGCGTTTAACTTAATTATCCATAACCACAAAGTACACTTTATGGATGATAAGTATTAGATACCATACTAAGCAAAGTTTGTGCTAAGTACTAGACAAAGGACGTGAGAAATATAATTGTCGTTTACCGCTTAGCAACGTCAAGTTCTCTTAATTAAAAGTTTTTTAACTTCTTATATATTATTTTTCAACATGACTGCCTCGTTGGTCTAGTGGTCGTAAACGCGATTACTGATCATGAGGTCCAGGGTTCGAATCCCGGGTCGGGCCAAAATCAGTCAATGAGTTTTTCTGTCAAAAAATTCTCAGTAGCAGCCCGGGGTCCGGAAGTCGTAAAGTGTAAAATCAGTAAAATGGTAAGCGCACTGACTAGCTTAAAAAGAGGCCTATTCACTCTTCCCTTGACGACACCCACATCATAATCAGATGGAAAAACAGATGCCGGCAAATTATTCCACTCCTTTGCTGTATGTAATATTATGAACGACGAAGCAAACCGTTTGGTTCAAATGCGAGGTATATTAACAGCAAAGTGATTGGAGACCAGCCAAGCGTCTAGTGTTCCGAAGAGCGTGAGAGAGGGTAAAATTAATAAATAATGCAATTCTTGCGTACACTCTCCTAAATATATCTTGTGAATCACCAAAAGGTTGACTACTTTGCGCCTATGCTCGAGACTGATAAGATTAGTTCTAGTAGGTACCACATTGGCGTCACCAATAAGCCTCTTAGCACAGCTTTTTGCAGCACCGGCCTTTATAAGGCAGCAATACTCATGTATGACCGGACTTGCGCTTTAAGCAACTGTCCCCGCATGAAGTATTGCCGCTGCTGATATCTCTCCATAATCCGGTCATTGATATGCAGCAGGAGAGAAAGGAGAGAAAGGACGCCTGAGGAACTCCGGCATTAGTTGTCGTAGGCTCGAAAGAGCAGCCTTCAGCATCGACATGGAGACACCGTACACTCAAAAAGTCCTTCACTCAGCTGATCGGATCTGAGGATAAGCCGTACGCTGAAAGCTTGCCTGTAAGGCCTCGCCCTATATCTGTGCGGCATACGCTAGAAGGTCCCTAAGAAGGTCTATGAATTTTGGCGGAACCCATACTGGTCACTGAGAAGGTCGTTCTGCTCAAGTTATGCCATAAGTTCGGCGTTCATTATACGCTCCATAATCTTACAGAGTATGGAGGTAATTGACTTTGGCCGATAATTAGCGGGGTCACTTCGGCTGCCAATCGTGCTCTGCGTGTTATCGCGACATACATTTTAATACTTTGTAATAAATTCCGTATTATTTTAAATGACGTGTGGACCTAATTTGATATTGATATTAATTGTAAGTAAAGTAAGTACTTTTAATTAATTTAATTCTGACAATCGATTTGTAATTTGACTCTTTTGACTTTGATAACATGCTATGTATTATATTATTTTAATTTGCTGATTAGTAGAACCGACAACCGATGGGGAAAAAAGGTCTACCTCGTACCGGTAGGCGAAGTGTAGGGCGACCCCTAGATGGAGTGACGACCTTGTAAGACTTGCAGGAAGTCGATGGATGCAGGTGGCTCAGGACCGTGCTTTGTGGCATTCCTTGGGGAGGCCTATGTTCAGCAGTGGACTTGTTGGCTGTAATGATGATGATGAATTTGCTATTGTAGGTATTTCATTGTATTTATAAGATTTTTATTAAGATTTTTGATTGATATCTAAATAGTGATCTTCTTATTTTAATTCAATTAATTGACATAAATAATATAATATAAATTCAACTAGTGGGTGTCGTTAATCGCGACAGTGGAAAACAAATCAGGAAATAGGCAGCAGAGTCTTCCTAATAACGACTAAAAATAAAAAAGAACTACGGTTGATGGTGGCAACTATGGCAAATATCCCCTATCTATGGGGGAGGCCTATGTTCAGCAGTGGACTTTAATAGGCTGTAACGGTAACGGTAACGGTGAATTCAACTAGATTATTATAGATAATGTTGCTTGTGAAAATTAATAATTTTATTGATTTATTGTTATGTATGTACTTAATTAAATCTTATAAAAGTGTTATGAATGGATACTTCTGTACGCATTTAAGATACATAATATATACATATAAGTAGCGGCACGAAAGTCTAGCGGTGACCATTATTGCGCATAAGTCGCGCTGATTAGCTCGTGCGTATTGTTCGCAAGCGCTGATTGGCTGTCCAGTCACATTCGTGCAATTCAATTCGTGCGCGTCCCCTCCACGTATCGTTCAGCGCTAGTCTTACGTTAAACACTCACGCCTGTCACCCAGAGGTGTAAGCAGAGACTACGGACTACACTGAGACACTGACGCACCGCTCTCGCCTCCTCTACATCCATATACCTACGCATACATACTAGTCGGTTAAGGGTACTTCAAATCTGGCCCTTTTCCAATATATCGCCAATTTCGTCGATAAACTTTAGTCTAGGGCGTCTCTTACCGACAAAGCCGAAAGAACACACTCGGCTCCTCGCCGTATGGTAGTGGCGTAAAATCTACCACCGCCTTGTTCACACCATGAGGCATAAAAGAAAAGAAATGGCCCCGAGTTCCCGGCGCCCTCTTATGTATTTAAGATATTTGTGAATAAATAAGATTATTTTTTCTTTCAAAAACCATCGTTCCCGCCTTACTTGCATTCACTTTCCTTCCCTTTCATTTAATGATATGTTTATTAAATGTAATCATCATTTGCAAGCTTCGCAAATATGACTTGAGCTTCGGTGTACATGAGGCACTTGAAGACTAATTCACCATTTTTTAACAAACAATTCTTTAACTTTCAAAGTGTTGTGTACCGCAGCTGCGTCCGCGCTCAACAATAATTATTGCAATTAAAGCAGTACGTAGAGAGCCATTAAGTGTTTCAATAGTCTACTGCACTCCGTACCGCGAACATAACCCAAAGTTTCAGGCAACTGTCCATTAACAGATTGAGCAGCCAGAGGGAAGCTACACAACACCACACATAGTCTGTATAGGCCCTGTTGATCCTGTCACAAGTGCTGGAGTCCCGATGTACAGATTTGAATGCCTGTATCAGCCCAGTGCTCAATAACCCAACGTTTGCCATAAAGCAACCCTGTCAGCTCTGTCATAGGCCTTTTCTAAGTCTAAAAATTCACAGAAAGTTTTGTGGTATTTGGCCAAAAACTTCTCTTTCATCATGATCACAAAAAATACCCGATCCGTACTTTTCTAAATCCAGCTTGTACACCGCAATATTATTCATCAGTCTCGTTCAATTAACGCCTAATCTTACAGTTTTAGCTGACTTCTAAAAAGAAGAAGTTTTTTGGACGTAAGTATGACATATATATTATATAACTTAAATTAGATATTTTAAAAACCCCCGAAACAAAAAGAGCTGACGATCTTAAAACAGCTGAATAGATTTTATTGAAACATAGCTAAGAACACGACGAATTTTTAAACGATAAAAATTAAATTAAAATCCGTTCATCCGTTCAGAATGCCTGTGAACCGCTATTGTCACAGAGACACACAGATACACTCTACTGTATTCGTCGGGGTTTAAACATAAGACTGTAGGTATTCCTTATTTGAAATATTATGTTACGTGATATTTTCACTAATTAATCAACGATTTTATTGATTCCTGTTTTATTAATCGGGTTATACTTAAAAGATGCATAAGTGAAGTAGTTATAACTTATTTAGTAAAAAAAAGAATCATTAAAATCGACTCAGCCGTTTCCGAGAAAATGGTTAACATAGATTAAAAAACACACGTCCTTTAAAGATCCTTCTCGTTTTTGGAACTCGGTTAAAAGTGCAATTCGGTATTTGATAGTCTAGTCAATTGAAATAATTTTTAAGATCTGTCAAAGCAAACATTTCTATACAAATGAATGATAATATACTGTAATGTTGATAGAATAGAATAGAATAGGATAATTTTTTATTTTATATAGATTAGGTACATGCAATCGTTATTGATAGTCATTTTTTTACTTTACCACTGGTTCGGGAAAAACCTCTGTGCTGGGAAGAATAAGCAAGAAACCCAGCAAGACTTTAGAAAAAGTAAATTATGCAATATGAAAGGTTACAAACTATATACAAAATTTATTTTTGAAAGAGCTTAGAAGCGACTACCTCATTCCCAGAGGTAATTATCAACCATGTACTCATTTATATTAAATAAAATAAAATATTTAAAAAAATTATACAGTTTTTGTTTAATAAAATATTTAAACTTGGTAATAGAGATACCTTGTATATTTTCTGGGACTTTGTTGTATTAGCGTATACATTGCCCCAAGAATGAATTACTGACCCTGTGGAGTCGAGAAACTGGTATCACCAGCTTGTGTTTGTTCCTAGTGTTTACAGACTGTATATCACTTTTTTACTAAAACTACTTTTGTCTTTGTGAACAACATACATTAAATTTTCGTAAATATACTGAGAGGCCAAAGTTAATAGGTATGTATTTCTTTGAAATTTTCTCTGACAGATTCTCGCGGTTTTAGGTTGTAAATAGCTCTTATGGCCCTCATGCAAAACGAAACTAGTTTCTAAATCAGCCGCATTTCTCTATAGCAAAATCCCATAAGACATTATGCTATGGAAATAACTGAAATAAACAAATCTAGCTGTCTCGACACTAGTGAGACCTCTAATCTTTTTTGCAGCATATATCTAGTTTAGATATATGGGGGCCCCATTAAAGCTTTGCGTCGAGTCGCAGCCTAAGAAGAACATACAGTCAGTCATTGCTAGGGTTGTCAGAACGGGAAGTAATAAAAAAATAAAAAGTGATTTTATTTTGTTTCACGTGTAAACAAGTTCCTGTGTATGCGGAACATAAGGAAACTTTAATTTCTTATCTTTAAATGAGGACAACCCACAGATTTTTACCGCACGTGTAGTGTGAGCCATTTTAATTTATTTGCGTGACAGGACAACCCTAGCGGACAGTTTCCGAGCGGCCCTTTAAGCGGGGAATTCACTTGACGGCATTCACTATAGATATGCCTGCCGGACTTCGCTACTATAGGTCTGTGCAAAGTTTGATAGTGTAGGACCGTCACAGTCGGTCTGGCAGACTTGCCTGTTGAACGTCCGCACGATCTCATTTTGTCTGAGCGGGCACAGACATGCCCGAACGTGAATGTTACTTTGCACCAAATTCTTTTCTTTTTCTTAGCCTCAAGTGCTCAGCCCGCATATTGCCCCGCACCGCACCGCACGATTGCCCCGTCTACGACGACTTCGATGACCGAATCTTCCTTAAATATTACTATACTCTTTGGACCGAATGTTAGTAGTAGTTACGAGTAGCTATGGTAAGCTAGGTCGAGTGATGCCAAGAAAAGCAGTGGTTTCAACAGGGCTCAGTTCTTCCCCATTTAAAAACAAATTGGTATTGAGATTTTTAACTTTCGGTGCTGTTTTTAGTTTTATTGCCGTTCAAATGGAGATTATTAACGTTAATAACAATAATGTTATCTAAGAAACTATATATAAACAATTTTGTCAATGTCCATAATTTTAACAGGCAAAATAAACCTATCTAAACTTACTATTCCATAGTACAGACGTCATAAAACCAGCAGCTTATTTTTGGTCTGCGGTCAGGGTGTTCTGGAATTTTTTGTTGTTTTTTTTTAGAAAGGTTAAAATGAGCATACAGTCCACTTGATGGTAAGTGGGTGCTTTAGCTCATATAACAACTACAACTACGATAATATTCAAAGTACCGATGCGTTGTCGCCCCTGAGGAATGAGAACGAATTCCTCATTACCAGTGAAAAGTTTCCAGGTTCTGTAAGTGTACAGAACCGTTTTAATACGAGTTTCCAGGTTCTGTACACTTACAGAACCTGGAAACTTTTCACAGCAGCTATTTTATGCTAGTATTCCATGAAAGCGTGGTTCTTTCCTAGTTGAGGTGACCCATTCGTGCTTTAATCATAATTATGGAGCATGACATTACTCAAAGAGTACAGTTGAGCATACCGCCATCTGTCGGAAGCCACTTGATCTTTCTAGCATATTCCACCGTCGCATTTAAAAAGGTCTTGTGGCTTCCAATAGATGGCGATGTAATCATCTCGTTAACGCCGGGTGTCAATGGGTGTCAAATACAAATTACAAATACCACAGAGTACATTATAGGACAAATACCCAGACCGGGCGTCGGATAGCAGCGTCAAAGGTAGGTTACTCACGTCTGGTATGGTGGTAGGTACTGTAATCGTAATCCGCCTGTCAAGTGTAACGATGAAGATAAATTCTCCCTACATCGAAAGAGGCCCATTTAAAAAAATATATAGAATAGGGGTAACAAACGAGGACACAGTCCACCTGATGGTAAGTGGATACTCCTCAATTAAGAATCAAAATGCAGATGCGTCGTCACCCCTGAGGACTAAGATGGGATGCCTCGTATCCAGTAAAAGGGTCTCCGGTCTCCATATCCAGCAGTGGAGTTTTACAAGATGATATCGAAGAAGAAAAGTTTTAATACGACTTTAAGTAACTTAGGAATATAATAAAATTAAAAATTATGTGAATCTGTATCTGAACGTGTTGAGTGAGGTTATTTTTGGTGTTTATTATTAATTGTCGAGATTTCGGGTAATTCAGACTTCAGTCATTGTAAAATATACACTCCGAGCGCACGCAAAACTTAACCTGTCTTTGCTATTTACCAAAACGAATTTAAAATTCTACAATATGCTGCATTTGCCTAGAAAAAAGTTAGACTTATAAAAAAAATATGTAAAACCGACTTGAAACATTTTACACGCTGTAGCTACATTATGGGTGTAGCACGAATGGGTCGGCTCGACCGGGGTAGGACCACGCTCCCACAGAATACCAGCTTAAAATAGCAGCTTAATGCTGCTGTGTTTCGTATGGTGAGTGTAGAGAAACGGAGACTCTTTTTACTGGTAACGAGGCATTCCATCTGTCCTTAGGTCAACGCATAAATTTGTATTTTGATTCTTAATGGATGATAGATGTAGATATCTATGGGCTACAGCATTCACTTACCATCAGATGGACTGAGTGCTCGTCCGTCACCCTTATTCTATAAAAAAAAAACAGAGGCAGCCATAAGACTGCCGACAGAAGTGTGCGTATAGATGTACACAGGCCGCTATACTACGCGTCACTAGTCTGGCGCAAGCAAGTAGTGGACAATACGTCACGAGCATGTCGAGGTGATCGGTGACGCGATTACCCATAAGTTTTTCCCCTACCAAAAATCGTTCAACGAAATTCTTCGAACTTTTCGAAATTCTTGCGGCTAAAGAAGTTTTCATTTCAAAAAAACAAACGCTCTTTTTTTAAAGTCAGCTAAAAGCACAAAAATAATTAACACACACCTGAGGAATAGTTTATTTAATCAAAAGTTTAAAGTTAATTTTGAAAATACAAATTTAATAGTGATATTTTAAAAACCCTGTTAGTAAATTCGTAATTTTTTCCGCGGTCGTTTTTAGTGCAATACACAAAAATATAATGTATGGAAGTGAGTGTGTGCATACTGCCCACTAGCTTCTTACTGCTCTTTAATGAATCTATCTCTTTGTCACGCGACGCTAGGTGACGACGAGTGAGGAGTTCAGAGCCGCCGCCTAGGGCTGCCAGTCATCATATTCATTCATTCATTAGAGCCCATCAAAAGCCCACTGCTGAATATAAGCGTCCCCGTAGATTGCCTCATAAGGAGAGTATTCGCCATAGATGAAGGGGGGGGGGATAAGGGGCAACACCGTAGGAGTGTGCAACTGAACGCTAATCAAACGAATTTGATTCCCACCGGATCGTCTGTAACGAACTACCACTTACTGTAACGAATACTTGCATCCATCCATCCATTACAGCCTATAAAAGTCCACTGCTGAACATAGGCCTTCCCCATAGATTGCCTCATAGGGAGGATTTTGTCATAGTTGTAATGTTAGTGATATCGAAAGAAGAGTGAATGCAGGAAACATGGTGAATGGAGCTTTGCACTCCTTTATGAGCAGTCGGAAGTTGTCTAACAAGGCTCGTTTGGCTGTGCATGAGGGGGTGTTGGTTCCGACACTCATGTACGGAAGTGAAAGTTGGGTATGGCAGAAGAAACTTGAAAGCAGAATAAATGCAGTTGAGATGAGAGCGTTAAGAAGTATGATAGGAGTTAAATTGGTGACAGGATAAGAAATAGTGAGATAAGGAAACGTTGTGATTTGAAAGAAGATGTAGTGACAAAATTGAAAGGTATGCTGAGATGGTTTGGCCATGTCGAGAGAATGAATGAAGAACGATTGACGAAAAAGTGTATAAGGCAGTGTGAATGAAAGTGTTGGAAGGGTAGACCTAGGAGGACGTTTCTCGACCAAATCAGGACGTCTTGAAAAAGGCCAGGTCAAGAGTACCCTAAACCGAAGAGCATGTATGAAGGAATAATGAAAGTGGACGAAGCGAAACAAGTATGTAAGGATCGTAGCAAGTGGAAAGAAGTGGTCTCTGCCTACCCCTACGGGAAAGAGACGTGATTATATGTATGTATGTATGTAATGTTACTGTTGATTTAATAATCTACCACCTCTCAGTGGGTCATGTGCTCCTGGTAGATTATCTTCTATACATCCATCCATTACAGCCTATAAAAGTCCACTGCTGAACATAGGCTTCCCCCATAAGCTGCCTCATTTGCCTTAGTTGCCACACTTGGTAGACGGGTTGGCAACCGCAGTTTTTTATTTTTAGTTCTCATTAGGAAGACGCTGCTGCCGATCTTCTAGTTTGTTCCCCCCTGTAGCCTCTTACGACACCCACGGGACGTAATGGGGTAGTGGATATTCTTACACCGCCACTACACGGTCACTATAATACTTACAAATAAATATTGCGCAACTTATTTTATCGATGCGTCATGTTGATATTTCCGGTTAGTCGCCACGTGATATTTACTTACACTATACTAGCGACCCGCCCTCGCCTCGATAGGATCTGTGATAATATATTTTATCAAATTTTTCGTTTTGTTTAAAAACCCTAGATCCATCCGGTATTCCATCTTAATCCTTAGGGATGACAGCGCATATCTATTTATAAGTATTTTCGATCGAGGATAAATGCATATTATGTGTCTACGGCTCTACGGGCCACAGCATTCACAAATCATTAGGTGAAGTGTGCTCGTTTGTCTACTTCTAAAAAAAATTAAATCATCATCATCACCATTACGGCCCTTTATAAGTCCACTGCTGAACATAGGCCTCCCCCAAGGAATGCCACAAAGCACGGTCCTGAGCCACCTGCATCCATCGACTTCCTGCATGTCTTACCAGGTCGTCACTCCATCTAGTGGGGGGTCGCCCTACACTTCGCCTACCGGTACGTGGTTGCCACTCGAGAACCTTTTTTCCTCATCGGTTGTCGGTTCTTCGAGCTATATGGCCGGCCTGTTGCCACTTCAGCTTACTAATCCGTTGGGCTATGTCAGTCACTCTGGTTCTACTGTGGATATCCTCATTTCTATGTTTATTACGCAGAGAAACCCGAGCATAGCCCTCTCAATAGCTTTAAAAAAAAATACATAGCACAATATAATACAATACGATATTAACATAATAAAAAATAAATAGCTTCACGTCTGTTATCCCCGAAGGGATAGGAAGAGTCCAAAGAGCACAAGCTACTCGGACCAGGTTTAACCAAAAATAGGTTCACGTGTAGATGGAAAATTGTGAAAAACCTAATATCTCACTAGTCGCCTTTTACCGCATGCTAGGCAAGTAACACAGGTGGTACATTCTTTTTTGATAAAAGACCTACATAATCATGGGATCTTTGAGTCCACGATCAGCATGGTACAATGAACAAGTGGTAAAATTAAAAATTTTGTACAACCGACTTCAATATAAACTATAAAGAATAACTCAAAAACTACTAGTCAGACCTTGGTCAAATTTATAGGGGCCCACATGAGACCAACAGTTTTTCAAATAAAAAAAGAATCATCAAAATCGATTCACCTAGAAAAGTTATGAGGTAACACACATAAAAAAAATACAGGTGTATTGAGTACCTCCTCATATTATATATATATATATATATATATATATATATATATATATATATTGTGTGTGTGTGTGTGTGTTACAGCTAGTGTATACATATATATGGAGAAGGAGCGCATTATTGTTTTATTGTGCCTTGTAAGATCCACACTACTTCTAAATGAGCACACAGTCCACCTAATGGTAAGAGGATGCTGTGGCCCATAGACATCTACATTCCTCGATTAAGAATCTAAATGCAGATGCTTTGTCACTGCTGAGGAGTTAGATGGAATGCCTCGTTTCCAGTGAAAAAAGGCCTCCGGTGCTCTACATTCACCATACGAAACACGGCAGCATTAAGCTGCTATTTTACGCCGGTATTCTGTGAGAGCGTGGTGATACCCCGGTCGAGCCGACTCATTCGTGCTACAAACATAATATAGCCGCAGCATGGCTCTCCCACGTATATCTCTCTTCTTCTCTAGTATCAGCTCATAAAAGTCCACTGCTGGTCACGAGCCTCTCCAGTTATAGGATTTTTTTAAAGATGTGAATCAAACCTTAGTTTAATTTGAATAAATAAGTTTCGTCATCAATTTTTGACGTTCTATGATGTAATTAAGATGTAAACTTATCACTGTTTGAAATAAGAATTGAAGGAGACAGATACCGTTCGGAAGATAACTTTTATCTACAGTTGAACCCACATGAGTAAAGAAATTACTCATGTGGTTGAAACAAATTAGATTTTTTTTTTATAAAATTGAAGTGACGTACAGACATTCTACTTGATGCTAAGTGGTTACTGTAGACTGACTGTCTCGTTGGTCGTAAACGGGATTGCTGATAATGAGGTCCCAGGTTCGAATCCCGAGTTGTGTATCGCCAGCAACGCAAAGTCAGGAATTTGCATTTAGAAAAACCCAAAATTAGGGGCTTTTTAGGTGCTAATTAGGTGCCAAGTTTAAAAATTTGGTGCTCTAAAATTTTCACCGCAACGAAATGTTGAAATTTGCGTTGCCTGCAAAACGTATCGCTAGCAACGCAGTGACGATAATAGATATACGATCGATCCTGCATCTGATCTCTCTTCGATCGTGTCGGATTGCCGTTTCAATCGGACTATGAGAATGAGGAATATAATATCTATGAATGGAGCAGAGATTATCAAACTTATTTCTTTTACCGCACCCTTTGAAAATCAATTATTTTTCAGCGCCCCCAATTTTTTATACACTCCTAAAACTTAAAAACCACAATTTCATTACTTTAATTAATTTAGTTATGGTGTGCTATATTGGTCGGTTCTGGTGTTTAAACTTACATTCTAAACTAGATATTATTACCAGTGAGAGCAATTAAAACGCAACTTTATAATATTAAGAATATATGTATTTTCATCAAATTAAAAGAAACAATATAGATAGGATTTTAGTTTTAAAACTAATCTAATGAGATGGATGAATTTGATGATTTTTAACAAGTTTGTTTATATCAGGTTCAATTTTTCTTCAAAACAGTCGTAAGTCGCCGCGTTCGGTAACATGCAAACGATTTCTTTGATTTTCTTTTTTTTAGTAAGCAGCGTTGTCACAGCGCTAAATCCACGTTCACACAAATATGACGATGGGAATGCTATCAAAAATCGTTGAACGATCGACCACAATCCAGGGTGCAACTGCGGGATTGACTTTTGTAGCCAAAATTCTTGGTAGTCATTTTTGAATTTGATTTATATTTCCTCGTTCGTTATCAGTTCTATAAGTTCTTCTTCTAGTTGGTGTGATACTGCTATGTTGACATTTGAAAAGGGATCTAACACCCAGTCTGGTATTTCCAATTTCAAAATGTCTTGGAATCTTTCAATGAAATCACTGTGTTGCAGGATACTGATAAATTGGGAAAATTATGGAACTCACGTCTGCCGATATTCTTCTTGTGTAAGAGCAGCTTGGCTACGAAAGCAGCGACGACATTTTTTGTTTTTATTAAGTTCAAGTCATCGCCTTGAAGTTGGAGATTCATATCATTAAGCAATTTATAAAGGTCTGTCAAGTATGCGATATCATACTTTGATGTGATGAGGTTGTCGCGCAATTCTGTGTCTTTGTTTTCCAAGAACTCTAGGACAGAGGCAAACAGATTGTAAAATCGAGTCAGACAATTTTCTTTTGATAGCCAACGCACTTCTGTGTGAAAGATCAATCGGTTGAAATCTTCATCATTAGTAACACAAAGCTGATTAAATAATCTGTCATTTAAAGAGTTGTTTCGGATTTTATTGACTGCTCTGATGACATGTTGCAATGATTGAAACAGTCGTTCACTTAAATTTCTAGCAACCAAATGTTGTCGATGTATAACCCAATGTACAGCAAGCACATCTGGAATTTTGTTTTTTAAGTACGCTGTGAAGCCTTTTTGACACCCCGTCATAGCTGGAGCACCATATGTAGCAGCTAATATAATATTCTTCAAGGGAATTCCTTTTTCAACACAAAACTTTTCCAGTGTTTTAAATATGGTTTCTCCTTTTGTGCCTGTCTCTAAATTTCTAGCAAATAATCTTGACATATTTTTTCATCTTTAATAAACCTCACGTAAGACAGCAACAATGCTTCATTAGTTGGTAAAGTGGACTCATCCAACTGAATTGAAAATTGACTAGTCTTCAGATGATTGCACAATGACTCTTCAATGTTTTCAGCCATTTCATCAATTCGTCTTTGCACAGAACTATTGCTCAAAGGAATTTTTCGAATTATGTCTGCTGCCGGTTTATGGAGCACAGTAGTTATAATATATATTTTGCAAAATTAACGTTTCTCCGATGGTGTGTGGTTTACCTGTTTGAGCAATTGACAAAGAGATATTGTATGAAGCTCGAAGTCCGTCATCGTCTTTTTTTTTTATTTTTTATTTTATTGATTTTATTGATAGAACCACCAACGGAATAACATGTTGTTTTAAAAAAATGTGACAATGGGCTTAGGAACTAAGATTTACATGTTTCCATTTAAAGGTAGTTACAGCATGTTTAAAAAGACGATAACTGTACGATAACTTAATAATTGTTACAAAGTACGAGTAAAATACTAATATAAAACAAACAAAACAATAAAACAATACGAAATATATGATGATTAAAATATATGAAAATAACAACATTATATCAAATTTATATAAAGTTATGGTATAATTTTACTATGATTTATTAAATAGATTGACAATTTTGGCTCTAAAAGATTTTATACTATCGCTAAATAAGTCAATAGTCTTATCTTTAAGGACACATTCGTTATACAATCTGCTTATTCTCGGTATAAGAGAGTGATGACCAAGATTAGTTTTATACAGTTTGTGTTTGAGTAAGGGAATCGAAAAACGCGGTATACGGCAGGGAACTTTGAGCAATATTTGTGATAGTAATTCTGCAGAATCTATAGACCCATTTATAAGCTTGTACAAAAAAACTAAATCATGTAGTTTACGTCTGTCCGATAGTGAGTTTAACTTTAGTTTTAAGAGACGAGTGGAATAGGATTCCATATGATTACCACTAGAACAATATTGAGTGAATCGTCTTTGAATGCTCTCTATACGATCTTTGTGTATTTGATAATTAGGGCTCCATATGATTGTGCCGTACTCTAATTTACTTCGAATTAAGGAAGTGTAAAGTTTTTGTTTTGAAATTTTAAAACATTTTGAATTCCTGTATAAAAACCCTAGCATTTTGCGTGCCGATTTACAAATATTTTCAATGTGAATATTAAATCTTAATTTAGCATCAATTGTAATTCCTAAGTCTCGGATGAATTCAAGCTTCTGAAGTGGATTATTGTTCAACGTGTATTGTGTTTCCAATGCAGTATGCTTACGCGTAAAGTTGATATAGGAACATTTTGAAGCGTTGAGATCCATACCATTAAGCAATTTATAAAGGTCTGTCAGGTATGCGATATCATTCTTTGATGTGATGAGGTTGTCGCGCAATTCTGTGTCTTTGTTTTCCAAGAACTCTAGGACAGAGGCAAACAGATTGTAAAATCGAGTCAGACAATTTTCTTTTGATAGCCAACGCACTTCTGTGTGAAAGATCAATCGGTTGAAATCTTCATCATTAGTAACACAAAGCTGATTAAATAATCTGTCATTTAAAGAGTTGTTTCGGATTTTATTGACTGCTCTGATGACATGTTGCAATGATTGAAACAGTCGTTCACTTAAATTTCTAGCAACCAAATGCTGTCGATGTATAACCCAAAGTACAGCAAGCACATCTGGAATTTTGTTTTTTAAGTACGCTGTGAAGCCTTTTTGACACCCCGTCATAGCTGGAGCACTATATGTAGCAGCTAATATAATATTCTTCAAGGGAATTCCTTTTTCAACACAAAACTTTTCCAGTGTTTTAAATATGGTTTCTCCTTTTGTGCCTGTCTCTAAATTTCTAGCAAATAATCTTGATATATTTTTTTAGGTAGGAGTAGTGGTGCTGGGATTAGTGGTGACGGGGATAGTGCACGCAATTGAGGGAGGGCGGGAGGTGCTCTTCAAACTAGGTAAGACACATCATTTTATTTTATCGAGCGGATGTACGCAAGGTAATTTTTACCAACTTTAATAAATTTTAAAATATAAAGTATCTAAATGAAATTACAAATCAACCATCGCCCCCCTAAAGAACGCCAACGCCCCCCATTTTTTCTGGGCCCCTTAACGCCCCCCTCTAGGTCTCTAACGCCCACAAGGGGGCGTTAACGCCCACTTTGAGAAAGACTGGAATAGAGAATGCACCTTTGCTTGCACGAACACTCTCGTGTACTCCTAAATTATAGATAATTTTGTCCTGCGCAGTTAATTAGTCATCAACTTTATTTGATGATTGTCCGCCGAGGCAGAATTTCGGTCTGGAGGACATTATTTTTTATAATGTACATTAACTATATCATTATGTATAATGATATAGTTAATGTTTATATATAAACAATTTTTCAAAGCAATGGTTTATACATAAACCATTGCTTTGAAAATAGTCGTGTTAGGTTTCTTGCTGGTTCTTCCTAAAACAATTTTTTTTGAAGTTGTGGTAAAATTCATTAAGCATTGAGTTAACTGAATCACAATTTAGTAAAAGTTCTGACCAATTTGTACCATCTAATTCATTATTAATGGCCTCATAATCTGCTCTAAAGTTGTACCTTTCATTGAGTTGTGCATTGATCGTATTAATCTTCAAGAAATCTAGCTTTAGGTTAAGTGACGGATGATGATTATCAATTATGCTGATTGGATTGAAGTTTTGACTAACTGTCACATGAGAATGATTTGAAAGAACCAAATCAAGCAACCTGCCATTTGCGTTAAATATTGAATTGAATTGTTTTAAATTGTGTTCCTCGATAAAATCAACAAAACTAGACGCTAAGTTAGAACTACTAAAGGGGTGTAGACAATTTAATTCCGGTACTTTCGACCAAAATACTACTAATATTAAAATCACCCGTAAGCATGACGTATTCATTTGTATTAATAGCTTTGGACGCATTTTCTAAGAATTCACTTAGCACATTGCTATTCATCGGAGGTGGCAAGTATACTACACAGATTGCAACGTTACTTGGCTTACCATCTACAATTACATCAACCGTAATCCACAAATCTTCGCAGTTACTCTCCCAATGCAGACAACGGCTTGAATTTAAGGTATTTTTAACGGCTATCATTACACCCCCCCCATTTTTGATTCTTTTTGAGTCTAATTGCTCCCTGTCTCTCCTGTATACCGTATAGCGATCATCAATAAACTCACTATCGAACACGCCGTCATTAAGCCAAGTTTCTGTAAAAATTAAGATGTCGAAATCATTACATAGTATGTTTAGTTTTACATCACGCGCCTTACTACGAATCCCTCTTACATTTTGGTAATATATATTTAGTGTATCGTATTCTAACAGATTTTAGATAAGAGACTAGACAAATAAGTACTTTATTATTGTAGATCTTCGAGCTGCTCGATGTTACGCACGACAATATGCTCAGAATTATCGGTTTTCTTAAAAGACACGACCATTTTAATCCAGACAAATTTATATTTTAATTTCTTTGCTGTCGCTCTGGCAAGTGCGTGGATTTTTTTCAGCTCCGGGGTCAAATGCTCGACAACAAATATAGGTTTTTTGTCGCCACCTATCCCAATGTGGCTTGTATTTAGTTTTTCATTGGTGTTTCTTTTATTGAAATTTATTACTCCGGCCAAGAATGTATCACGAATCCTTGGACAAGCAAACTTCACAATAATAGACCGCGGTCGTGCATTTTCTGGATTAATCTTGGCGATTCTTGTACATTTATGGATTTCAGCATCGGATATTTTAGTGCCAGTAATCTTCCCTATTTGTGTAATAATATTAGGTATATTTTCTGCCTTATGTTCCGGAACACATTGTATCTCTAGGTTGCTCATTCTTGAATGCTGCTCCATTATGCTTAAGCGACTTTTGAGGTCTTTTACTGTTGATTTAAGGCAATCATTTTCTAATTTTAGTTGTTTTACATCTTTAAATTTTACTTGCATATCCTTTTTTAAATCTTCGTATTGGTTAGTAATGAAAAGAACAGATTCCTTTAGATCAGTGATTTCCATGGTTAGTCCCTTCATTTTATTTTCTATAATTTTGCTGATATTGCTTTCAATTTTGTTTACAAATGCATTCATCTCATCATGAATTATGTGCTTTATACTCTCAAGAGTGAGAGATTCCTGACTTTGAGTTAAGTGCGTAGGTTGTGTGCGTCTTAATGTGATGTTACTGCTCGTGTCTTGAGGTAATATTCAGAGCTGCGAACAGGCGTGTCAAATTATCACATTTTGGTTGCTTTGCTCGGCAAGTCAGGCAAACCCAATTATTTTAAAATCAGCAGAAAGTTCTTTATATTTTTTACTGCTGGTGTTTATACAATCGTAATGGTATTTAAGACTGCATGTAATACATTTAAGCTGCTCTTGCGTGTTAAGTTCTTCAGAGCACGCGCCACATTTTTTGGTTCTTAAAGTTTTTGTACTCATTTTTGCGTAACAGGTGTGGTAAAGTTAGCAAAAAGTTAATACGGTGACTTGCTATAGTTTATTTAACAGGCGCTTACATGCAATTGAATGTGGTGTGACGTAGATGCGGGGCGATCGCGGGTTGCCCTAGGTCAGGGAGTTTTTGATTTAACCGATGTTTTGTAAATAGAAAATGCTATTACTCACGAACCCCTGCACCGATTTCGACGATCCAAACACTTATCACTTCTTTATAATGAGCACTATATTATATACCAAAATTGTCAAATTACGTAAAGTTTAACTATACATTTAGATTAAAATGTCACGAACCAGCTGATAGACACTGCTATCGTACAACGCGCGTGGTCGTCTTGCGGGTGGTCTTGTAGCATCCACCGAAAAAAGTTTTGATACACTTGGCTGAGCATTATGCTTCCTTTCCAAGTTTTGAAAATAGGCTACATTTTTGTCCTTCTTATCTGGATGCATTTTATTCAAATGATCTTGAAGTCTTGAAGGCTTCATCGCTTCGTTTGAAAATGTTTTTGAACAAAGAAGGCACAAAGGCAAAGATGGATTTGTCGAATTTTCTATGAATCCATATTTAATATATTCTGCACTATATTGTCGTCTCTTCTTTTTTTTTATTGCACGTTATTAACAAAAACTTGTTACAACTTGATTGCGTACGGCGTACGGGCCATCCTACGAAATCTATGTTAAGTATTTCTAGTTTATATACCATCATACAGGGCAGAAATATAAACTAATTATTCGATATTGAGTAGTAGGTAGGTTTTAATTTTAGTAAATTTTAAAATATAAAGTATCTAAATGAAATTACAAATCAACCATCGCCCCCCTAAACAAAGCCAACATCCCCCATTTTTTCTGGGCCCCTTAACGCCCCCCTCTAGGTCTCCAACGCCCACAAGGGGGCGTTAACGCCCACTTTGAGAAAGACTGGAATAGAGAATGCACCTTTGCTTGCACGCACACTCTCGTGTACTCCTAAATTATAGATAATTTTGTCCTGCGCAGTTAATTAGTCATCAACTTTATTTGATGATTGTCCGCCGAGGCAGAATTTCGGTCTGGAGGACATTATTTTTTATAATGTTTATATATAAACAATTTTTCAAAGCAATGGTTTATATATAAACCATTGCTTTGAAAATAGTCAAAAATACTTAAAATACTTAAAAAAATACAGTTCATAATTTGTGTATGTAAACTGCCTCCACGATACAGGAGAAAATCCTTGTGTGAAGATAACGTTTTTTAAAGATAAAAAAATAACATACATATAGTTTCTTTACGTGGTAGAACCACGCTGCAACTATATTATGGTTGTAGCATGAATGAATCGGCTCGACTGGGGTGGGACCACGATCTCACTCAGAATACCAGCGTAAAATAACAGCTTAATGCTGCTGTGTTTCGTATGGTGAGTGTAGAGAACCGTAGACCCTTTTTACTGGAAAAGAGGCATTCCATCTTAGTCCTCAAGGCTGACAGCGCATCTGTATTTTTATTCACAGACGAGGAGAGATGTAGATCTCTATGGGCCACTGCAACCACTTACCATCAGGTGGACTGAATGCTCGTTTGTCACCCTATTTCTATAAAAAAATTTTTTTGCTCTGCCTCCACGTTCCGTCTACTCTTTTTACTAGTCCTAGGATCTCTCTCATGACCTTTCGAATTGCTAAATATGCTAAATAACCAAGTGCTCGGCGGTGAAGAAAAACATCGCGTGGAAACCCCACGTCTCAGGGATAAAACATTCAAGGACATTTGAAGGCCACCAACACGCACTCGAGCAGTGCGCCTGAGTAACTGCTCCGTACACACCGATACATACTAATTTCAGAAAGAGAGAGGTTTGTGCCCAACAGGGGAACGTACATAGACTGTACCTGTAATTTTGGGGTGTAAAAGTGAATATACCATCTTTTTCTCCAAGTTTCAACCTCATCTGATCGTGGTGTAAGCTGTGGGACGGGACCTTGATGAACTATTGATGGTGGAAAACGTGCATTCCAATTTTTGTAAGTAAGTAAAGTCAATCCGTGTAGTGGCGGTGTAAGAATATCCAATGCACATATCATATACACGGTTATCATCTGCTTCTATTTATTATTAAATATTTCGATTTCATTTATGGGGGGTATATAGACATAGCCCAACGGATTAGTAAGCTGAAGTGGCAATGGGCCGGCCATATAGCTCGAAGAACCGACAACCGATGGGGAAAAAAGGATCTCGACCGGCGGCCTCGTACCGGTAGGCGAAGTGTAGGGCGACCCCCCATCTAGATGAAGTGACGACGTGGTAAGACATGCAGGAAGTCGATGGATGCAGGTGGCTCAGGACCGTGCTTTGTGGCATTCCTTGGGGAGGCCTATGTTCAGCAGTGGACTTGTGAAGGGCTGTAATGATGATGATGATGATGATTTCGATTTCTCCAAAGAAAAACTCCATTGCTTGCATTGCTCTCTATCTGTTCGTGTAGCTTCATTACCATCGATTCCGCCATTCCGCAGATTAGCCCGAACAAACATACAGACAGGATAGATAAAAAAATTAAAACTAGTTATTCGTGTCTTAACAAATAACCCCCTCGGCTCAATAAGAGGCAGTTATTTCGATATTACAGACGGACACTTCAATTTTATTTCTAAGTATGTAGATAAAGAAAATATTGAGGAATCAAGATACTCTGTATAGATAGATACGCGACGTGAACGATAAGGTTTGCCCAAGATAAGATAATTTCAAATACCATTTACAAAGTTGTGCACTATGCATTTTCCACTATTATAATCAGAATGTAATTATCTTTCTGTCCGTACTCCTTTAAAAGAAATCGGACGACCGTACGCCAGTGGCATACCTTACCTCTACATATTCGACGTGGCTACCTCGTTGATCTAGGTCGGTCCAGGTTCGAATCCCAGGTCGGCACAAAATTGGTTACTGAGTTTTTCTATCAATTCTTTAGTAAAGCCGTAGTAAGTTCTGCGCCTGATCTGTCTTCGATCGTGTCGGATTATCGTCGCATTGGACTATGAGAGTTAGGAAATGGAGAGGGCCTATGTTGCGCTTACATTCGTGGACTACAATCCTGACCAGCACAGCTAGCTAGCATAGGCTGGGGACAAAAAATGTATCCCCATCCACTGACTGATGGCTAGTCTCCGTTGAGACTGGCCACCGTGACTGAAATTCGATGTGAATTCTAGTTTCGTCGTATTGAAACATACTAAATCTTTTTACTTGTCCTGTTTTTTTGTTCCACATCTTGTTTTAATCCGATAGTTATCTATGATGATATCTATATATGATTATCTGTGATTATCTAAGTCTATAACTTACATAATTTTATGTTATTTGATTAGTGGTGTAATTAATTACACTAAACTAGTCTTCTTTCTTTAATAACTATATACTGTTCTTTGCGTAAATATAGACTACTAGCGATCCGCTCCGGCTTTGCACGGATGATTTCTGGATCTCGACAACATCGCCACCTACTGGGTCCAAATCTAAACCATCTAGGGACCCATTAAAACACGCATAAAAAATTCATCAAAATCGGTCAAGCCGTTTTTGAGTTTTAGCGAGACTAACGGAGAGCAATTGATTTTTATATATAGAGATGTATTATACGGGGGAGTTACAACTGGGACCGATGACATAACGGTGATGTGACTGGTGTTGATGTGTGAGTGTGAGCATGAACACTAATTCGAATAAAAGTGCCTCTGCCCATTCTGTTGTCTAAAGCGTGGGTAATAAATATTATCTAATCTATGTGTAAATTATTATTAAACTTTTAGAAACCTTATCAAACAAATCAGAAATTGATACATATTCGTCTTTAAACAGATAAGCCATACCGTATACCTCATTTCTGTCAAAGCAGCCAGTCTCAACGGAGACTAGCAACGGCACAGAACAGGATTATAGTGCACGAGCGTGTGTGCAAGCACAGGTGCGCTCTCTTATCTCTCACAACTAGTACTTAGTTTAAATTAATAGATATTTTGTATGGATCATAAAATAATATGATTACATTTAATATATAAGAATTAATATTTGTTTGTTCGTATATAATGCGCTGCCATACCGTTCATCAGATTGCGTTAAAACTTTGTCAACTTATTGCTTGCACTTACGCGAAGGTTATAGGCATAGTACAATTAACTTACAGTAGGTGGCGCGCGTATCGTAACAACAAAATTTCAAAGTTATATATCATTTCATTTCAATATATGTATTATCATTCCTAATTAAACAATATAACTCTTCCAATTGTGAAACTATATTTCCTCAATTATTTTTTCTGCGGCAGCAACGCGCCGGGTATCAGCTTAGTACAAAATATAATTGATCAAAGTCTAATAAATAAATAAATAAGTATGTTACTTCAATACCTACTAAATAATCTAAGTCAATCGGTTCCCGATGACGGCATTTGTAAAGTAAATAAAATTATCTGATGAGTTTATTACGCGTTCGCTGTAATTGGGCTTTCAAATAAACATATACTCGTATTTACTAAAGCTCGAGTTCAAGTTTGTCGTGCAGTAGTTTCCCGTTGTTTTTTTATACAATAAGGGTGACAAGCGAGCAGCCAACCCACCTGATGGTAAGTAGATGCTGTGGCCCATAGACACCTACATCTATCCTCGATTGGGAATCAAAATGCAGATGCGTTGTCACCCCTGAGGACTAAGATGGAATGTCTCGTATCCAGTAAAAAGGGTCTCCGGTTCTCTACACTCACCATACGAAACACAGCATCATTGAGCTGTTATTTTACGCCAGTATTCTGTGAGAGGGTGGTCCTTCTCTGGTCGAGCCGACCAATTCGTGCTACAACCATAATATAGCTGCAGCGTGGCTCTACCATGTAGTAAAGGCTGTTGTAGTAAGAGGCGATAGAGAGAAACTGAAACAAGAGCTCAACAGCAGCGTCTACCTGCTAACAACTCAAAATGATAAAAACTGCGGTCGCCAACCCGACTTCAAGCGTGGAGACCTGGAAAATATGGAAAATATGGGGATTTACTATGGGATAATTTACGGGAAGGCCTATATTCCAATAGCTATAATGATGATAGGCTGTAATGATGATGATGGCGATGTTTTGTAAAGTAAGTTTCATACGTGGTAGAGCCATGCTGCAGCTATATTAGTAGTATAGTTATAGTTCTCTACACTCACCATACGAAACACAGCAATATTCCAATAGCTATAATGATGATAGGCTGTAATGATGATGATGGCGATGTTTTGTAAAGTAAGATTCATACGTGGTAGAGCCATGCTGCAGCTATATTAGTAGTATAGTTATAGTTCTCACACTCACCATACGAAACACAGCAATATTCCAATAGCTATAATGATGATAGGCTGTAATGATGATGATGGCGATGTTTTGTAAAGTAAGTTTCATACGTGGTAGAGCCATGCTGCAGCTATATTAGTAGTATAGTTGTAGCACGAATGGGTCGGCTCGACCGGGAAGGACCACGCTCTCACAGAATACCAGCGTAAAATAGCAGCTTAATGCTGCTGTGTTTCATATGGTGATTGTAGAGAACCGGAGACCCTTTTTACTGGAAAAGAGCCATTCCATCTTATTTCTCACGGGTGACGACGCATCTGCTTTTTGATTCTTTATTGAAGATAGATGTAGATGTCTATGGGTCACAGCAACCACTTACTGACTGTGTGCTCCTTTGTCACCCTATTCTATAATAAAAGTAACCAGAAGTCAAACCTAGCGTGGAGATTATGGTAAATTTCCTCTTCCCAGGGGAGGTCCGGTCCCGGCAGTATTTTTTAAGAATGATGAAGAGTGACTGACATTATAATAATTTCTTTCAGACAGAATTTTGGTCAAGAAGGCTAGTGTCAAGAGAGAGTAGTCATCTGCGCAGGATAAGATTATAGTGCACGAGGGTGTGCGTAAGCACAGGTGTATTATCTATTC
Organism: Parnassius orleans; assembly: GCA_029286625.1. Lineage (NCBI taxonomy): Eukaryota > Metazoa > Arthropoda > Insecta > Lepidoptera > Papilionidae > Parnassius > Parnassius orleans. Next base: position 2,126,494 of record JAGSMP010000053.1, read on the forward strand.
CCTCACTCTCATAGTCCGAAGGGATGGCAGTCCGACACGACCGAAGTGATATTAGGCCGAGAACCGACGGCTTTACTTGCTTTCCGAGGCACGGGGCTGAAACACCTCCAAGTTCTCGACTCCGGGTTACTGCTGAAAACATCAAATTTGATACTTCATCACCAATCGCGTAGAGCTCGAGATCAACTAAGCAAAACACCAAAACACCACACCTTTTTTGACTCCGGGCTGCTAATGAAAATTTCTTCTCAGAAAAACCCAATATTTTATTTTGGCCCGACCTTTGATCAACAGTCGCGCTTAAGACTACTAGACCTATGACACAGTCTAAGAACAATAATAAAGCAAAAATTTGCTGAACGTTTTGAGAGCTAAGTGCCTTTTGCAATAAAATCAGAGAATTTCGGGAGTGTTGGCAACCCTGCATGCAATACGCAGAACCAATAAAATCAGATAAAAAAAACAACACAGATAAACGAAGAAACACGGAAAAATAAAGATACGTAAGCATATCACCAGGGTCATTTTGATAAGCACATACGATTTGATATAATGTATATAAATATCTCATAAAAATGTTATCGAAAAGTGCCTTAGATTATCGTACCTAATCATTTTGGAAATTTACGATATGACAAATAGCCAGACTTTTGGTGTTATACAGGATACATTAAGGAGAGTATGCGCAGGAATTGCGTCACTTAATTTCTCGCTCTCCCTTTCACCAATGGACAACCAGACCGTACCAGTCTACACTCACCATACGAAATATAATAGCATTTAGCTGTTATTTTACGCTGTTTTTGTATAGAATATGGTATCATCATGTGGGTGTCCATATGAGGCGATAGAAGGAAATTAAACAGGGAGATGCTGCTACCCAAGCAACAACTCCAAATAATAAATAACTGCGGTTGCTAACCCGCTAGCCGAGTGTGGCAACTATGGCAAATATCTTATGAGGCAATCTATCCATAATCTATACAGTGTGTCCAGTCACGGACTAGCGATATTCTAGGTACATATATAGCAACTATTTTAATACCCAAATACACTACACACTGAAGTCTAATCCCCTTCCCCTCTATGTGACGGCCATTTTGTTTTTTCCTTGAGATATTCCCTACGTGTGTACAAAAAAATCATATCTCTCAAAGTTTTGGTCTTACTGAGATATTTTTCAGATATTTTTATGATGACGCTAATTTTATAAATATCAAGATTAGACATCAAGGACACACTCCACGCTTTTTTTACAATAAAATGTTTTTTTTTTATGTTAATCACTATTTTCTTATTTGAAACTTATTGAAAATTATTTTCTACTTCTTAGTTCGGTTATCTACGAAAGCGTGTTTTTTTAGTTTTTTAAAACTATTATTTATTTTCTATTTTTTTGCGCGGCTAACTACAAAAGCGTGTTTTTTTTGGAACAATGTTCTTTTTTGCGGCTTACAGTAGATCGAACTGGCAGAAATCGTAGTTGTTTTATGAATTATTCGCAAATACTGAGGATCCTGGCAAGGCTAATGGGATGAACTATTTAAATTATTGCATTGTCATCGGTCCTTGATAAGTGTGCGAAGTTTCAAATCAATCCGACCTTTTGAATTGGATAAAAATCACATTCAAAAATTCCGTTAGATAGATACATACCAAGCTAATAAAAGCGTGTTAAAATTCAGTGCTTAACATGTATTTAAGCTATATGGATATTATTTTTTAAATAAAAAGGTAATGGAGACGTTTATTGGTGTATTCTCATCTGGTTATAATACCTAAATATTTTTATGCTTATGCTTCAAATTACTGTCTATACATCTTACATATAAATAAAATTGAAGTGTCTGTTTGTAATATCGAAAAAACTGTCTTGTATTAAGCTCAGGGCGTTACTTGTTTACAGAATAACCATTTTTAAAATTTTTGTCTGTCTTCGGAATGGCTCGGTTCGATTGTGATGAAACTTCAGTAACAAAGCAATGCCAGGAATGGTCTAGAGTATATTTTGTCCGAAAACATGGAGAAGTTACCACGTTTTTATTAAGTCACCTTCTTGTTTGTCTGTCGTTCCGGGTGGAGTTTAATAATTGATTTTAAATTAATTTCCCGATGAGATGGTAACTTGAAATTTTGAATATAGATCAAATTCGGATGACAATGCGAATAAATAAAATAGAATATGATAAAAACGTGGTATAATAGTTTAAAAAAGTGTGTACTTATGTACGCACGTAGGAAGTTATACTTCTTTAGCCTAACAAAACAAAAAAAGTTGAGAGACAACTACCCACTGAAGCTGTCGCTTTAAGGTGTCAGTGTGCGCGCGCATCGTAACAACTTCATGGTGTTGTTTTTAGCTGTCGGTGTGCGCGCGCATCGTAAAAAAATCACTCATAATTTTTTCCAAACGCCCCAAAAGAAGTACCTATAACTTCAAAAAAATCACTTGTTTTTATGTGATATCGAAAACCTTATAAATTATTTAATTTTAATTATAGGTTTTTGATATTTATTTCATTAACTCTATGAGATATTAAAAAAGTTATGAACAAAACATTTTTGCATTAAAATTTTACACAAATAGGGTTCCTTACACTGACATTTTCTATCTCTTAGAGTTTTGATGTAATGTCAATTTTTAACATTTTTTTACTTAAATAATGTTTTACTACAATACTATGAGTGTTATAGGATAAGATGATAAGACCTTTGTTACATAAAACTGATAGATTTTCAATTTTAATTTTAAACATTTTCCTATATCGAACATAATCTTCGAGATAATAGCAAAAATGGTTTTCCGATTATACGTGGTAGAGCCACGTGTAACTGTATTATGGTTGTAGCACGAATGGATGGGCTCGACCGGGGAAGCACCACGCTCTCACAGAATACCAGCGAAAATTAGCAGCTTGATGCTGATGTGTTTTACTGGAAACGAGGTATTCCATTTTAGTCACCCGGGGTGACAACGCATCTGTATTTTGATTCAAAAATACAGGGTCAAAACATCCACTTACCATCAGGTGGACTGTGTGCTCTTTTGTCACCCTTATTCTATAAAAAAAAAACATTAAACTACTCGCATAATCATCACTATTATAGATCTGCAGGTTTTTTTAAGTTTTACGCGGACGAAGTTGCGAGTAAAAGCTAGTTGACAAAATAGCAAAGGAAATAAATTGATGGAATGGCTCTGAATATTTTATTGCCCAATTTGAACCAATCGATGTGGCCTTGACCAAGGTAGATTATTGATCATTTGAAGTAGAACATAATAGAATATATTGTAGAAACATAACATTGTAATATATACAATATTAAAAAAATACTATAATAAATATAATATATTATACTATAGTAAAATAATTAAAAAATTGTGAAACGTCGCGCGACGCCTGGCAGATGTGAAACTTCGAAATTATTTTGTATAGGCTATAGGTAATATGCATAAAAGGATAGTTTACGACAGGAAATAAATATGGCGTAATGAAAAATAAAATATTAAGAATGTTTTCAAGAAAAAGATGACTGTTTATTTAATAAACATTTATATTCATTAAATACAAAAATTTAATATATGTCGGAGCGTCTATAAAATACCGATTGAATCAATGTGAAATTGAGAGTATATCTAGAAACCCCCACTTGTTGGTGCAGTATAAAGTTCACTGTAGGCGCCGTGCGCCAGAGATTCCAGTTAAGTCATTCTACGAGTGAAGTCATTCTACGAGTGCTAAGATAGTGTCGTGGTTCTGTTCGTTATAGTAATTCTTCTAGTGCAGGCAAGGAGGATGGTGTTGCTGAGAGACTGCCCTGTGTTACACTGAGATAAGTAGTGTTGCTGTTGGTTTGCATACTTTGGCGTTATCATGTAATTACGTACCTCACGTTACACTGGTGTGATCGTGGCGGGGACGTGTTACGGTGTGGTCGAACTGTAATTACTCTGTACTGAATGTACAGTGCGTTACGCTGTCTTTTTACTAATAATGATTAATTGCGTAAGCAAGAGAGAAAGTTGAACATCCGCTCTCACACTTTTATTATTTCTAATAATTAATGCTATCCTGATGTATTTCTGAGATCAGAATTGGGATCATTTGTTGAATCTCCGACATATATATATATATATATATATATATATATATATATATATAATATATATATATATATGTCGGAGATTGATTCGTTGATTCGTTACCGCTAGCTCGTGTCAGACGTTCGGTTGCAGAAAATAATTTTGTGTCTAACAGTATTATGTCAAAGTGTGAAAATGCAACAAAAATATTACGAAAGTCCGTCCTGGTGTGGAGTGTCATCGTTGTGAAGATGGTGCATTTGAACACTGAATGCTCAGGGCTTACTACCAAGCAAAGAAATGCGCTTCGAGCAAATGAGAACCTAGATTGGTCGTGTTCTGAATGCAAAAACACCTCATCTAGACGAACTTCGATTGTCATACCTGATGATGAAGACGATGATGAAGCATTTGGATCGCCTATAACCTGCCTCTGTTCCATTAGATGGTAAAAAACTGATGCTAGAAATAACAACAAAAGTGGAGAGTGCTATTCAACGTCAATTGGGCCAGTTTGTGGAGTCTTTGGAATTCAATTCTAGAAAACTTGACGATATACTCGAAACCGTAGACGCGTTTAAAACTACAATCAAAGAAATGAGAAAGAAGAACATCGAATTATCTAACCAAAATAAAAATTTTGAATTTAGATTAAGTGCATTAGAACAGCGATTACAAGAACAAGAGCAGCAACAGCTTATTAAAACTATTGATATTTTTAATATTCCCTTCATTGAAAACGAAGATCTTTCAAACGTCGTACAAAAAATACAACAAAGACTCGACTTAACTGAAAATATCGTAGAAGTAAAGCGTTTTGGTAATAATAGAAATAACTCCGGAAAACTACGTGTGGTTCTACCGTCAGAAACTATTAAAACAAATTGGCTTACAAAAGCAAAGAATACGAAGATCATGGTACATGATATCTTTCCTAGCGCTTCACCGTTGATTGGTAAAGAAATCATCTATATTAGTGAGGCATTAACTGCATACAATAAGACCTTACTTGGAAATGCCAGAAGACAACTTAAAAATAGCGGATTATACAAATATGTGGTGCAAAAGGAGTCATTAAAGCAAGAAAAGTGAAAAGATCAATCAATAATAATTAGAACTGATGATGACATCAAAGCTTTGCTACAAAAGGAAGTCCATGTACAGCCGCAATAAGTTATTTTATATAGGTACTCCCTTTCACATAAAATATATTAAAATATTATTTAAATGGACATACAGTTAGACGATATTTGTGAATTAAGTAATTGCACTAACATTAATACATTTCTAAAACAAATCCCTGTTAAAAATTGTCAAACTAACCTTTTATGCATGCACATAAATATAAGGTCTTTGATTAAAAACTTTGATGCATTGGAACAGTGTGTGTACTCATCTAACGCATCTATAGATATTATATTGGTAACGGAAGCAAATATACCTGACTCCCTAAGTGATATGTATCACCTATCGGACTATCAAATGCACACAGTGCTGCGTAAAAACCGAAGGGGTGGCGGTATTATAGCATATATACACAAGAAAAATAAATTAACAAGAATAAGTAACGCAACAACTAAGCATTTTGAACATATACTATTTCAAATTAGCACTCCATCTTTTTATGCGGCAACTGTATGTGCAATTTATCGCCCTCCTAATCTAAGCAAACACTTATTTATCGATGAACTTCACATTAATCGGTAGTCTGGACACAAAGTGCGAACTATTTATACTCGGAGATATGAACATAGACTTAAAACATATTCTCCTATAAGACATAAATATAACTGCATGCTTCATAACTACGGCCTTGCGTGCGGATTGCGCAGTACACTAGAATTGAATTAACTGACGATAGAATAACTAAATCCTGTATTGATTGATCATGTACGCGAGATCACGCACACAAGATGTTTACACCGCGGCGCTTGGAATTATGCTAGCGGACCACAGAGCAGTGTGCTTGCCTGTGGGACAAACTCATGCGCGTACACAGGTGAAACTACTTATAAAAATATATATAACAATGAGAGATTAAAAATTTCCTTAAGTAATATTAACTGGAAGGAAGTTGATGATATGGTTTGTCCAGATACTATACTACAATATATATATAAAAAAATTAATGAATGCTACAATGACGCAAAAATTAAATTAAAAATTAAAAACACCAATAAGAAACATGCCGAAAATAAATGGATAAATTCACGTATTATCAAAGCATGCGAGTATAGAGATAAACTATTATACCAATGGATCAAAGATAATAATAATAAAATATTAAAAACACAATATAATAAAGCGCGAAACTATGCAAATAAATTAATCAGATCTTCCAAACATAAATACATCTATTATGAAATTAATAAATATAAAGATAATTTAAAGCAACTTTGGTTTATTCTAAACAGAATAACAGGTAGGGTACGTAAAACAGTAGATACAGTTCTCCTAAATGCGTTTGGAGGCAAAAACAAAAACAAAAGTATTATTGCAAATAACTTTGCGAATAAATTTCATAGTGGTGTTCAAAATATAATACCTCAATGTAAAAATAATATTTTAGATAAAATAGAATACAGACAACCTGTGAACGTAACAATGAATTTTCGAAAAGCAACACCTAAAGACATCCTAAAATTATAAAACAATAAACGTTAACAAAGCTCCGGGTTTCGACGGAGTACGGGCGATAGATCTAAAACAAATTTGCGAAGAAATTGCTCCGGCTATTGCAAAATTGGTCAACGCTTGTATAAAGACCAATAAATATCCAGACGAATTGAAAACTGGAATCGTGAGACCTATATACAAAAAAGGAAGTAAACAAGATTACGATAATTACCGTCCTATAACTATATTGCCCACAATAGACAAGATTATAGAAAAATACATAGCCAGACAAATTTACAATTTTTATGGTCTGAATAATATTCTAAATGACACACAGTTTGGTTTCAACCCAAAAGCACTACTCAGCTACTTTCACTATTTACCGATACCATATATGAAAATCTTAATGAAAACATGTATTGCTGTTATTTATCGACTATAGCAGGGCGTTCGATACTTTAAGTCATGATGTACTGCTAGAGCGACTAGACGACTGTGGAATTAGAGGGCCGATGCTTGACTGGTGTCGAGATTATCTCAAAAATCGTTCCTATTATGTCAAGGTAGGGATTCATTAAGTAATAAAGTTTTGGTAAGTGAAGGAACAGCACAGGGTTCAGTATTAGGACCGCTACACTACATCACTTACGTGAATAACATCAACAAATTGATTAAAACTCAAAATTTTTCCAATTTGCCGACGATACATGTCTGGTAGTAGCCCACCACAATATGGATAAGGCGGTAAAACTTTACAAGAAGACTTTACGAGGCTCATGCAGTGGTCACATGATGCAGGTCTAGTACTTAATTCAAATAAAACTAAAATGATGTACGTTAGCTCGAGTCAAAATAGATTAAAACATAACATTACTCTTATAGCTCATAATCACATGTCTTCATAATATCCAAAGTTCAGCCCATAATAACAACTGTGAATGTCCTCAAATTGAAATAGTAGAAAAATGTAGATATTTAGGTTTAATAATTGATGATCGTATGAAATGGACTGATCACATTGAATCTGTATGCGATAAGCTACGAACAATCCTAGCAAAATTTTATCTCATCAAGAGTAAAGTACCTTACCAGATGTTACTGTTATTATATAACGCACTCGGCGAATCAATAGTTTCGTACGGGTTGAGCAGCTATGGACGCACTTATAAAACCCACCTTGAAAAAATATACGAGCTACAATTACGCATCCTTAAATGTATCACCCCTCTCAAAATAAAAGATAAATATAAAAAAATCCTTATGGGCTTTTCCATCATTGCAAAATACTACCAGTACACTACAAAGTGAAATACCTATTGCTACTTGAAAATTATGGCAAGGAAGAATTAAAAATTAGCCGTATTTATACAAAGCTTACTCGACAAGCCCTCAATCCATATATGATTATCCCAAAATACAAAAATATGTATGGAAAATTTAGATTACAATATCAAATTCCCGCTCTTTTGAACGAAATTTCAAAACCAATAAAAAATGAACTAACTGAAAAAAATATTAATTAACAGTATTTTATCGAAAAATTGTTAACGATACCTACTAATAATTTATACTAAAATATAAAAATATATCCACTAACACATCATAATATAATATACATAAATAAAATTTTACTAATACATATATACATAGATACACACAATTATAACATTATCTCAATTACTAATTTTCATTTAACATTACTAACTATATTCTGCTTGGTACACAACTAGTTAAAAAAAAAACATCTTGCTGTTTTGTCACACCATTTATATACGTCATTAAAAAAGTTGGCGCAACGCGAACCGATTGAACATGATCGAAGTTACGAATCGGCGGTACATGGAAAAACTTTTGTAAGTTTATTTGTACTGTCGGATGTTATTAAATAACTATACTTTGTAAAAATAAATAAATAAATAAAATAAATACATACATAGGTACTATCATATAGCTTGGGGACGCATGCCGTGGCGACGCGTCGCCACGCCAACAGTCGGTCTGACCCGTCGCTATAGATGTTTCACATCAAAACTAAAAACTTAAATTATTATACAGTCCTGCTCCCCGTGGTATCGTGCCAAGAACGGTGGCTGCGTTTCCTCGCTGAATGGCTATACTTAGCCTTTGAGCGAGAAAAGAACCAGCGCTCTTATCACCAGCAGCGATGACCAGTCGCGGATACAGTTCCTTTAGAAACTTCATCGCACGTGGACCCCACGGATCGATAGTCTCTGCATAAAACCAAAACATGCCGCTACTTTCGGTATAGTGTATTCAAAGAATATTTTTATATTTTACTAGCGATCTGACCCGGCTTCGCACGGGTAATTTCTGGAACTCGACAACAGCGCCACCTACTGGGTCCAATTGTGAATCTAAACCATTCTCAAATCAATTTAATCACACACAGAAAATTTCATCAAACTCGGTCCAATCGTCTAGAGCGAGTTCAGTCACATACACGCGGATAGAAGAATTATACATATATAAAGATTTATTTATTATGTTTTGAAATATTTCAATATAGTATTCATTATTTAACTTATTTCACATCTTTTCTGTACGCATTAGAAACGTTTGTTATTATTATTTACTAGCGACTGACCCTGGCTTCTCCAGCAGGGCTAGCATGGGCGGGGACAAAATTTATCCCCGATTATATCCACTGACAAGAGATAAATTATTTTGTTATGTCAAACGGGAGAAGTATATCCCCGTTTGACATAACGAGTAGACATATATCCTGTCCGTAGCATGGAGCGAAATGAAAGATAAAAATTATGCTTTTGACATTTGAAAGGGACAATTTATCCCAGTTCATTGGACGTGGGTTGAAGTTTATATTCATACAAAATTCTATCTAAGTCTAAGTCTATCTCCCATTTTATCTATTGTGGATATTATATCCACCGGTGTGCCCATGTTCTAAGGGTGGATAAAACTAAGTGACGGATAAAAATTTCTCCTTTCCCAGGGATAAAATTGTCTCCTGCCCATGCTATATGGGCTAGCATGGGCAGGAGACAATTTCTTTTTAGACAAGATCTTTTAGCAATTTTAAGTGCTGATTTACCACGTGCTCGGCGGTGAAGGAAAACATCGTGAGGAAGCCTGCATGTCTGAGAAATAAGAAAAAAAAATTTTTCGAGGACACGTGAAGTTCGCCAACACGCATTGGGGCAGCGCGACGGACATTTCCTCGCCCTAAAACCCTCTCAGAAATGACAGGAGCCCTGTGCCCATATTGGGACGTATAATATGCTGTAACTTTAACTTTAACTTTTAACTAAATCTAAAATGCATATATAAAGTCACGTTATAAGTCGTTCTAATGTTACAAGTAGTTATCTAACGTGAAAAAGTCACGATGATTTTTCACCTTCACTTTTTCGTAACCGGAACGATGTTCATGGTTTTTTTAAAATTAATCTTTTTTCCCTAACCTCTTACGGCATCCACAAGATGATATTATGGATATACATGCACCGCCGTTATAAGGTAATTGTAAATTTCTGAAAACATTTTATATATCGACGACGTCTTGCAATCGTCGCTTCTCTAGCGCTCACTTGACCTTCATACAAATAATTCAATATTTTTATTGTTGATAATTTTTTTATTTTAAGATAATACATAGTAAAATTAATTGGCAAAATGATACTACGTTATTTTTACATTTATCTAAAAAAAAAATATTACCATAGCTTTGACTAAGTTGGTCCAATAAAATGTCGGGGCCTGAGTGGTTAATATGTTATTATAAGTTGTCAACGACATATTATCTCAACGTGACTGTCACTTGCCTGAACGTTATTTCATGCATTTTTATAGCTTTCTAAGCAAACTAAGCGGAGACGCGTTGTGCTAGTCTATACATACATACAAATAAATAAATAAATAAAATTAAAGTGTCTGTTTGTAATGTCAAAATCACAGCTTTTACTAAATGCATGCGGAAATATATATGGTACTTATAACAAAGACAATTTTTAAATTTTTTGTCTGTCTGTCTGTCTGTTTGTTCCGGCTAATCTCCGAAACGGCTGAACCAATTTTGACGGGACTTTTACTGGCGGATAGCTGATATTATAAGGAGTACCTCAGGCTGCTTTTATTTTAGAAAATGAATTAGGGTACCGCGCAAAAAAATTAAAACACAAAATATAATCACAATAAATTACACTTGGGCGAAGTTGCGGGGAACAGTTAGTCTTCAATATATCGCCAATTTCGTAAATAAATTTCCGTGTTCGGCGTCCTTTGCAGACTCTACCACTCACTTCTGCAGCATTAATTTGCAATGTTATCTCATTCATCCTTTCGACGTGTCCAAACCACTGCGTACGCATGCGTTCTGTCGCAACATCGTCTTACGAACTACACTTTTCACTCATCACACAATTTTTCACCCTATAATTCAAAGTCACATCTAACATAAGTAGTTAGTTTGTACCAGTTCTGGCTAACTGAGTCAGAACTGTACAACTCACCATCCTCAGCCCTCATCGGCTAACGGTGGGTCGACGGATCCTAAAAAAAACAAAAAAAGTTTTGGCATGCTCTGATCACGAATCTGCGGTCCGTTTTTGCGTAGGATGCGCGGTTCCGGAGATGTGCAGATCAATTAACTAATATCTAATTGATATCCGGTGGGCCTGCACCCTCATTAACGTTCCATTGTTCAGCCTTTCCTCTTATCTATTGTTCTTTGAACACCGTCATTGCCGCTCTTATCTATTACTTGTACACCTTGCTTATCAGTGCTATTGTATTATACTTCTTTGTTCATAACTACCATGCTATTCTGAATCATCAATAAAACACATTCCTTAATTTTGTTACAATTTTTATTTCCAAAATGTTATTGCTTATTATCTATAAAATAGGAGCGAAACATCTCATCCACTAAAATATCTTTGTACAGTGTATTCTATAAATATGCTCGTAAAACTATGCGTTGAACATCCCTTAAACTTATATAGCAATTACATTAAGCAATATTCACCACAAAATGAAGTCCACTCATTCTGAATGCTATCAACATTCCAGTCCTATCTTTACAATTCCTTTTAAAAAAACTCTAGATGATATCGCAGGTGATCGTCTATATGTATCAAAATATTGACCGATGCCATTCGTATCGATATATAAAACTGTCCAATGTGAGCCTGGTTTATCATCTGTATTCAAATTGCATTTCTGTTATCATATTAAATTGATATTAACATGATAATTGTTTTAAAAATTTGTTTTATTTGTTAAAATACCTATAAACAGTATTAGTACTCGCCACTCTCCCTCAAGAAGAGAGTGATGATATCGTCATTAATAATAACATATGCGATGGTGGAAAAGAAAATCGCGATTGATCATTTTTGAAGCTGAATAAAAATAAAAGAGGAAGCTGTTATCGTCAACCGTAGCAAGAGCCGCTAGAGATGGTGTATCATAAATTTTACTAATTCTGACGACGGAGACAAGCGACGCATCTCATAAAAGTTGAAATGTACGATATGAAGAAGCTATCCAAGATTCCAAATACTGATCATTGGAAATATGCTTCCACGAGGATTAAATATTATGTAAAGACTAATAGGATAGCATCTACGACAACACAAACGCCCTCGTATACAATATTACAAAGACAATAGCAGAAAGTGAAAAGTTAAAAATATTTTTTAACAATGTCAGTCATTAGCTGATCATTAGTGAATGTGATTCTGTTTACTTAAATTACTTCTGTGTACTCATTAGATTCAACGAGCTGTCGTCTTGTGCTGCTGAGAGGAAGACAAGAGCAGAAAGAAGAGATGAGGTGGCATACGTGTATAGAACACGTCATTGAATTGTAAAACTACAACACTGAGTGGAGAAGAAAAGAGAAGAATATGCAGTACTAAGAGCTGAATATCCATTCTTCAGTTCAAAATCTAGCCGGTTGCTCAGTTTTGAAGACTGGCCTCTCGTTATGCGACAACAGCCTGAAGATCTTGCAGAAGCCGGTTTCTTTCATACTGGCCATTTAAAGATTGGGAAGATGATGATGATCCTTGGCAGCAGCATGTTCAGTGGTTTAATCAGTGTGCTTATGTATAGTTTAAACTCGAACAGTGTTTTGTATAAGATTAAATAGGGGTTTATAAAGAAATAAAAATAATATATTGCATACAATTTGTTTTATTTAATTTTATAATGTTTCACATAGTTACATATACACAAATGCATTACGCATAACACATAAATCTAACACACAACACATTATAACCTTAACTACTATAGTCTACAGTAACATTTCTGTTTTATCTATTTCAATAATATTATCAAAGTCAGCATAAACTATACTTACGTACTTCTAATTTTACACTACCATGCTTTATGAGATTCCAATGAGCTGATGAGTTAGCTGATAAATAAGGAGTTAAATCAAATGCTAATAGACAGTAACCTTTGGCATACTGTTCACAAGAGATTCCATTTCCTTCATTAAGAAAGTGAATACCAGTTCCCGAGAATAGAGTATGATATGCTGATGTAAATATACTATTATTAAAAGATGGTTGCAAAGCTTTTGAAGGTATTTGTTGACCATCAATATATAAGAAAGAATTAATACCATAGTTTTCAAAGTTAAATAGATTTTTAGCATGTGATCTGATTAAAATCACAATTACATATTTCTGTATCTGATTTTATGAAATTTGTTACAAAATTTGACTTACCACATCCACTTGGTCCTGCCACAATAGCAGTAAACGGATGGATAAAGTGAAACATTACACACGTCTAAAGTTCTAAGGACGAAATAAAAAATGAAAATGTTGGTGTAAACAATAAATATATATTGCTAAAATTATATAAAACAGAATGATCTGTATACTAGTTTAACAAAATTAGTTCATTATAATTTAACAATCACCTCAACCTCAAATGTATATACACACACAAATAGAAAAACAATTATCTTAAATTATTTACAATTAAACAATAATTGAATATGTAATAAACTCTACGTCACATTATAGTATTATCATAATTTTACAATCTATACAAATTTAATTACACAGACATAAAAGTAAAAACTATCAACACTAAGCGCAATTTATAATGACCCCAAGCTAATGTTTCAATATTATAATAAAGGAAAGTCCGAATGTAAATCATAAAGTTCATCTGGATATTCGAAATCTACTTCTAAAATAAAACCGAAGTCCGATGTCTCAGACACATTAAAATCTGTATTCAGATTTACCGATTCAAATCCACCAGTCGGTAGATATTGAGACATAGCCCAATATGTCTATTATATATATATTTTATATATCTATTCATATATCACATATTTTGTTGGCATCAAAATATGTGATATATGAATTTGGTTTCCTGCATCATAATCCCCATGTATTTGTTATTAGCTCCAGCATAACGATTACTACATTGAGATACACCACCCTGATACCTGATCTAATAAATGCAATTTTCTCATAATCTGTTAAAAGTTCTAATTCTATTTTTGTATATTTTAACATTGCATCCCAACAAACCCGAGTTGTGTAATAATGGGCAGGGTCTAAATCATAAGTATTAATACATAGCTTTCTAGAGTTTTCAAATACATCGGATAAAAGTAAAACGTCTGTTTTTAAATACAAGTTTGAATAATCTAGCATATTACAACACCCAAAGTGTTCCCAAACATCTTTAGCATGATTGTAATCATCATTTGAAATATGGGAATCTGTGAACGGGAACATTTTATATAATAACCAAAACTATGCACTTCATGTTTCTGAATATTATGTGTGAAAGGTTTGGATGGATCGTTAGAATATGATTCTATTGGTTTTAAAAATGCTGGAAAGGAAATACCATCAAATTTAAGTTTATTTACATGTTTAGCGTACGATGATACCCGATCCGCGTTTTTGTTTACGAGATATAACGCTGAGAGTAACGCCCACTTAAAATAAAAATAATCTTTGTTTTTTACAGTTATAACAGCCTTTTTTAATTTTATGTCACTGGGAAGATCTATGTATGAAGTACCGCGTAGGGGTTAAATTTATTAACATTCATGTCTATAGATTTTATGTTTTTTAGACTCCATCCACTATCTTTTTTTTTTCAAATGCACAAATTTTACTAGTAATTGTATCATTTAAAGATGAAAAAAAATATTTAAGTCATCTCCTTGACAAATAATATAGTTAAATGTTTGAAAATCGAACATGTCATGAATATCTTTAGTTTGTTGAACAAAATCAGCATGCAATATGAAATTTACTTTAAAAATTATGTGTTGATGAATACACTCTTGTATTAAAAATAAAATATCATCTTTAATAGAATTCAAAAATAGTTCAGGAGTTTCAAATTTACCCGTGTCAAACGATCTACTCTACTGTTGATTTTATAAGTTAAAATCCTATTTCCAAAAGCAGATTCAATAACACTAAAGTTTGATAAAGAATTATGTGAATTTAAAAGATTTTTTTTGTGAACATTAGTTTTAAAATGATTAGCTAAATACCTTTTCTTGATAAATATATGACACGTTAGACATTCCACTTGATCATCGTTACCGACCCTGTTCCTGCAGAGGTCGACGCTTCTCTTCCGTTCTTGGGTTTTGATGATCTTCGGTTCTTCGCTGCTCGTTCGCTTCATTCCTTTTACAAGTTGTAGTGGTTGACTGTTAAAATGTTTAAATTTATTAAAAACGATATAAGACATTTAGTAAATTATGATCGAAATTTATGTTTATTTTACTTACTTAAACTGTGTTTCAACCATCGCACAGTGATAATACAACTCATCATCATATGACGAATCGAACAGTTCACACTTCTCCATTTCATCACTCACTTTAGACAACTCCTGATTTAATTTGCCGTTGAATAGTTCCATATTCTCTTCCATGGGTGTGGAAAAAGCACTGGTGCACACTTCACTGAAGTTTTTCATCTTTATAGTAAAGAAGAAAATAGGTAGCAGAGTAAGTAACAGTTCAGTGTTGGTAGACCAACTGATACCCAATTTCAAATAATGTCCGATATTTATAGTCTAGCAAAGGATTAGAAATAGAATATAATGAGTACACAGAAGTAATTTAAGTAAACAGAATCACATTCACTAATGTCCACTGCGGTCAAACGACCATACACTGACTCCATTACTGCAGCTGCTCGGTCTTATATAGCACCAGTAAGTTATATCTAATCTAAAGCATTCCGCAGTGAAACTGATAGTAACTTTGTGAGTCAACAAGCTTATCTCGCTTTCTTTCGTGTTGCGACTTACAATACACCAATGACTCCTACAAGTCATCACAAAAGAATGGGATTTAATATTTACAACCCACTATTATTGATCATTCCTATGTTAACCATTGAATAGATTGGTACTGTACACTAGATACACTAGATGTACAACAACATCTGAAAAGATTCATCCCAGTCTAGAAAATAATGTTTATGCTGCTAATAGACTACCCATGTATACCCACGTACCAACGTATATAATATGCAATTTGGATACAGATGATAAACCAGGCTCACATTTGATAGCTTTATATATCGATACGAATGGCATCGGTCAATATTTTGATACATATGGACGATCACCTGCACGATATCATCTAGAGTTTTTTAAAAAGGAATTGTAAAAGATGGGACTGGAATGTTGATAGGATTCAGAATGAGTGGACTTCATTTTGTGGTGAATATTGCTTAATGTATTTGCTATATAAGTTTCAGGGATGTTCAATGCATAGTTTTACGAGCATATTTACAGGAAACACACTGTACAAAGATATTTTAGTGGATGAGATGTTTCGCTCCTATTTTATAGATAATAAGCAATAACATTTTGGAAATAAAATTGTAACAAAATTAAGGAATGTGTTTTATTGATGATTCAGAATAGCGTGGTAGTTATGAACAAAAGTATAATACAATAGCACTGATAAGCAGGGTGTACGAGTAATAGATAAGAGCGGCAATGACGGTGTTCGAGGAACAATAGATAAGAGGAAAGGCTGAACAATGGAACGTTAATG
The DNA here is from genome assembly GCA_029286625.1 of Parnassius orleans. NCBI lineage: Eukaryota > Metazoa > Arthropoda > Insecta > Lepidoptera > Papilionidae > Parnassius > Parnassius orleans. The sequence goes on from JAGSMP010000053.1 coordinate 2,143,248, forward strand.
AGAGTGCAGGCCCACCGGATATCAATTAGATATTAGTTAATTGATCTGCACATTTCGGGAACCGCGCATCCTACGCAAAAACTGACCGCAGATTTGTGATCAGAGCATGCCAAAACCTTTTGTTTTTTAGGATCCGTTGACCCACCGTCAGCCGATGAGGGCAGAGGATGGTGAGTTGTATTGGTTTGTTGGCTCACTGAGTCAGAACTGGTACAAACTAACTATTAACATACCTCTTAATGACCGCATTTCTATAGTCTGTTGACTAAGATAGTGTCGGTACCCAGAGGCGCACTTATTATTTTGCTTTTATTTTATTATTTTTAATTTGTTTGTTATATAAATGTTTTATAGTTATTGTAATAAAATACGAATATAAATAATAAACACGAGTAAAGTAGCCAAATTCTCCTGCGGGTGTACGCCGCACGCAGCGACATTTGATGTTGCGGTGCGCCTTTGACAAGATACGGCACGTGTCAAGGCGGCGCGACACAAAGGCGACCGTATCTAAGCGAACAGACTATACAGCATTCGTTTTCCTCTCACACTGCTTCTGGCATACCATTTAAATATATTATTTCATCGGAATACTCGGTCATACCGAACATACCGAATTATTCGGCCAAATTACCGTGTAGTGGCGGTGTAATAATATTCACTAAGATATATAGCCCATATATGTAGTGGGTGTCATAAGGTGTAACAGAGGAAATCTAACCAGCAGCGACACCCTAATAACAACCAGAAAAAAAAACTGCGGTTGCCAACCCGCCTGCCTGCCACGCTTTCACAGAATATCAGCGTGAAATAGCCACCTTAATGCTGCTGTTTTGTATGGTGAGTAAAGAGAACCGGAGACCCTTTAACTGGAAACGAGGTATTTCATCTTAGTCGTCGGGGATGACAAAGCATTCTGCATTTAATTGAAGATAAATGAATATAATAGAATAGAATACAATATTTTTATTCAATATAGATTATTACATAATACTTATTGGAAGTCATTTTTTTATTTACCACTGGTTCGGAAAATATCTCTGTCCTGGAAAGAACCAGTAAGAAACCCAGCGGGACTTTTTTTAAACATATTTCACTTTACAATAATTTAATTTTTGTTTTTTTTTGTTTGTACAAATTAAATGAGTTTTAATAGAACCAGAGAGAAATGAGGTGATCATCGCCACCATGATCATTTTTTTTCACTTATGTATTCTTTGATATTATAATAACCCTTTTTGTGCAATTTTTCTTTAATAAAACATTTAAACTTATTTATTGACAAATTTTGTACATTTTCTGGGATTTTATTGTAAAAGCGTATACATTGCCCCATAAATGAATTACTAATTCTGTGGAGTCTAGTAACTGGTATTACAAGCTTATGTTTGTTCCTAGTGTTTAAAGTATGAACATCTTTATTCTTATCAAAGCTATTTATGTTTTTATGTACATACATTACATTACATTTTCATATATTACGATGCCAAAGTTAATATGTTTATTTCTTTAAAATTTTCTCTTTCATTACAATTTAAGTTTTAAATCGCCCGTGCGGCTCTCTTTTCATCACCCCATAGCAAAATTCCATAAGACATCAGCTATGAAAGTAACTAAAATAAACTAATCTAGCTGTCTCAACATTGGTGATACTTCTAATCTTTCTTACAGCATATGCTGCAGAACTAAGTCTGCTTGCTAATTTAGATATATGGGGGCCCCATTGAAGCTTCGCGTCAATAGTAATACCAAGAAAACCAGTGATATCCACAAGACTCAATATAATGTATATGGGGTGTATGTTTATGGGGCAAAGAAATAAGGCAATCTAAGGGGAGGCCTATGTTCAGCAGTGGACTTTGATAGGATGTAATAATGATGATGATGATTTGGCCAAATACAAAAAACCAAATTTTTCTTGAATATGCGGAATACAGAGTAGGAAACGATCAGACCACTCATCTCTAGTTAATGAAGTGTCGTGTCGAATATTAAATTCGATAAAAATTATTCCAATCGACAAAAAATTTGTTATGTACTCAACACTTCTACGTACCTTAAACGTATGCAACTATTTGTTCTGCGAATTTTTTACTCGACGCTACCTACTATGTTAGGTCAGAGCTTGACCTCGAACTCAAATTTAGATTGTTGTATCTTCAAAGTGGGGTGATTAATTATTTGAGAAATCGTGGACAGTCTTTGACTGGGGTATTTATTTAAATTTGGCTGCGTTGGTCTAGTGATCGTAAATGCGGATGCTGATCATATAGTCTTGGCTTCGAATCCAGGGTCGATTGACTATTATAAGGAATTCTAAGTAGTAGCCCCGCGCCTCGGAAAGCACGTAACGCTATTAGTCCTGCGCTTGATTGTGTCGCTGCGCTTTCCGGTCATGTCGGATTTCCGTCCCATCGGATCGAACTATGAGAGTTAGGGAATATAGAGTGCATCGATATTTGCGAACACTCGTGCACTATAATCTGTACTGCGTAGATGGCTTCTGGTTTCTGATAAGACCAGCCACCGTGACTGCAATTCGGTCTTGACGTTATTATCATACATAAAGTTACTGTCTATATCCGTCCTATCTCTGGGTCCAGGTAGAATAGAATAGAATATTTTTTATTCAATATAGATATAAAAAATATGGATTAAAACTTATTGTAAGACATTTCAGAAAATACCTCTGTACTGAGAAGAACCAGCAAAAAACCCAGCAGGATTATATTTTTTTAGACATATATAACTTTACGATATTTTTTTACAATTTTTTATAACCAGTATGGTAGCGATCACCTCGTTCCTCTCTCTGAGAGGTTATAGAGCAATCGGCCCGCCGCAGTACTCCATTACGTGGATAGACTTTACATGTCCTCGAAATATTTTCCTCATAATGTTTTCCTTCACCATCTAGCACGTCATAAATCAGCACATAAAATTGCCTTTACAACTTTATTGGAGGCCTATGTTTAGCAGTGGACTTGTGAAGGGCTGTAGTGAATGAATGAATTAATTAATGGTGCCGCTGGAGTTTGAACTCAGGCTGCTCGCGTACTGTGAAATTTAGGGCCAGCGCTTAGGCCTTAAGGCGTTTTCCTGTGTAGGGGTTTTGTGAATTGTGACCCTCTACATATAATTGATATGTAGTATATTAATGTAGGTTATCTTCTACGTTACAGGATGTGGTAATAAAACTGTGTCCGTTTCCGTAGAGAGCGTTTATTACTGAAAATACTTATGAATGAAAATGTAATTATAGTGAACGTGTCGCGCGCAGGCGCGATATCAGCATTATTTTCTAAACTGTTGAAATATCATGTACTTGCTCGTACATCTTGCCAATTTTATAAACAAGAAGAAAGTTTAAGGCGATGAACCCTATTGAGTTTACGGGCAGCCGTTGCGATCACCGCATCCACACTATCGATGTCCGAGACTCCATGCTCCGATGAATGTCCTGGTTGGCTGCTCGACATTGTTGGGGTCTGGCTTGTCGCGAAGATTCACGCTGCAGCCTTGACATCTTCTTTTCAGCCGGAATGTCCCCATGCAATGAAGGCTACAATAATAAATCCGACTACGGTGTACAACACATAGTTGTGTGTGTCATGTGTGAGTGATTGTACACTCAGTGTTTGTTGCTGTTCCTTGACCTTATCAATGTTGTTTTCAGCTCTTGTAAGGCGTCTTTATGATCTTCAGGTCCAAATGTATGATTAAAGTCTGTCAGTATGTGGTTCAGGCTTGATTCACGCATGTACATTCTTTCTTCACTGCCTGTTAGTTTCAACTCGTTGTGATAGTCGTTGCGAGCATGAATGATGAAGCTTTCTCCTTGAGCATACACCCAAGTCCGAGTAACATAATCCCCGTGCCGTGTAAGTGCTGTGACGTCACTCAGCTGGGCAGAAAATGCGCATCGTGCAGTCTTCGCAACAGGAGAACAGCCACGCGCCACGATTGTGTAATCGCACCCACCTGTCGTTGCAATCCAATACTCTTGTGCGGCATGTTGATAAGTCGCCATTGTTTAATATTTGCGCTTCACATAATGTATCGGCTACCTTAATGTTGTAAATAGGTTGATTGATAGCACATAACATTTTGTTTTCTTGCAGATTTAAGCATGATGATACATCTCGGTTTTCTAAGGGTATTATCATGTCCCCTTTTAGGTTTACAGCAAGGTATTCAGATGAGTACTATAGTTTTCTCTGTGTGTCCAGTTATTTGCGGAATAGGAATGATGCGGTTAAGTTCATATTGTTCGTTGTTTATTAGCGGTAGCTTCACTGAATATTATGTATGCACTTGTTAAGCGCACGTGCACTCGCGCCAGCTTGTATAGGCTTCGCGTGCAATGGCGTGTGTTCACAGGGTAGCGATAACTCGCTTGGTAAATGACCGGAGATGATGTTGAGCTGATCTTCAAATTGGTTGGGCTTGATGAGATGGGTGTCAACTCTCCCGTCCTTCACGTCAGTTACTAGGTCTAGAGTTGCTGTTGTATTTGTCGTATGTTTGAAATGATCAAGTTCACGGCCAGAGCGGTAGCTGTTATGTACATAGCATTGTCATGGCTGATTTGTATGCGTTTTCCGTTTCAGCGAGATGATTGTCGATGATACGAAATTGTGTGTTCATTACTTCCTCGTTTCTTTTAGAAGATTATATTCACTTTCGATGATCGATGTGATTTTGTAGAGATTCAATAGATGATTTTCGTTTGACTGGATTATGTTGATATCCTTCACGTACTGATTGGCAAATCTCATCCAGAGTACCAAAAGGAGTTTGCTAGGTATCCTATTCCATTCACTAGTCCTCTTTTTCTTCGAGACGGTCCATGTTCTGATCGTAAGATATCGTTATAGTGTTGAATTTCGTTAAGTTCGTGTTGAAACTGGGATGAAATTGTAAGATAGGCTGCTTCATTCTTGCATAATGTGTTCAAATGGTTGACATAGTTTTGTATGTTGTCCAAACTCCGCCAATATGTCGTCATGTTGTAGTATACAACCATTTTCCACTTATCTTGAATAATCTGCACATCAGACACCTTGTCAAAATAAACGACTCTTGAACTGCTAAGCCTTGTTATGTTGATCATTTGTTGCGTAGTAGGTCCAACACACATCGAAAATATAAGTAGTAACGTACAAAAAGTTGTTGAAGTGTTTTTGCCGTTGTTGTTTCTTCGTGTTCTTTGTATTTATTGCAGGCTTCGTAGTGTCAACGTCAGAAGATGCAGTTGTATAAGATGACGGATCCAACGGAAGGCGTGACAATTTTGTAATCGGTCGCTTCATATTACTTGTTTTAGTTTTCAGTGTGACGACTCGTACCCGGCCGTCCGCACCTGGGTGAGTCTCCAACACCCGTCCCAGGATCCATTTGGCAGGAGGAATGTTGTCTTCTGACGATAACGACGTCCCCAACTTCTAAGTTTTTAGTAGGAAGTGCCATTTGCTTCGAGTTTGTAGAGTTTGAAGATAGTCAGTAGACCACCTTCTCCAGAAGTCCTTGTACATTTTCTCCGTAAGTTGCCATCTTGTAGAGAAGGTCGCGTCATTACCCTCAGCGGATAGTGGTGATTCTAGAGAAGGCTCGCCGATTAGGAAGTGAGCTGGTGTCAAGCAGTCAAGGTCTTCGATATTCTCTGACAACGCCACCAGGGGCGAGAGTTGAGACATTCATGCTCGCAACGACTATCACAACGAGTTGAAACTAACAGGCAGTGAAGAAAGAATGTACATGCGTGAATCAAGCCTGAACCACATACTGACAGACTTTAATCATACATTTGGACCTGAAGATCATAAAGACGCCTTACAAGAGCTGAAAAACAACATTGATAAGGTCAAGGAACAGCAACAAACACTGAGTGTACAATCACTCACACATGACACACACAACTATGTGTTGTACACCGTAGTCGGATTTATTATTGTAGCCTTCATTGCATGGGGACATTCCGGCTGAAAAGAAGATGTCAAGGCTGCAGCGTATTCAGTTTGTCACAAATTTCACTTTTCTGTCAACTCTTTGGTGTTGACGTTTTAATCACCCTAGAGAGCGCCCGGAAATTAGTGCGTTGTTGGCTAATGAACTCATCAGACCTTGATGGTACTCCAGTTTCCGCAGTTTTCACCTCGTAGTTCGTCAGCATGTCACGAATCGCTTCGTACCGCTTCTTTGTGGTGGTGTAGGTATCATTGATGAAATAGTCGTCATCCAAGTCACTGTCTGTTTTTTAGAACACCATGATTCATGTTGAACACCTCCCATTGAGCATTCAAAGCATCCAACCTTTTCTGTATGTATGTTCCTGACTTGCGTGAATCAGAATCCTTTTGAAGTTAGCCTCAATTTTAAGGATAGATTCAATGATTGTTCTCTGTTGTTGAAGTAGGTTCTCCATGGTTTAAGGACGATGTTGTAAATAGTTGGTTTCAGATACGTGTGACTGCGACTCTTACCGTAGTATGCACCTCAATCAAGCTGGTGAGACCCGCTTGTGGAGGCCAGCAACCAAAGTGACACTACAGATAGAATCACGAATTACACTTTTTACAAATACTCTTTACTGTTGAACTATTGTAGACGTAATATGCAAGTCTTAGTTCACGTCGAAAGCTCGAAGGACCAAAATGTGGGGGTTTTTGTGAATTGTGACCCTACATATAATTGATATGTAGTATATTAATGTAGGTTGTATCTTCTACGTTACGGGATGTGGTAATTAAAACTGTGTCCGTTTCCGTAGAGAGCGTTTATTGTACTGAAAATACTTATGAATGAAAAATGTAATTATAGTGAACGTGTCGCGCGCAGGCGCGATATCAGCATTATTTTCTAAACTGTTGAAATATCATGTACTTGCTCGTACATCCTGACTAAATAAACTTGAGCATTCGTTACCTCTTTGCCGCACCCCGCCTCTACAATACTTCGTAAAATACTACTAACTCCATATGGCGAACAACTTACGGATATAAGTAAAAATCACAGACATTAGAATACACAGACACGGCATTCAATAAAAAAAATATTTTAAAGAAAGTAACGTTTATTGGTGCACGTAAATAAATTTGGTCGAGAATTCAGTGAGTATACTAATAACGTCCATGAATACTTTCATCTTTTATTCTAATAGAAATATTCATGGTTCTCTATAATAAACATTGTGCGGCGTTTACTTTTTAGATTGATCGTGAGTTACCTGTTATTCAGACAGTGATAAAGTAGGAAAGTAAAATATAAACAACAAAGTAAATTTTATTATCATTTACTATCTCAAAGTATGTACCTATACAGGGTCAAATTAAATTAGCTAAATACTATCTATCTATTAGCTAAATACTATCGATACCTAAATACTATAATTGTAAAGACAATGATTAAATGGCAATAGGCGTTCCCTAATATTGGTAGGACTGGTAATATAAGATGCCTGCCTAACCTTTCAGAAAATCACGTGACGAAAAGACATAATGTAATAATCTCTATATATAAAAATCAATTGCTGTCCGTTAGTCTCGCTAAAACTGAAAATGTTTGTGTTTGAATGGGTCCATAGATCGCTTAGATTCACATTTGGACCCGGTAGGTTGCGCTGTTGTCGAGATCCAGAAATCACCCGTGCGAAGCCGGGGCAGATCGCTAGTCAAATAATAATATTTTCAAATAAATAGTAGAATTGTTTAAAATTATTATGCAGTAGTGCAGAGTTAGTTAGGTAGATAGACACTCATGTAAGTCATTCCGCCAGTCTCAGTTTTTTGTACTCGGATGACATCTTCGACGTCGTAAGTAAAGTAAGTATGGTAAGTAAGTAAGTTAGTAAGTAGGTAGGTACTCATATAATATTATAAATGTTTGCGGCGAAATACGAAGGGACGACGACGAGAGCGACACGGCTTCCTTATACGAAAGCATGCACATGCACACATGCAGCGCACTGCCGGCCAGTTCCGCCCGTACCCTGCGCACGCAGTTTCACACAATTTTGGAATTATTTTAATTAAAAAAGATATGCGATCTTTTGAAATTAAATAAAACGTGAATAATACAGATTTTTAAATTATCTATCCATTAGTGTAATCCTCAAATGATTAGAGTGTTGCCTTTAGCAACAGATGCATGCAATCAATAATTTTAGCCATTTTTTAAAAGTAGATTTTAAATGTATTTATAACACATAAAAACATATTAAAACGTGAAATGTGATGATAGGATATCGAACATTAATAATTTGCTTTTAAATATAGTTTATTTCTCATAACTAATGAGTTAATAGTCTCTGAATAACGAATAAAAACGCACTATCGCAAGGTTTTGGTCGGCGTATCGCCTTAACTACCACGGCTCAGCGGTGGTATTTAGTAGGGATGCATCCGATACCGATACCGATGCCGATATATCGGCGATACTCGAAGTTTGCCGATATATTGGCATCGGCGATATTTTAATGGCCGATTCAACGATACTTTTCAAATTTTGCGCTTTAAAAATGTAATGTAAACGCGCGTGTGTCTCGTCTATTTCGTTGCAAACGAGGCACGAACTAACTATGCGCGGAGAAACCCCGCGCTTTATTCAGTGGCTTGTTTAGCCACAATGCTTGATCCTCGTTACAAAGCACGAATATTTCGATCACAGTCTACTATTACTATTGCAAAAAAGCGTCTTATTCGGTTACTTGATCTTAATGTAGCACTGCATTCCGAAACTATTTCAGACACGGTCACACTTACATCACGAGTGGCGGGCTTTGGAGCGTTTGTGAAAATATTATTAGAGTCCGAGGAAGATGAGCCCCTGTCTACTCTGAGCTGTAATTCTCTCAAAGAAGATTCCGAGGGATACCTATGGTCTCCTAATATATTGAGAGGCGCATATCCGTTCGTTTTCAGCAATGACGTCTTATACCCAAACTTGAAAAATGGCGCAGAAGTACTTTTAGTTTCCAATTGAGTTCTGTCGTATCTGAGAGACTATTTTCCACCTCAGGTCTTATTCAAAACAGATTTTCGAAATCGTCGTTCTCCGCAAAACTTAAGAATACTTTGTTTTTAAACAAAAATCTCATCAATGTTAATTTTAATTACTAAAACTATTAACTAATCTCAACCTGTCTATAGTTTTAAACGGTTTTATTTAGTTTGTCCTGTTATTTGTTCTTTTTATATTAATTAAAAAAATAACCTGACTTGTGTTTTATTTATTTTACCTTCATTTTTATCGTATCGGTAGCGGTATCGGTATCGCCGATATTTTTTAAAGAGCATCGGTATCGGTATCGTATCGGCAAAAAGGCATATCGTGACATTCATAGTATTTAGTTATCAAATTAAACATACAAAAAAAATTACGATTAAAAATTGTGTAGTTAAAATGAGTTATAATCATTTAAATTTATCTGAAATGTGATTTTATTGTTTTTAATTAACTTTGATATTTGCATGCAGTCGAATATGTTGTATACTCAGATTATATTTAAAATCGAAATGTTACATTTATCATATTCTAGTAAATAAATACTATATTAATGGTTATTCTTAAGCCGTTATCACACGTTAGTTTAAACATACATACATACATACATATACACTCACGCCTGTCACCCAGGGGGGTAGGCAGAGACTACGGACTTCCATTTGGCACGATCCTGGTACACCTCTCTCGCCTCCTCCACATTCAAATACCTACGCATACACGCTCGTCGGTTAAGGGTACTCTTAATTTGGCCCATTTTCAATATATCGCCAATTTGGTCGATAAAACTTCGCCTAGGGCGTCCCTTGCCGACTCTGCCTTTCACTTCTGCAACACTTCTGCAACATAAATTTGCTTTGTCACTCTTTCCTTGTTCATTATTTCGACATGACCAAACCACCGAAGCATTCCTTTCTTAATTCTGGTCACAACATCATCTTGCAAACCACACTCTTCTCTTATCACACAATTTCACATTTTTTTTAAAGTAGTTTAAACAGTATGTATTAAAATAAAATAAATTAATGATATAACATTAAGCTTCTTTCACCCGAAATATCCTATCCTATCCTATCACCTATCATATATATGGCCACCCTTCTCAATTAATGAACAAATCGCGTGCGCCAATATAAACGTAAAAATATTACGCAATCACATAAATACATATCCTTACCACAAGTGTTTTAGCGTCATAAGTGTTTATTTTTTTAATTTCAACTAAAACATAAACACAGGATGTCTCCAATTACGTATGTTATTGGAACGAAGTTCCTTATCGGACGGTACGAATTTGGCGGATGGAGGCTAAGCGAGATAAAGTGTAAGATTTTTCCGTCACGACCCCTTCTGACGTAGTGTAGACGGCCTTGGCGGCTATAAGGAAGCGAGATGGAATGATATCCATCTCCCTCGTACTATTGCCATGAATCTTGCTATCTTATATATAGAAATCTTGCCATGAAAGAAATATTATTTTATTTTAAATGACACTTCATTTGAATAGACGCTAGTAATTCATTTATTTGTATTTGTTAATCAATAATATAATACGTTTATCAATAATATACTACGAAAGGAACTTCGTTCCAACCGAGTGTTCCACGTCACTCACGCAAGTTTTTATTATTAAGTATATAATAGAATACACGTGTACTGTTGTTTGTATGTCGCACCCAAGCAATCATTGATATAATCAAAGCCACAGGTAGCTGCATACAAGTGATGTTCTAGCCTATAATTATGTCTAGACATAACGAACGTAGAGCTAGAAATTAAATCATTATGAAGTCATTACAATAAGGATGTACTACTCGGATTTTTTATCGATAAACGCAAGGACAGGTTCAAAAGCAGATAATAAAAATTAATCCACTCCTTTGCTGTTTTATCCTCTTGTATTAAATCACCATCAGGAGGGTAACGGATAGCACATCTGCAACAATATTACTTGCACCCGATATATGCTTTACTTCGTAATTAAAATGCTCTATATTGAAATTCCATCGGGTGACTCTACCATTGAATAACTTCATATTTTATTAATAAACAATAAGGCTATATGATCAGTTAATATTATAACTTTACTGCCCTCAAATATATTTCAAATTTCTTTAAGCAGCTTATTACAGCATAAAACTCTTGTTCAGTAACAGACCAAATAATTCCGGGCCTTTTAAAGCTTTACTATGATAGCCTAGTATTCTCATTTCATTATTATCATCAAGCTGACATAGTATAGGAACAATTTGTTTGAAAATAATACGGTTTATTAGAGTCTGGATGATGCAATTATATTGTATTAATAAATTGTTGTTTTACAAAATCAAATGTCATTCACAAAGTGTAATTCACAGAGTGGTATTATGCTCTCGCTATAATTTGGTATGCACCTTCTAGAAAAATTGCAAAAACCTAAAAAGGCCCTTTAGTTATTTTTAGACGCATTACAAATGAGGTATAATATGATGTATCATATCTTACATAGTCCATCGGATCAGCTAGCTGAAGTGGCAATGAGCCTGCCATATAGCTCGAAGAATCGACGACCGATGGGGAAGAAAGGTTCTCTAGTGGCAGTATCGTACCATTAACAAATACGTGCGAGAAAACGGCGGATGCTAGTCGCTTTGGAACTTGTTTTGTGGCATTGCTTGCGAGAGGCCTATATTTAGCAGTGGATTTGTTTATTACCTGCTAAGGAACGCTTGCAAGAATCAAGACGACATAATAAGAAAATGGATGCATGTATAGGAAAAGGACTATATCTCAAAGAGCATGGTGATGGTCTGGGAATTTATGTAAACAATAAAAAAAACTAAATCATAAGCTAACCAAGAGATCACTTACTAATATAGATTTACTTAAATATAGCTAGGACAAGTGTGGAGTTGTAGATCGTCTTTTAGAAATAGAAATATTAGGTCCTTACATATGAAATTGACGTTTTATACGGGAGGTATATAAAGTCAATTTTTTTTTGTAAAATATATTTAATTAAACAAAGTATGCACCGTTGTTATCTATGCAATTTTGCCATCTCATAGGTAGTTCATTGATCCCTTTACTAAAAAAAAACCATGGGGGTGAGAATCAATAAACTCTTTGAAGGCGGTTTGGACTGCCGCATCGGAGTTGAATTTTTTTCCTTGTAAGAAGTTGTCCAAATTCGAAAAAATGGTAATCCGTTGGAGCAAGGTCCGGGAGTACGGTGGATGTCGCAGACATTCCAATTGTAGCTCATCTAACTGAGTGGTTCTGTGTTGTGCAGTGTGTGGTCTTGCGTTGTCGTGAAGCAGCTGTGGCCTAGAGCGATTGACCAATCTCGGTTGTTTAGCAGCTAATTCTTCCTTCATGGTTTGCAGTTGCTGACAATAGATATCTGCCGTAATCGTTTGGCCAGATTTTAGAAAGCTGTAGTGAAGGACACCGGCGCTAGTCCACCAAACACTCACAAGTAACTTTTTCTGAGTCAATTTTCGTTTAAGGCAGGATTTGGCTGGGTCTCTAGGGTTCAGCCATTGCGACGAGCGCTTCCGATTATCGTACAGCATCCACTTTTCATCACAAGTAATGATTCGATTTAAAATCCCTTCATTATTGTGTCGGTTGAGCAAAGTAACACAACAGTCGACGCGTGTTTGCAAGTTCGATTCACTCAATTCATGAGGTACCCATCGTTCAAGTTTTTTTACTTTTTTTACTTGCTTCAAGTGGATTAATACAGTTTTATCACTTACCCCGAAGCCTGCAGCTATCTCTGAAGTGCTTTGTGATGGATCCGCTTCCACAATAGCCTTTAATTCTTCATTTTCCACTTTGGTCTCCGGCCGTCCACGGGGTTGGTTCTGAAGGTCGAAATTTCCAGAACGAAAACGTTGAAACCAAAACGTACCGTGCTTTTTTTTGCGATACCAGCGCCGCACACATCATTAATCCTTCGAGCTGTTTCTGCAGCACTGGTGCCACGGTAGAACTCGTACTCGTAAATATACCGATATTTCATGTTTTCCATTGTGCGGTAATATGCGACGCCAAAGAAAAAGTAATGAGGAAAAACAAATGAATGACTGTTTTCAAAACTCAAATGTACCAGCTAAATGAATTTATAAATTTGAATTTGGAATTCTTAACCAAAGAGGAGATATTTCAGATCAAAGTGGTCAGTACGACAAAACGCTAATTTCATATGTAAGGACCTAATATAAAGGTTTTTATTCAATATCTCTATATATAAAATCAATTGCTGTCCGTTAGTCTCGCTAAAACTCGAAACTGGCTCGACCGATTCTGATGAAATTTTTGTGTGTGTTTGAGTGGGTCTCTGGATAGTTTAGATTCGCAATCGGACCCGGTCGGTGGTGCTGTTGTCGAGATTCAGAAATCACCCGTGCGAAGCCGGGGCGGATCGCTAGGAGATAATAAATAATACTTATTGTATGTCACTTTATACAGATATATTTAATTTACCACTGGTTCGGACAATACTTCTGTTCTGGGAAGAACCAGCAAGAAACTCAGCGAGATATTTCTTTTGGAAAAAAACAACAGTGTACAATAATTAAAGTTGCACAATAATTAAGAACACAAAACAAAAATTAGAAATAGCTTGGTAGCGATTAACTCATTCCCAGGGGTTACTATCATCAATAAAGTCCTTAATATGATAATAACCCTTTATATACAATCTTGGCTAATATAGTTTTAAAAGTTGGCGGAAGTCAGATCTTGTACATTTTCTGGGTTGTAGAAGCGAAAAAATAGAATACTATTCTATTCTTATGGTTATTGTAATGAAATACGCATATGAATAATAAAAACAAGTTAGGTAGCAAAGAACCTTTCACTACGGCGCTTCTTTTAAATTGCCAAATTCTCCTTCGGGTGTACACCGCACGCGGCTCGTGCCGCATTATAAAATGCGGCACGTGCCAAGGCGGCGCGACACAAAGGCGACCGTATCTAAGCGAACAGACTATAGTGGCGGCGTAAATAGACTATGCACTAATACGTAGTACTATTATTTATTCTGTGCCACTACTCTATAGTCTGTTAACTTTTAAAACTATATTAAACAAAGATTGTATAAAAAGGGTTATTGTAATATTTTTATTATTATAAATATTAAGGACTTTATGCATGCATACACACGCAGGAGAATTTGAATTTGGAATTTTACAACGAAACGACTCTGCTACGTATACAATAAATGTTTTTTCGTCCTTGGGAGGACAGTGAAGTGCCTCAAGATGAAATTTTGAGTGAACCAATAACAAAAATACTATTTTAATATGAATTCAGTACGTGATGACAGGTGGCAATGACTTCGACACTTTGAGTGATGAAGAATAGTGTCTATTTTACTTTCGTTTATGTTTACCTCATAACCTACTCGTATTTTTTATTAAAATTCTCTTTGCTACCTAACTTGTGTTTATATTTATATTCGTATTTTTTACTATAAAGATAAGAACAACATAGTATTCTATTTTATTCTTAGAATAGAAATACATTTATTTAACAAACACAGTAAAAATAATAAAACAAAAGCAAAATAATAAGTGCGCCTCCGGGTGTACCGACGCTATCTTAGTGAACAGACTATATATCATCCCGTGCGTGTGGTAAGAGACTACAGAGGGAAACTGGAACTGAAGAAGGCAGCAGCACCTTCCTAATAACATAACAAAATAAATATAATAAAAACAGCGGTTTCCAACCTGCTAATAAAGCGTGACAAATATTGCTAATATGAATGAGGCAAACTATGGAATGTATGAATGGAAAATTGATTGACAGCCTTGGGCAAAGCCTAATTCACTTGTGGACTGCCTTGCGGACTATCCAGCCTGATTTAGTATAGTCCCTATTCTCTTAGTAATAGATCCACTATCGCTTTATTACTTACCTGACTGCCTCGTTGGTGTAGTGGTTGTAAACGCGATTGCTGATCATGAGGTCCTGGGTTCGAATCCTGGGTCGGGTCAAAATTAGTTATTGGATTTTTCGTGTCAAGAAATTCTTATTGGCAGCCCGGAGTCAGGAAAGCTAGTGGTGTTTCACCCCCGTGCCTCGGTAAGTTCATAAAGCCGTTGGTCATGCGCCTGATCTCTATCCGGTCGTGTCGGATTACCGTCCCACCGGACAATAAGAGTGAAGAAAGAGAGAGTGCACCTGTGCTTGTACATACTCTTGGGCACAATAATCCTGTCCTGAGCACATGGTTAGTCTACGTTGAGACTGGCCGCCGTCACCAAAATTCGGTATGGAGGACAATACATTGTAATTCATATTATTATTTACCTATTCCCTTTTCCCTTCTCGTAATTCATGGCTATATAACCATCTGATATGCTGGGTCGTCCTTCAGATAGCGGCACAGAACTGTGTGATGTGTGTGATTATGTAAAAATCTTTCCTAATGGGGCAGTCCTACCCTATGTCTATGCCTGTGGCAGCCCTATCCTATGTCTATGCCTGGTAGTGAACTTGTTTTTTAAAGTTATCCTTAAGCTAGGATTTTCTTGTGCATTAAGTTTTAAGTAAAAAATGCACAAACATAAAACTCAAAACAATGAGGGTTAATAATAATTTCACGCTCACCAGATGTCGCTAGTTGGGACTATGTTGTCATTATCATTGAAAAGTTGCAATTTAATTAAAAGCTTTTTTGGTTTCTAGTGTATGTATAAACACAAAACAATACCTTAGTGCAGTATTCATAATTTTTTTTAACATTTTTAACATTTTTTTTAATTATTCTGTATTTAGATATATCCGTAGTTTGGTTTGTCCACTTCTAATCTAATTAATATAAAATATATATTGGTAAATCCAATTGGGCATGCGCTAAGCGCATTAAAAAAATTACGTATAACATGATTATACGGAATTTTTTAAAGTAGTTTAAATACACACCAGTTTTCACTAATAACCTTAACCTTATTATACTTCTAATTTTCCGATAATTTTATGTCAAACTTCAATTTAAAAAAAAGTTTGAAAATCCAAAAGTGCACGACTCATAATGCTCATATGATCATCATATCATCATTCAGGTCACTCCATAAAGTCCAACACGTATTTAAGTATAATTATTATAATCAAGTATGTAAGAAATTTGGTTTTTCGAATATTGTGTATTTGTACAGCGATCTTTTTGAGCACGACGGTGATTGACGACGAACTAACTGAGTGAGTAACGCAGTCTCTATTTAGTAAAAAATAAATTCATACAAGGCTGCTAAAACACCGAAAATTTCGACATTTCGCAGCCGAAAAAAATTTATTATAACTAAACAAACAAAATTAAACTGCCATTTACATTCAATGGCCACCCACATGATAGATGAAGAGTTCTAAAAATAGATTGAGTTGAACAATTGATATTTTCAAAAGTTATCGTGTTTACGAAGCCATGCGGACTTGATAAATCCACACCATAAGCCACTAAAATCCCTTTTTTTATATAAAAATAGCAATTAATCGATTTAAAAAGAATATTAATAAGTTCAACAATCATTTATCTTTCTGACAATGTGCTTTTTATATCACTTATATGTACAATATGATTGCTAGTTACGATTTTATGCGACAAAACGTTGGAATCTTAATTTTTAGGCCCTAGTAGAACATACGGGCGCGCTTAGCGCTTACGGCATGCAATATAAGTAATATTTCAGAAAGAAGCATTAATCCACATTTCTAACAAATTAACTTACAAAAATAAACTTATCAGCTCTCATTATTTGTAATGGATTCGAGTGCGCCGCCCGTAGCGCCGCATACCGCTGCGCTATTGATGAATGAAGTTTAGAAAAATCAAAAGATATACAACCAGTTTTAGGTTCCTTAGTTGATGAATGTTGCAACGTAAATAAATAGTACTTCAAATATAATAATTCAATTAAAAAATACCATTTAAGGCCATCTTGTGGTATGGTGTGTAGGGATGACAGTAGGGGTTCAAGTAAGTATCGAGATTATATATTTTTCAGCAATATCTAAACGAGTGAGGTGTCGATATTGAGAAAAAAGATTAATAAACAACAAAAATAATTTGTAAATAATGCATAACTAAAGATCTCAAAATTTTATTTGCGTCCACTGATATTGCCTATTGTAACAATCACAGACATACAATATATTTATAAAGTATTACTATGGTAACAAGATGTCTTACCTTCAAAAAACTTTCGGAATATACTCGCCTTGTGTGATGAATACGCCGACGAGCGATTCCTCACCTCAAATGAGGGGTACCTCGTGAGTACCTCGCGAAGTAAAATGAGGTACTCCCTCATCCTCAAATAAAATAGATTAGTAAGCTACTAGGCGCGACCGCTTGGCCAATTCCATTTTGTTATTTTGTTTCTTAAGACAAAAATAAAAACTTAAATAAAAATATGTTCTCAACACGACCTTAAATAATAATAAACCTTTTCATTACATTTAATTTTTACACGGTTTTATTAAGGAATTTTTGCAAGGAGTCAAAAAGTAATTTAATCATCTTCAAGCTATTTGCTTTTCTGACTTCACACAGCACTAGCCTGTATGCTTATTTTTGTAGTAATTGTTTTTGCGCAATAATTAGATATCCTACGGCTAAAAGCCGAAACATATCTAATTATATAAAGATAGACCTAGTTTTAGCCGGCAACTACTAGGTGTAACCGCTTGCGGTTGGTTAAACTAAGGTGCACTGTTGTAAAAATACGGAAATATGTATTAAGTAATATCAGCGATAGCAGGTAAAGGTGCGGTTGCAGACTTATATCTAATTTATGAATTATATATGATACGACTAAATTTGACCAACCGCAATCGGTTGCACCTAGTAGTAGCCGGCTAAATCTAGGTGTATCCGCACTTCGGCTTTTAGCCGTGACAGATATATTTTAGTACATTTAAAAAGGTTCAAAATTAAAAAGTACTGCATCGTCGCCTTAAGTATACACGTGAAGGATGACGGTTATCGTTGTAGAAATATCGTTGTACGATTGCAATTCAGAAATACGATTACCTACGATGGATAAGGAAAATATTAGATTAAGGAAATAATTATATTATTATTTAATTATTATAAAATGTCGGAATTTAGTTCAATGTAAGGTATTTATTTATTTATTTAACAACTAACTGTTCCCCGCGACTTCGCCCGCGTGGTTTTTTTTTTTGCGCGGAACCCTAAAATAAAAGTAGCCTAAGTTACTCCTTATAACATCAGCTATCTGTCAGTGAAAGTCCCATCCAAATCGGTTCACAGGTTTTTGCGTGATGCGTGTTCAGACAGACGTCGTGTTAGAGTTTTATTATAGTACTAGCTTTTTACCCGCAGCTTCGCTCGCGTGAGCTTGAATTTAGGAATATAATTAAATGCTGCCAAATTTAGTAAAATTCGATCACTTTTAGAGTCACCTCGGTGTAGAGAGTAATTTTGTTCTGTGCTGTGTCTCTATGTCTGTCAAAGATTTTTTTAATTCTAAAAGACTATTAGACGTAGATGATTGGTATTTGGCATAGGTATAATATGCTACAGGAACACGTGAATATATGTCTAGAAACACCTACTATTTTTTATATCGGGCGTGTCTTCCGATGTATCCACAAGAAAGGTAAATTGTCTTGCAATCAAAATTTTTTATGATTATTTACATTTTACTCTTTACATTCATTCATAATTAAAGATAATTTAGTTTTAACAAAATAATGATGAATTTTATGGTCTTCTATCAATTTACGGTATAATGTTTATTTGAGATACTTTATTCATATCATTGGTCCTATTTAATATTGATTGAGACCATAAAATAGATGTAGATATTTATTTTACGTTCGAGTAAACTTCAAAATTTCATAAATGCAGTTCTGCAGTAATGATGAATGCTACACATGGAATAAAACTAATGTTACGGATTTTATCACGTTTTTATTTTAACTTTTTTTATGTGGGTTTTTTTAAGCATCTTTGTGATGATGTGAAGCACCGACGCTCCGGGAAGTCTAAGGTATGTCAACATGTTTATCTAATATCATCCCAACAATTATATCGGATCTGATAGACAACAAATCCTTGCAATAAAACACCGATTCCTACCAATGACGATTCACGAGGCTATTGAAATTAAAAACATCCTAATTTTAATAGAGAAGATGGCTGAGTGCTACCATCTGCTAAGGACCCCATAATTAATAAAATTAAATTCAAAACCAAGCATACTACTGCATTTATTCTATTCTATTCTAACTATGACATCAGGTCGTCAAACACCTCACTCCTCCCGTGATCGTGAGTGCTGTAAAGTGCCCAAAACATCGGGAATTAAAAAAGTTCAAATTAAACGCGATAAAATCCTTAAAATTAGTTTTATTCCTTATAAATTTTATTCACAGTGAACGTGGGAAGCACTACACTCAAGAACGGGAGTAGAAAAATGTTTGCCTTGTTGTGGCGGTGAAAGAGAACCGCCACCTCATATCGTCCCGTCGTAAGAGGTGACATAGGAAAACAAACAGGAGATGGGCAGCATCATCTTCCCGACAACAGATCAAAATAATAATAGATGCGGTTGCAAACCTGCCTACCAAGCGTGGCAACTATAGCAAATATCCAGCTACTTGACAATTTATGGGGGAGGCCAATGTTTATTACAGTGGACTTCATCTTTGCAACCCTTAATATTTACGGTAGAGTGAAAAAAAAGTAACATATCCGAAAATATGAATGTAATAAAAAATGCATATATTGCCCCATGAAAAGTAAAAAGTAGCAGCTTACATACATGTTACTACTGGGCACAGGCCGCAGAGAGATTTTGGCCAAAAAGTGTTCGCGGCGCTGATTCCAATGCGGTTTGACCTCAACTGGGAAACTTCTCAGATATGCAGGTTTTCCTTCACCGCCGAGAACGTGGCAAATCAACACTTCAAATTGAAATTAAAATATATAATAATGCTTACGTACCATAAAATTTAAGTTTTAATCAGTTTGATTACCGCCTTTGACAAGTAAAATAAAATGAACCATTGTTTAAGTAAAATCTGCTTTTTTTTAATATAGTCAGAATTTAAAGTATTTTCCGCAAGAGCCTGTTCATTTACATATACTCATATGAGCTATGAAACCAGGACTGTCATAATATAATATTTCTGAAAATATGAAAGCTATCTTAAATTACAAACTGATTTATAAGTCTCATTAAAGGTAAAAAAGTAAAGTAGCAGCTAATATACGTCTCACTACTGTGCACAGGGCTCCTCATTACCTATAGTGTTTTGTGGGCAGAAAAATAGAGTACGCTGCAAAGCTTCAACGCATATTAACGGTTTTCACATCTCTACGACTACTTTAATTACTCAGACATCTAGGTTTCGCCACGAAGTTATTCTTTACCAATTTAACGGACACGTGTTAAGACAGCACGTAAAATTTTATACAGATTCATCCTCGAGGGAATCGTAAACGTTTTGCTCCCGTGTCATGATGAAATCTCACCGCGAGATACACGGTCCTCGTATTTGTTTAAATACAATTCATAAAAACTGAAACTAAGCTTTTGCATGATTGTTGACCACATCTACCTACCTAGTAATTACACATCCAACGGTGCCACGAACGAATTTTCAATTATTTACATGGTATATTCAGTAGCATTATATTATTTAATTATATCAGTAACTTACCATTTTAGTTTATTTAGAAGTAAGTAGATGGTGCTATTATTAGATGAAATAATGAAAGCCAAAACTATACTACCTAGTAATATCAGCGATAGAAGCGAACATTTATTTATTATATCAATAAGGCATAAAGTGATGTCAATTCTGTTAAAATTTCTGTTTCTTTAAAAAAATACGCTATCAGCGTCGCTAGCGGTGAAAAACGATTTAATGATATCGTCATATGACCATATCATTAGGTGGTAGAGCCATGCTGCAGCTATATTAATAGTATAGTTGTGGGTCGGCTCGACCGGGGAAGGAACACGCTCTCACAGAATACCAGCGTAAAATAGCAGCTTAATGTTGCTGTGTTTCGTATGGTGAGTGTAGAGAACCGGAGACCCTTTTTACTGGAAAAGAGGCATTCTATCTTAGTCCTCACGGCTGACAACGCATCTGCATTTAAATTCGCAAACGAAGATAGATGTAGATGTCTATGGACCGCAGCAACCACTTACCATCAGGTGGACTGTGTGCTCGTTTGTCACCCTTATTCTATAAAAAAAATCATGAAATAGCAACTTTGTGTTTAGTTATTAATATCTTCAAAAGATTGGTCAAGCTATATAATGACATGGTCAACAAACAGTGTTAAATATCATGAAATGAACACATCATTTCACGAAATAATAGACTATTTTATGATATATGATTAATTCTACGATCTGGCCACAACATATATACAAATCTCTTTAATAAAACTATAATGATAATGAAAATTTTGCAATAATTGTAGACAGACCAGTTTTAATTTAGACCAGTTTACATAAGAAATAAGAACCTTATCAATTTTCATATTTTTGATAGACGTCACTATTATCTATTGAAATTATTACACTTTTAAAATAAAATAACAAATATACTAAAAAACTAAACGTTAGTACTTTTTAAATTATTTTAAAATTATAATGATTTAAACATGTAAATGTAAGTTATTTATATTATTTAATTTTTTTTGTAACTGAAGGCAAAATATACTTTTTCCATTTGATGATAGATGGCGCTGTTTTGATAACTAATTCGGTGTAGTTTCAAATTATTTTACCAAAGTTATAACTATATTTTAAACTTTATTTATAAATATGGTATTTATTTGAAAAACACCCGTCATCCCGCCTAAGATATAATAGAAAATTAACATCTAAAGGAAGGTAAATACTTAACCTTCTTTTTTTGAAGTTGCGTAATCGGATAAAAAGTAGCCTATAAATTGCCCCAGATTACTAACTGGTAAAAAAAATTTCATGTAAATCGGTGGAATGGTTTTTGCGTGAATCCGTAATACACAGACAGACAGACAGAAATTCTAAAAACCACTAATTTGGCTTCAGAACCCTTTATTTAGTCCCCTGGACTTGTTTTTTCAAGAATATACAACTTTTCTACAGATTTATTATATGTATAGATAGATAGAAGATAGATTTATGTACACACAAAGTAATGTCACAGTGAAAAATAAAACATATTTTGTACAATATTACCTGAATGTAATAAATAACAGTTTTATATAGTGGAATATATAAATAAATATTTCACGTCTCTTTCTCTCTCTCTCTCCTCTTCTTTTCTCTTTAACTGCTCTAACACATATTTTATCATCATCGTTATCATCATCATTACAATACTTCACAAGTCCACTGCTGAACATAGGCCTCCCCCAAGGAATGCCACAAAGCACGGTCCTCAGCCACCTACATCCATCGACTTCCTGCATGTCTTACCAGGTCGTCACTCCATCTAGTGACACACATATTTGTTTCATCGGATTTATTTTATATCAGACTCGTGTTAGATAAATCAATAAATAAGATATTAAAAGAAAATATTAAATAAAGTTGGCATATACTAATCAAACACTGTCTTATAATAGTAAAAAAAATACTAATAATATTTAGGATGTAATAAGAGGTAGGGTGTAGCTATATTATGGTTGCAGCACGAATAGGATTGACTCGACCGTGGATGAACCACAATCTTACATATTACCAGCGTAAAATAGCAGTTTTATGCTGCTGTGCTTTTGTATGGTGAGTGTAGAGAGCCTTTTACTAGAAACGAGGCATTCTATCTTAGTCCTTAGGAACGCATCTGCATTTTGATTATTTATCGATGATGGATGTAAATAGATATACATCCATCCTGGATCATCCCATAGACATGGGCCACAGCATCTACTTACGGTCAGGTGGACTGTGTGCTCGTTGGTCACCCTTAATCCCTACTTATCTATATTCTATACATCTATACAAATAAATAAAATTGAAGTGTCTATTTGTAATGTCAAAATAACTGCTTTCTACTAAATGCATATTATGTAAGTATATACGGTACTTATAACAAAAACACAATTTTTAAAACGTTTGTCTGTCCGTCTGTCTGTCTGTCTATCTGTCTGTCTGTCTGTCGGTTTGTTCCGGCTAATCTCCGAAACGGCTGGACTGATTTTGACGGGACTTTCACTAGCAGACAGCTGATGTTATAAGGAGTAACTTAGGCTACTTTTATTTTAGAAAAAGAATTAGGGTTCCGTGCAAAAAATTAAAACCCTAAATTTCACGCGGGCGAAGTCGCGGGGAACAGCTGGTTTAATATTATAAATGCGAAAGTAACTCTATCTGTCTGTTACGCTTTCACGCCTAAACCACTGAACTAATTTTGATGAGATTTGGTACAGAGATAGACTAGACCTTGGGAAAAGACATAAGCTACCTTTATCGCGAAAAGAAGGCTCAAGGGGTTGAAATAGGGATGAAAATTTGTATGGAAGTTCGTCTTTGTCGAAGATAAAACCATGAAACTTTGTGTTTAGGCACTTAAAGTTACAGCCTATTATACGTCCCACTGCTGGCGACAGGCCTCCTCTCATTTCTGAGAAGTTTTTAGGGCAAGGAAAATGTACACCGCAGTGCCCCAATGCGTGTTGGCGAACTTCACATGTCTTTAAAACTGTTTTTTTCTTATTTCTCAGACATGCAGGTTTCCAACGATGTTTTCCTTCACCGCCGAGCACGTGGTAATTTAGCACTTAAAATTGCAATTAACAATTTCGTTGATGCCGGCGGGGAACGAACCTGGGTTACTCACGTACTGTGAAATTTACAACGAGCCCTAACCATCTGAGCTACCACGACACTTGATATAAAATGAACTTGAAATATTTGTTCTAAAGTTTTTTAAATTTCGACCTTCATAGGGATGCAATAGGTGATGAAAGTTCGTATGGAAGTCAAAACAAATCTGTCTATGTGTACTATACGTATATTTACACATGTGTATAATTAGTGAAATGCCGTCTTAGGCCGGCCACATTCGGAATTCCGTTTCAAAAAACCGTTTCGAAATATCGATTCGGGATTCGGAACGCAGCAAATTCATATAAAAAAAGGACCTACATACATACGTACAGTAGTTTTCCGTTCGAAATTTTCTTCGATTCGAATTTCGGCATGAATGCCAGTACGTTCGGAATACCGCTAGGAAAAAAGCCATTCCGAACGCAAGTCTTCCATAGATTTTGTATGAGTCGCATCACACATTTGTGAATTCCGAACGGAATCGGAACGCGCCCAGTGTTCGTCGCACTACCGAATCGAGTAGGTGTGTTTATGTATGTTTTTACATACTCGTATAATCTCATGTGTGTATCTCTTTTTGTAACCTTCCATCTTGTTTTGTTTAATAAAATTCGTCCCAAGAGTTTACAGACATCCATATTAAAAAAAAACCCTGGATAGATAAATCTTTTTACATATTATTGACTATCTTGCAATCTTAGGGTGTTAAGGGGATGCACTCAGTAACGCAATCAGAAAATCGTCGTCATTTTTCGCTGGCAGAATGTCTAGACTCAATGGCTAGCGTCTCTCAACTGAGCCTTGTTATTCCGAAGGGAAATAAACGTATGTGTGTGATGTATTTACTGAACCCCGAATCGGAATTCCGTAACGGAATCCCGAACCGCAATTCCGAATGTATGTGGCCGACCTTAATACAGGGTGTCCAGTAAATAGCACGACATACTGCAGGGGTGATAGCTAGGGTCACCACCATCAATACAACACTATAATATGTAATTTATGTAATTTTGACAAAAACCACTATGAGAATAAGTAATAGCTGCTCATTTACGCGAATTATTATAAAACTAGTTGTGACACGTAAAATGCGACATGCACGCGTATTGACTAAAGGTTTTACCTGCTCGCCGACTGACCTGACCCGACCGGTTACTGTCTAACAAAAGAAGCGCATGTGCTATCCGCTCTTTCTTGCATTGTGATTTTGTGTCTCACTCTCAACCTTATTTGCGACACTTGTCAGTACGCTACCTTAAACCGTGCAACGCATCTCTGTGTTCACAAATTATTGTTTCGTACTGACGACTGTTTTGTGCCTTGGACCCCGGACTTTGTTTGCCTTACGATTTGGATTTTTATTGTGATCACTACGACGACTTGGCGACCACCTGGACTTTGTGTTTTATAACATGGCCAACCGCCGCGTTTTTCCTGGTTATACGCAGCGAGTATGCTGAGATGCACCTTATTTACGGAGAAGCTGGCCAAAGTTCCCGAGCTGCTGCCACCCTCTACAGGGAAAGGTTTCCCGATAGGAGACATCCACACCATGAAATGTTTACCAGAGTGCATAACTCCTACATGGAAGGCAGACTTGGTCAACGTGGCGGTGGACGGCCTCAAGTTGTTGACGAAGACATAGTGCTTCAGGAACGAGAACAAGACCCGACAACTTCGGTTAGGGCGATACAACGGCGCACAGGGATACCGAAGTCCACTGTTCATTCAGTACTTAAGAGGTATGGATACCATCCATTTCACGTACGACGCGTGCAAACTCTTTTAACTAGAGACTACCTGCCGAGAGTTCAATTCTGCCGCCGCATGCTTGAAATGCATCGGGAGGACCCAAACTTTTTTAATAAGGTGTTATGGAGTGATGAGTCAGCCTGCAGAAAGGACGGCTACTTGAATTTGCATAATTTACATAGTTGGCAATTAGAAAATCCGTATGTGTCAAGAGAAGACAGGTCCCAGTACCAATTCAAAATAAATTTATGGTGTGGGATTTTTAATGGCCAGATTGTAGGTCCCGTCTAGCTTCCACCTACATTAAAGGCCAATAATTACTTGGAGTTTTTACGAGAAACCCTACCCACGCTCCTTGAAAATGTTCCGAGTGAGCTAAGAGAGGTGATGTGGCTTCAAAATGATGGGTGCCCTGCTCATTATGGCCGGGAAGTAAGAGCCTACTTAGATGAAGCTTATCCAGGCAGGTGGATTGGGCGACTGGGACCGATATTATGGCCACCTAGGTCTCCGGACCTAAACCCCCTGGATTTTTTTTATTGGGGTGCCATGAAGGACAAAGTCTATGAAAAACCGATCCAAAATGACAATGAATTGAGAGCAAGGGTTAACATTGCAGCAAGAAAAATATCGGAAATAAGCCTGAGAAGACTCAAAAGCTCATTTTTAAGAAGATGCCGAGCGTGTATTAGGGCACAAGGGAAGCAATTTGAGCATTTATTGTAATTTATTTAAATAAATGTTTATTAAAGTTAACTCCTCTGTTTTTTTTACTATCACCTTATCCTTCAAGATGTCATTTACAGACCGGCCGGCCGGTCGGCTGTAGATTAATTATTATGTAATTCGAACCGTAGTACGACCTTACAACGATTCGAATTCAAAGTCACATTACTTGCATTTAAAATAAAATGCTCTTATTAACTAAAATAGCTTATTTTTTTAATGAAAATGCACTAGTATTGTATCTTTCCAAAATCACCATTAAACAAGCTATTTTTAAGTTTGTTGTACAAAACTGCCACATACATTTTTTTCACCACTGTAGGTTAAACTTAAGTGATAAGAAAATAGTTCTGTGCAAATTTAAACAAAAATAGTATTTCTTGAAAACATTCTTGTCTTTGATAGAAAAAGACTTATCAATGAGTAAAGTAACTATTCACGAATAATTTGATGTAAAAAAGTACTAGAAAAGGATTTTTCATTACGAGATGCTTAAAATCTGTTTCAAGGTAGAGATTTTTCGGTATTTCGGAAAATTTTGTAAAACTATAAATCCGTAGATTTTGCTGAACATATATTGTGTTGTATTGATAGGTACAAGATAGGTGCTATTTACTGGACACCCTGTATATACACGGCGCGCGAGCGCGGGACTATGTTCTTCGTAAAAACATGTTTCATATGAAATTCTT
Organism: Parnassius orleans; assembly: GCA_029286625.1. NCBI lineage: Eukaryota > Metazoa > Arthropoda > Insecta > Lepidoptera > Papilionidae > Parnassius > Parnassius orleans. The sequence goes on from JAGSMP010000053.1 coordinate 2,170,216, forward strand.
TCGGTTTTTGCAGGTATTTAATAAATACATTTTTGCTTTCATTGGGTCATTTTTTATTTCATTCATCAAAAGTATTTTATTTTCGAATTTAGTTAGATGTTATTACGTCATTATTATAATTAATCTTGTAGTAGTTTTGCACGTTTATTTTCGTAATACGTGGTTTTTATTATTTTTTGCTTTATTTACGTTCACAAATAAAATAGTGTTAATAAGTTATTTTTGTAGTCAGTAGTTTTATTTATTTATTTTGTGCTTTGTTCGTCGTTCACAAGTAAAATAATAGTGTAAATAGTTATAGCGGTTTTGTTAATTTGGTTCATTAAAAGTAGTTTTAAGATTCAAGTAAGTACATTTTTAACGGTGGTAGAGCCACGCAGCAGCTTTTGCTGTTGCACGTATGGACCGGCTCGAGCCGGGTTAGTACCACGACCTCACAGAATACCGGCGTGAAGTGGAAGCTCTGCTTTTGCGTTTCGTCTGGTGAGTGCAGGTGACCGGAGGCCCAATTCTCCCCCCCTCCCCCATCAACATGGTAGCGGAATTAAATCATAGACTACCCCAGGAGGGTACCAGCACCCCTGGAGAATCCCTCGCTGAGCATCCACGACCATGCTACTCCACTCCTGAGCGTGGGCGCTCAGGTGCCCGCGTATTCTGGGGAGAGGGGCAAAATTCGCTCAAAACAATAACTGCTCGGGGCAAACTGAACAACAAGACCAAGGTGACCCTGCCACGCTATCCGTGAATTTCTGCAACATCAGGGACTTCACTCGAACCTAAACGCCGTCCACCACCATCTCGAGACGGCGAAGCCGGCCTTGCTCTTTCTGACCGAGACGCAGGTGTCCTCCCGGCTGATACTTCGTATCTCTCCTACCCGGGGTACAAATTGGAACACTCCTTTGTGCCTCGGGCTGGAGTTTGCGTATACGTTAGAGAGGACGTCTGTTCTCGACGCCTCGGCAGTCTTGAAGGTTCGGACCTGTCCATCCTTTGGCTACGCGTAGATAGCGACGACCATCCGCGCGTCTACGGGTGCCTCTATAGGTCCCATAGCGGTAATGCCGAAACAGACCGACTCATCGACCACGTCCAAATGGCTACAGATTCCTTGCTACAACAGGTCCTATCCGCAGAGATCGTGATCCTTGGCGATTTTAACGTCCACCACACCGAATGGCTCGGTTCACGTTTAACCGATCATGCGGGGAGATCTGTTTATGACTTTGCCTTGGCGGATTCTAGATGTGAAGGATCATACACCTTCCCTGTTGGACCTTCTGCTGATCTCTCATCCGGACGGATATCAGGTTTCCGTCGATGCCCCTCTTGGCTCTTCGGACCATTGTCTGATCCGGAGTGCGCTGCCACTCACGCTCCCCTCGCGGTTGCGTTCTGCAGTTTGCCGCCGTGTTTGGCATTACAGGTCGGCGGATTGGGACGGAATGCGGTCTTTCTTTGCATCCTACCCATGGGGGCGGGTTTGCTTCCCGCCGGATGATCACAGCGCTGTTGCTGACTCTGTCACTGATGTGGTGCTACAGGGAATGGAACTATTTATTCCATCATCTGTAGCAGCCATCGGAGGCAGATCTCAGCCTTGGTTTGGTCGCTCCTGTAAGACTGCATTACGCAGTAAGCAGGAGTGCTATCAGGCCTGGGCTGAGGCTTCGGTGGCTCGGGATGTAAACACCAGCATGCTTAAAAAGAAGTATAACTTCGCCTCCAGGTCCTTCAAAAGAGTTATTGCCAAGGCAGAATTGGCGAGAAAGTAGTTCGCCTTCCTTCGGGAATCCGTGCATTCTGGTCTCTCGCCAAGACTGTCCAAGGGAATTTCTGTAAGCCATCACTACCATCTCTGCACAGGGAGGACGACTCACTGGCCCACGCCGCAAAAGACAAAGCCGACCTTTTAGGCTCCCTTTTTGCGTCCAAATCGACTCTTGATGACAAGGGGAACACACCGGCGACCATCCCGCGGTGTGAGTGCTCCATGCCAGATGTACGGTTCCCACAGCGCTCGGTTCGCAAAGCACTCCTCTCCCTGGACATCCACAAGTCGAGTGGGCCAAATGGAATCCCCCCAATTGTGCTGAGGACGTGTGCTCCGGAGTTGGCACCGGTTCTAACGCATCTTTTCCGGTACTCCTACTCCCTAGGCGTAGTCCCGAAATCATGGAAGCCAGCTTTTGTCCAACCGATCCCTAAAAAAGGCGACCGCTCAGACCCGTCCAACTACAGGCCTATCGCCATCACCCCTTGTTCTCCAAAATAATGGAGTCCGTTATAAAACGGTCAGCTCATGCGGTACCTTGAAGATCACCAGCTGATTAGTGACCGCCAATACGGTTTTCGTCGGGGTCGATCGAGCTGGTGATCTTCTGGTCTACCTGACTCATATGTAGATGGGCGGAGGCAGTAGGGGGAGGCATTGGCCGTTAGTTTGGACATATCGAAGGCCTTCGATCGGGTCTGGCACAAAGCGCTTCTTTCAAAGCTTCCTATGGGCTTCCCGAGAAATTGTGCAATTGGATCACCAGCTTTCTTGCAGATCGGAGCATCAAGGTCGTTGTAGACGGTGCATACTCCGACTACAAGCATATTAACGCTGGTGTTCCACAAGCACCAACGCTGTTTCTTCTGCATATCAATGATATGTTGCAAACCGATAGCATTCATTGCTATGCAGATGACAGCACTGGTGATGCTCTATACACCGGCCGTGTCAATATTTCTCGGGAAAACGTCGCCGAGTACCGGAAAAAACTTGTGTCTGAAGTCGAGTCTTTGCTGAACAAAGTCTCGGATTGGGGGCGACTAATTCTAGTCCAGTTTAATCCTCAGAAGAGTTTGCGCGTTTACCGCTAAAAAGAACCCCTTTGTCGTATCTCCTCAGTTTCAAGGCACTCCCCTTGTTGCCTCAGCCAGTATCGGAACCCTCGGCGTCGACATATCGAGTGACGTGCAGTTTCGTGGTCACTTGGAAGAGAAGGCCAAATTGGCCTCTAAAAAGCTTGGCGTACTCAGCAGAGCCGGACAGTATTTCATGCCGGCACACCGCCTGCAACTATATAAGGCGCAGGTTCGGCCTCACATGGAATACTGTTCCCATCTCTGGGCTGGGGCTCCCCAGTGCCAGCTCCTTCCACTTGACCGCATCCAGCGCAGAGCAGCTCGAATCGTCGACGACCGAGTCCTTTCCGATCGGCTCGATTCATTGGCGCTGCGAAGAGATGTTGCATCTCTTTGCATTTTCTTTCGCATTTACCACGGGGAGTGCTCTGAGGAATTGTTCGGATTAATCCCAGCCGCCAAATTTCACGAACGCACATCGCGGCAGAACTCCCAATACCATCCACACCATCTGGATGATTAGCGGTCCACTTCTGTGCGATTTAGAAGATGTTTTCTTCCTCGCACAACTTCCTTGTGGAATAGTTTACCACCAGCGATTTTTCCGGACCGATACGACTTAGGGACCTTCAAGAAAAGAGCCTACTCCTTTTTAAAAGGCCGGCAACGCATCTGCAATTCCTCTAGTTCCCCTGGTGTTGCAGTTGTTCATGGGCGGGAATAAGGAAATATGATTGTTATTTTCAAATGACGTCGTTTGGGGGTATATAATGAGGTTGTTATGCCTGGATTTTCCACTACGTTTACAATCCAAGGTCAGATTTATCATAGGATTGACTCTTTACTGCCTAAAAATGATCAGCCAAAATTTTTGCAGATTTACTCCATGGGAGACGAAAAGCTTAAAATATTGAGGGAGTTCAAAGAGATACCGTTTTGAAAATTCAAAGAATGTTGCTCGATTATAACAGCGTCATTAAAGTTTTCAAAACAGCATTAGAAAGAATGCCGGGAGAAGATTTCAAGTTGGCTATGCATCCTGACCGTACGCCAAGTGGGGAACATGAAAGACGGTATAATGCACCATTATTCAATGAAGTCACAGCTGTGGTTTCTGGCGAATAGTATGCTTCCCGTAATATAATTTAACACGCCCGTAATGACACATTAACCAGGGTAAAATTTGTGTGTGTTTAGACACAAATGTTTCGATGCGTTGCAATACCCCAAGCCAATCCTGTGACAGGCTTGCCCTTACCCAATTATAAAGTATCGTGCATGGACTTTTATGCCTACCGTATTATGATTCGAGAAAATTATTTTAATATAATATTACGATGCAGACAACTGGCCAATCAGTTTTATATTGACATGTACGTAAAAGTTGAAAGCGAACGATTACGATACATATCACAAAATCAAAACGAATTAAGAACGGAGATCTACATCCATCTTCAAGATGCTGTAGCAAATGATGGTAATATTAATCCTAATAATTCAGGTAAAATGGTTATTTTACCGTCTTCATTTGTAAATAGCCCCCGGTATTTACACGAATATATACAGGACGCGTTTGCTTATGTACGTACATATGATCGCCCTGATTTGTTTATTACTTTCACATGTAACCCAAGTTGGTCTGAAATAGTTGATGAGTTGCTGCCGGGACAAAGCGCGATAGATAGACATGATATAGTTGCGAGAGTTTTTAGCTTGAAAGTTAAAAAGCTAATCACTGTTATTACCAAAGGAAAAATATTTGGAGAAGTATTGTGCTTCATGTGTTCGATAGAATGACAAAAGTGCGGCCTACCACACGTGCATATTTTAGTGTGGTTGAAAGACAAGTTGAGACCCGATCAAATAGATAAAATCAGCAGCGCTGAAATATCAGATCCAAATAGTGACAAGACACTTCATGAAATTATTGTTAAAAATATGATTCATGGTCCATGCGGTCCTGTAAATCTCTAATGCCCTTGCATGAAGAATGTTAGCATCCTTCATGCAAGGGCATTAGAACAATATCCTCGCAAGCTAATTGAAGAGACTGTCCACAATGGTAATGAATTTCCGCTGCATCGTAGAAGAGCGCCAACAGACGGAGTTCGAACGACATCTGTAAAACTCCCTTATTCACCTATTTTGTCAAAAATGTTTAACGCCCATATAAATGTTGAGGCTTGCAGTTCAGTACGCACTATCAAATATATCTGCAAATATATTACTAAAGCGGCCAAGTTATTTTTAATTTCAGAAACACTGAGGTCGCTAATCCCGTAACTGAAGTCCAAACATATCAGTCTGGTCTGAAAATAATTTCTATCTTCTCCTCCGAAATCGACACTCACCGCTTTTTTATCTCTGTACAAGGGATGAATTTGCAAGGACACATCTCTATGTTAAGATACCGAGATATTACACTTGGAACACAACAAGGAGAGAATGGAAACGCCAAATTCAAGGAGCAACTGTTCAGAATTGGCTTGATTTCAAATCTGGAGATGCCTTAGGTCGAGTTTACACGGTCCATCTTAGTAATATGGAATGTTTTTGTTTGAAAATGCTTTTACACCATGTGCGTGGGTCAACCTCTTCCAAAGATTTCAATAATCAGGAATTATCAACATTTAGAGTGGCATGTTTGGCAAGAGGGTTATTAGAGAATGACAATCAGTGGGATATAACTCTGTAAGAGGCTGTAAGAGGCAACATGTGCATTTTTGAACCCTCAACAATTGTGGGAAAACTATAAAAATGGTATGGCGGATGATATTTTACATAGATTACAAAAACAGAACCCGAATGCTTCATACAATGATTTAATTTATAATGACGCGTTAACAAAAGTTGAAGACCAAGTGATAACTATTACTGGAAAATATTTATCTGATTTTGGGATGGGCAGACCACAAAAAATTGGAGAAGTTAGTAGCGATTTAATGGGAGAACTACATTACGATACCGTTTCTTTAAAACGACAAATAACGGAGGCCCTTCCACTTTTGAATCCAGAACAAAGATTCTGAAGATAAGTCTTTGACACAGTTATTCAAAAACTTACCAGTGGCGATGGTGGTTTGTTCTTTTTGGATGTTCCAGGAGGCACTGGCGAAACCTTTCGTTTAAACTTACTATTAGCTCAAACCCGGAAAGATAAAGGAGTTGTTGTTGCAGTAGCTTCCTCTGGAATAGCTGCTACGATACTTAGTTGGGGACGAACAGCGCACTCAGTTCTTAAACTGTCATTGAACTAAGCTCATGAAGGCGTTTCCAGTATGTAATATTAGCAAAAGCAGTGAGCGTGGAAGAATGTTGCAGCAGTATAAGCTGTTGGTTTGGGATGAATGTACGATGTCCCACAAAAGATCAATCGAAGCAATAGATCGCACAATGATAGATATCAAGAGCAACCAGGGTATCATGGGAAGGATGGTGGCACTTTTAGCTGGTGACTTTAGACAGACCTTGCCGGTTATTACTAGGGGTACACAGGCAGATGAAATAAATTCCTGTTTCAAAGCTTCTGTATTATGGTTTCAAGTAAAAGAGTTTTGTCTTTTTTTTTTTATAGAATAAGGGTGACAAACGCGCACACAGTCCACCTGATGGTAAGTGAATGCTGTGGCCCATATACATCTACATTTATCCTCAATCAAGAATCAAAATGCAGATGCGTTGTCACCCCTGAGGACTGAGATGGAATGCCTCGTTTCCAGTAAAAAGGGGAGACCCATCCAGTAAGAAGGGGTTCTCTACACTCATCATACGAAACACAGCAGCATCAAGCTGCTATTTTACGCTGGTATTCTGTGAGAGCGTGGTCCTACCCCGGTCGAGCCGACCCATTCGTGCTACAACCGTAATATAGCTGTAGCGTGGCTCTAGCACGTACGAAAGTCTGAATACAAATATGCGAGTACAACTACACGATGATTCTCAAGCAGGGCAATATGCGGCTGCTCTTCTAAAAATCGGAGAAGATTGTAAGCCAACAGACAGTAACAGCATGATTACACTGAGACATGAATTCTGTCGAATTGTCGATAACACAGATGATTTAAAAAATAATGTCTATCCTGATCTACAAATAAATATGGGCAATCGAGAATGGTTGTGTGGAAGGACAAATGAGACAGTAGCGCCTCCTCCATAGATTGCCGCAGTTTTTATTTTTAGTCGTCACGCTGATGAGGCTGAGCATCCCTGATTTGTTTCCCTTTGTCGCTTTGTTACGGCACCCACGGGATGATATGGGGTAGTGGATATTCTTACATCACTACACGGTAAACAAGTTTTGATAAGCAAATTGTTTTAAAGTAATATTATAATACATACTTTAAATATAACCAACAAGACATAACATGGCGTTATTAAATTAAAGAATGATAAGAATTAGGAGAGATAACCTTAAACTTATTAAATCTAACTTCAATATAGTAGTTGTTATTTGTAATAGTCTTACGACTTCTCAGTTACACTTTAAATTTTTAGGTAGGTTTTTAATAGGTGCATAAAGTAAATATAACTACATACACACTATACAGCTATACACATGATTATTATCTGCACATCCATAGTACCTACCTTTCAAATCATATGTTTCATTCCCCTCTTTTATGATTATACTAATAACGTACGTAACGTTCGAACGTGTAGCAAATACAGATGAAAATTTTTCAATACAATAATAAATTATACTCACTAAGAAAATAAAAGGCATCCGACAACAAAACAACACAGCACTGTAAACAAATCACAGATAAAAAAACTTTTTACGTAATTTCTTCACAGAAAACAGAAGTAAACACACGCGCATAAGGCACCTGTCAGGTGAAAAAGGCGCGAACTCGTGTATCAAAGTTTCGTAATCGCGTGCATACACAACTCCGACGGCTTATACCGAGTGAATTCAATGTATATACGGAGCAACGGGCAGAGACCGACTGATTACTGCGTAGGTATCTTTGCAATCATTTAACGCCCGCATTTAGCATCAATCGTATTAGTATGTGATAATAGATGATAACACAATCGCCACTCAAACTACTGGTAGTGTGGAAAACATAATATCTCTCTTACGCTCATAATATGAAGTTGTTTAGACAATTTTTACTATACTGTAAAGTATTATTCAACTTTTCTATCTTTCTTTTTTTATTTGTCTACTTGCCTAGGTGGTAGGACTCCTTTTGTGCGTAGAAGTCTATCTGGATAGGTACCACTAACCTAATTCTGCCGCCAAATAGTACCCGCACTGCTGTATTCCGGTCTAAAGGGTATAGAGATCCAATATAATTACAGATAGTGAGGTATTCCATCTTTATCCTCAGAGGTGACAGAGTATAATATGTAACCTTCTCTTTTCGAAGTAGCTGCAGGTGTCCATAGACTGCAGTAGCCACTTACCATCAGGTGGTCTGAAAGTTAGCTTGTCACTTCTGTTTTATATTTTTTTAATATGCGTGAGTGTCGTGGAACACTCGGTTGGAACGAAGTTCCCTTCGTAGTATATTATTATTGATAACCTTATTATGTTATTGATTAACAAATATAAATAAATGAATTACTAGCGTCTTTTAAAATGATGCGACATTTAAAATAAAATAATATTTCTTTCATGGTAAGATAAGAAAAAGTGCGAGGGGGATGGATATTATTTCATCTCGCTTCCTTATAGCCGCCAAGGCCGTCTATCTACACTACGTCAGAAGGGGTCGTGACGGAAAAATCTTACACTTTTTCTCGCCTAGCCCCCGTCCGCCAAATTCGTACCGTCCGATAAGGAACTTCGTTCCAAAAATAAAGAAATTGCCGCATTTGCGTTGAACCAAAGCGGGCACTGTAAGGAGAAACGAATAGACCTGACACTTTCTTGTTATTAACATTTATTCATCAGTCCCTAAATGTTTACTTCTGGACATGGGCCTTTCCCATGGAAGGGGTGATTTGTCTTATTCGTCACGCTTGGCCGGTTGATGGACGATCTCAGTATCAAAGGTTTCGTAACTTTGACGCTGCATTCGGTGCAAGTCTGGGTATTTAACTTAAAACTCCACTTATAATTAATTTTGAAATTAATACTAAATAAAAAACCAAAACTATAATCTTAAATTATCAGCTCAAATCTACTCCCCGCGGTGTAGTGCCAATAACGCTGGCTATATAACAGATCCAGCCGACGACAAGTACCAAAAGAGAAGATTGATGAATTGAAGGTTGTCAACGAACGACAGCGAAACAGATATATAGATTAAAATACCAGTGCTAAGTTAAGAGAATATGAACATATAAGTAAAAATAATACTGAAGATATTAAACAAAGTGAATCAGATGCTTTAAAAACAATTAGAAATAATGTGGAAGAGGACATCAAAACTTTTCTTGAAGAAGATGAAAACAGTCGAAAACCGAGAAAAATAATAAAAAACAAAGACGCTATTTAAATGATTCTTTAAAAGACTTATATACTAAGTTTAAGCAAACAAATCCCCTAAATAAAATTAGTTACTCCAGTTTTTGCAAAAAACGGCCGTTTTGGATACTGAAACCTAATGTAAATAAACGAGAAACCTGTCTTTGTATCGAACATGAAAATATGGACTTAATGGTGACTGCGTTAAAAAAATACAACTTAATTCAAGAAAAATCTAGCAAAGATATTTTGTCATCACTGTGCTGTGACTCTTCTAATATCTCATGTTTAACAAGAAAAAAGCTTAATCTATAAAGAATTCAATAACGCTGAAGTATTGTTTTACTGGATTTGGCGAAAAAGTAAAAGAACTTATTCCAAGAATGGAGTTACAAAAACAACCATTCACACAACGAAAGATAAAGTGACTGCTTTCCCCAGAGACACCATTTTAAAATTTGAAAAAAATGTTACCTGCATACGTGACTTACTGTGGAGTTATGATCGCACAAACAAGTTCATTAAAAATGAAAAGCGATCTCACTGATGAAGAGGTGTATAATTCATGCGACTTTAGTGAAAATTACAGCAAAAATACGCTAGTGAAATTCAAGCCGTTCATTTCGGGGTAACTGATAACAAATAACCCTGCACACCGTGGTCATTTATTACCGTAAAATGGACTTCTGAAAGTTCAGTCGATGTGTACATTATCAGAGTCTTTACGCCATGACGCACCAGCCATTTGGGAGCATTTACTTCTGATTTTAAAATTCATAGAAGATGAAAATCTCAATATTCGTATACTACATTTCATTTCTGATAGTCCGTCAATAATGAAACCGTAAAATGTTTTATATCATCAGTAAACTCCACTGGTACCTTCCCAGTTTGACTAGTATTACATGGAATTATACAGAAAGCGGCCATGGAAAGGAGCCCCAGATGGTGTCGGTGCAACACTCAAAAGAACAGCTGATCGAATAGTTGCTCAAGGCAATGATATCACAAGCTTATCTTCATTGATGACTCATCTGAAATCTGTTCAAGGTATTATAACGAAAACTATAAACGATTCCGGTATTTATGAAAAAGAGTTGCTAATTCCATCCAATCTCAAGCAATTTGCAGGGACTATGAAAGTACATCAGGCGGTATGGTACGCCAATGAGCCCAACCAACTATCGATGAGAAAAATGAGTTGCGCTGAAGGTGACTGTAAAAGTAATTCAGTGTCATGTGAACATGGGTATCATGTAGGATTATACAGCATAGGCGAGCAAACTGATAGACTGTTAACTGATAGAACGAACAAGAACAAGAGTGACAAGATCAAACTGATTAAAAAGTCAAATCAAGCCAAAAAAGGGAGTGGAGTTAGTTGCAACTGAATCTAATAAGCCTCAAATTTTATCGAATATTCTAATTCAACCTGGTAGTAGCTATTCTGTTGATCTTGCTGATGATTTCTATGAAACCAAGCAGCGCCTGTCCCATACCTTAACTTCAGACATTGGATTACATGAAAGTGATAGCTTCTGGACGCGTGTGTCGACAGGTTGTGAAAATATTGCTTCGACATTAATGAATGAAGTAGTCTCCAAAATTGTAAATTGAAAGAAAGTAGTGACGAGGAATATAACATTTTTAATTAAGGATTGAAAACTGTAATACAAAGTTTTTATAAGAAGTTTATTACATTGTTAATTTAATGCTGGGTTTAATATACCTAAAGCTTATTTAATTGTGTTAAAATCAAAAGATAAAGTAATATTTTATTAAAAATAAACTATTAGTTATGTAAAGCTACAATTGTTGATGTTGAAAAGATTGATTTTAAGTGATTTTGTAGTAATTTTCATCAATAAGTAAATTTCTTTAGTGTAATTTTATGAAGTCGAAATTATTTAATATCTATGCTACCGTTACAACCTATTAAAGTCCACTGCTGAACATGGGTCTCCCCATAGATTGCCTCATAGGGGGATATTTGCCATTGTTGCCACGCTTGGTAAGCGGGTTGGCAATCACAGTTTTTATTTATAGTCGTTATTAGGAAGACACTGTTGCCCATCTCTTGATTTGCTTCCCTTTGTCGCCTCTTACAACACCTACACGATGATATGGGGTAGTGGATATTCTTACACCGCCACTACACGCTAAGTTTAATAACTATGTAACATTTTTATTTTTATTTGTACATTTTTTAGTTTTCAATCTACCTATGTATTACGAAAGGAGGTTCTACGGTGTTGGAAGTGTAGAAATATTAAGCATAGGTACAAAAATTAATAACTTTAATAAAAAGTAATTATCATACTGCGAATCCTACGACCAGCACAAACTGTAATGTTATTAGCTCAACTTCACAGTTAGCTATTAATATACACATATACAGGGTGTCAGTAAATAGCGACATACTGCAGGGGTGATAGCTAGGCTCACTACCTATCAATACAACACAATATATGTTCAGCAAAATCTTACGGATTTACAGTTTTACAAAATTTTCCGAAATACCGAAAAATCTCTACCTTGAAACAGATTTTTAAGCATCTCGTAATGAAAAAATCCTTTTCTAGTACTTTTTTTTACATCAAATTATTTGTGAATAGTTACTTTACTCATTGATAAGTCTTTTTTCTATCAAAGACAAGAATGTTTTCAAGAAATACTATTTTTTGTTTAAATTTACACAGAACTATTTTCTTATCACTTAAGTTTAACCTACAGTGGTGAAAAAAAATGTATGTGGCAGTTTTGTACAACAAACTTAAAAAATAGCTTGTTTAATGGTGATTTAGGAAAGATACAATACTAGTGCATTTTCATTAAAAAAATACAAAAAAATGCTATTTTAGTTCCAGAGAAGCTGATTTTGTTGAAAATGTAATTAACGTAATTTTGACAAAAACCACTATGAGAATAAGTAATAGCTGCTCATTTACGCGAATTATTATAAAACTAGTTGTGACACGTAAAATGCGACATGCACGCGTAATGACTAAAGGTTTTACCTGCTCATGACCGACCGACCCGACCCGACCGGTTACTGTCTAACAAAAGAAGCGCATGTGCTATCCGCTCTTTCTTGCATTGTGATTTTGTGTCTCTCTCAACCTTATTTGCGACACTTGTCAGTACGCTACCTTGAACCGTGCGCAACGCATCTCTGTGTTCACAAATTATTGTTTCGTACTGACGACTGTTTTGTGCCTTGGACCCCGGACTTTGTTTGCCCTACGATTTGGATTTTTATTGTGATCACTACGACGACTTGGCGACCACCTGGACTTTTGTTTTTATAACATGGCCAACCGCCGCGTTTTCCTGGTTATACGCAGCGAGTATGCTGAGATGCACCTTATTTACGGAGAAGCTGGCCAAAGTTCACGAGCTGCTGCCACCTCTACTGGGAAAGGTTTCCCGATAGGAGACATCCACACCATGAAATGTTGCAGAGTGCATAACTCCTACATGGAAGGCAGACTCCTGGTCAACGTGGCGGTGGACGGCCTCAAGTTGTTGACGAAGACATAGTGCTTCAGGAACGAGAACAGACCCGACAACTTCGGTTGGGGCGATACAACGGCGCACAGGGATACCGAAGTCCACTGTTCATTCAGTACTTAAGAGGTATGGATACCATCATTTCACGTACAACGCGTGCAAACTCTTTTAACTAGAGACTACCTGCCGAGAGTTCAATTCTGCCGCCGCATGTGAAATGCATCAGGAGGACCCAAACTTTTTAATAAGGTGTTACAGGTGATGAGTCAGCCTGCAGAAAGGACGGCTACTTGAATTTGCATAATTTACATAGTTGGCAATTAGAAAATCCGTATGTGTCAAGAAGACAGGTCCCAGTACCAATTCAAAATAAATTTATGGTGTGGGATTTTTAATGGCCAGATTGTGGGTCCCGTCGAGCTTCCACCTACATTAAATGCCAATAATTACTTGGAGTTTTTACGAGAAACCCTACCCACGCTCCTTGAAAATGTTCCGAGTGAGCTAAGAGGTGATGTGGCTTCAAATGATGGGTGCCCTGCTCATTATGGCCGGGAAGTAAGAGCCTACTTAGATGAAGCCCAGGCAGGTGGATTGGGCGACTGGGACCGATATTATGGCCACCTAGGTCTCCGGACCTAAACCCCCTGGATTTTTTTATTGGGGTGCCATGAAGGACAAAGTCTATGAAAAACCGATCCAAAATGACAATGAATTGAGAGCAAGGGTTAACATTGCAGCAAGAAAAATATCGGAAATAAGCCTGAGAAGACTCAAAAGCTCATTTTAAGAAGATGCCGAGCGTGTATTAGGGCACAAGGAAGCAATTTGAGCATTTATTGTAATTTATTTAAATAAATGTTTATTAAATTAACTCCTCTGTTTTTTACTATCACCTTATCCTTCAAGATGTCATTTACAGACCGGCCAGCCGGTCGGCTGTAGATTAATTATTATGTAATTCGAACCGTAGTACGACCTTACAACGATTCAATTCAAAGTCACATACTTGCATTTAAAATAAAATGCTCTTATTAACTAAAATAGCTTATTTTTGTATTTTTAATGAAAATGCACTAGTATTGTATCTTTCAAAATCACCATTAAACAAGCTATTTTTTAAGTTTGTTGTACAAAACTGCCACATACATTTTTTCACCACTGTAGGTTAAACTTAAGTGATAAGAAAATAGTTCTGTGCAAATTTAAACAAAAATAGTATTTCTTGAAAACATTCTTGTCTTTGACAGAAAAAGACTTATCAATGAGTAAAGTAACTATTCACGAATAATTTGATGTAAAAAGTACTAGAAAAGTTTTTTCATTACAGATGCTTAAAAATCTGTTTCAAGGTAGAGATTTTTCGGTATTTCGGAAAATTTTGTAAACTATAAATCCGTAGATTTTACTGAACATATTGTGTTGTATTGATGAGTAGTATTACAAACTATCACCTGCAGTGTGTCGTGCTATTTACTGGACACCTGTATATCACCGTTTTACAACTAAGTTCCAAAAATGTTTGCTGTTTGCCAATCAATAAATTTAAAATGGTATTGATAAAAACTGTTTAAGAGTTTATTATAACATTAAGGTACACAATGAAAAATATTTATTGTATACTAAAAAAATTCACCATAGGAAACATTAAGCTGCTATTTCACGTTGGTATTCTGTGGGAGCGTGGCACGTATCTTTAACTTTATTCTATAATGTTAGTGCTGTTAGACTATTTGGTTTTTTACAGCTTCATCGGATACAGGCCTTTGAACCCGCGAGCTGTTCAGAAACGGGGAAAGGCAATGATGATGATGGTTTGTGATTTGGTATTGTGACCAATCATCATGTCGCTTCTGTGGGAGTTTTTGACCTATCTAACCGCTGTCCGCGTGGGGGTGTGCGGCAACCCGCCTCTGACTGCTTAGCTCGTGTCGGTCGATGTTCTGGGCGGTGAGAACCGAACAGGTACGCGGGTGTACGGTGTGTACGCGGTGTGCGCTGGAACGCGTCGTGCCCGCCTACCGTTATCCGATTTGTTTTTGTCCCATTCGGTGTGGGTGTTACAAATAGTCCGACTAGGTAAGTCCAACTTCGACCGAGAGGTCAATCGACGGATTCAATTCAGCGTTCGGGAGATTACGATACATCTTCTCGTCAGGTATACGTCAATACTTGAAAATGAGATTGTACAACCAGTGCGTGTTGCCAGTGATGACTTTGCATCCGTCCTATGACATTCACAAGAGTAGGCTGGAGAGGATCCAACGCAAATTGTGATATACTATAGAACTGGTGTTTACTATGATAATATTCACTTGCTTGAGCATCGTCTTGACTGTGTTGGCGCTGTTCTTCTTTACAAAATGGTAAACAACTTTGTGGATGTCCCTTTGCTGTTGGAAAATATTTACTTTGGGCTCCTCGCCGACAGGAGAGAAATTGCCGTCACCAGGCGTTATTTTTAGTAGTAGTCGTAGAACATGTTACGCTAATAACGTGTTTTGAGACGTACTTGTAAATTGTATAACAATCAACTTGATAATATAAATAATATCTAATATCAATTGCACTTTACAACACCTAAAGCAAATAGTAATAACTGCATTACCCGATAGAAATACGCTGCGAAGTAAGCTATTTCAGAAGCATATGTATTTTCAAATTGCAGTTTTTGCAGTGATAGTACCAGCATTGTTGCAACCGCGTATTTTTTTTTTATATTTTAATATAGGTACATTGCTTTAGTGTAATTTTATGAAGTCGCGATTATTTAATATCTATGTTACCGTTACAACCTATTAAAGTCCACTGCTGAACATAGGTCTCCCCCATACTCGTAGATTGCCTCATAAGGGGGATATTTACTATAGTTGCCACGCTTGGCAAGCTGGTTGGCAACCGCAGTTTTTTATTTTTAGTCGTTATTAGGAAAACGCTGCTGCCTGTTTTGTTTCCCTCTGTCGCCTCTTACGACACTCATGGGATGATATGGGGTAGTGGATATTCTTACACCGCCACTACACGCTAAGTTTAATAACTATGTAACATTTTTATTTTTATTTGTATATTTTTTAAGTTTTCAATCTACCTATGTATTACGAAAGGAGGTTCTACGGTGTTGGAAGTGTGTGAAAATATTAAGCATAGGTACAAAAAATTAATAACTTTAATAAAAAAAGTAATTATCATACTGCGAATCCTAAGACCAGCACAAACTGTAATGTTAGTAGCTCAACTTCACAGTTAGCTATTGATATATGTATCACCGTTTTTACAACTAAGTTCCAGAAAATGTTTTCTGTTTGCCAATCAATAAATTTAAAAATGGTATTGATAAAAAACTGTTTAAGAGGAGTTATTATAAGATTAGGGAACACAATGAAAAAATATTTATTGTATACTAAAAAAAATTCACCATAGGAAACATTAAGCTGCTATTTCACGTTGGTATTCTGTGGGAGCGTGGCACGTATTTTTATATTTAACTTTATTCTATGATGTTAGTGCTGTTAGACTATTTGGTTTTTTACAGCTTCATCGGATACAGGCCTTTGAACCCGCGAGCTGTTTAGAAACGGGGAAAGGCAATGATGATGATGGTTTGTGATTTGGTATTGTGACCAATCATCATGTCGCTTCTGTGGGAGTTTTTGACCTATCTAACCGCTGTCCGCGTGGGGGTGTGTGGAACCCGCCTCTGACTGCTTAGCTCGTGTCGGTCGATGTTCTGGGCGGTGAGAACCGAACAGGTACGCGGGTGTACGGTGTGTACGCGGTGTGCGCTGGAACGCGTCGTGCCCGCCTACCGTTAACCGATTTGTGTTTGTCCCATTCGGTGTGGGTGTTACAAATAGTCCGACTAGGTAAGTCCAACTTCGACCGAGAGGTCAATCGACGGATTCAATTCAGCGTTCGGGAGATTACGATACATCTTCTCGTCAGGTATACGTCAATACTTGAAAATGAGATTGTACAACCAGTGCGTGTTGCCAGTGATGACTTATGGATCTGAGACGTGGTCCTTCACTGCTAGCCGTATGAGGAAGCTCAAGGTCGCTCAGAGAGCTATGGAGAGGGCTATGTTCGGGGTTTCTCTGCGTGATAAACTTAGAAATGAGGATATCCGCAGTAGAACCAGAGTGACCGACATAGCCCAACGGATTAGTAAGCTGAAGTGGCAATGGGCCGGTCATGTAGCTCGAAGAACCGACAACCGATGGGGAAAAAAGGTTCTCGAGTGGTAGCCTCGTACCGGCGGACGAAGTGTAGGGCGTCCCCCCACTAGATGGAGTGACGACCTGGTAAGACATGCAGGAATTAGATGGATGCAGGTGGCTCAGGACCGTGCTTTGTGGCATTCCTTGGGCGAGGCCAATGTTCAGCAGTGGACTTGTGAAGGGCTGTAATGACGATGATGATTCTGTGCAAACCCGGTCCTTCTTTGTCACATAATATAGGTGTAACGTAGCTCTATCACAAATAAAAAAGTTATAAGCGTATAAAATTAAAATTAACAGTTTAAAATTCATTTTATAGCTCAATAAATAACTTTAAAATGTGATACGTTTGTAGTGAAGTGCTTGGATAAAAATATCATATCGAGATTTAACTAAAAATTGGGATAGTCATTTATTTATTTAACAATTTATGTGCACTCAAACAACGAGGACACATCATGATGAAGACTTTGTACAAGGGCACTACCTATCTTCTCTATATATAAAATCAATTGCTGTCCGCTAGTCTCGAACGATCTTGATGTAATTTTTTGTGTGCGTTTGAGTGCGTCCCTGGATGGTTATATCTACAATTGGACCCGGTAGGTGGCGCTGTCGTCGAGATACAGAAATCACCCGTGCGAAGCCGGGGCGGATCGCCTTTTTTTTTATTCCCCATCGGTTGTTCGTCGAGTTATACGGCGGCGCATTGTCACTACAGCTTATTGATCCTCTAAACCATATTAGATAGAGTTTTTTTCTTTTGCTGATATCCTTAATACGGATTTTTCTCGCAGATAAACTCCGAGCATAGCCTTCTTCGTAGCTCGCTGAGTGAGTTTGAGCTTCCTCATACGGCTAGCAGAAAAGGACAACGTTTCAGTTTAGTCATCACTTTGTTTTTTTTAAGACTGTGCGGTATTCATTCTTTGATTACTACCTATTAGTCAGTACAGTATCAGTCCAGTGTCGACAATGGGACTCCCCCGTAAATTGCCTATGCTTTATTTGCCTTGCTTGCCAGGAGGGTTGACGACCTTAGTCTTTATTATCACGTCGTTATGAGGAAGATGCTGCTGTCCATCTCCTGTTTCATTTCCCTCTGTCGCCTCTCACGACTTGCAGCGTTTATCGGATATTTTTTTTTAATTGGTTATTTTAGAGTGTTGGGGACAAATGGTGAGCATAAAAAATTAAGGATCACTGTATGTGGGTATATATACATTTACGGGGAGGAGGTATCATAATTAAAACTTTTTACTAATTATGCATGGCAAGTATAATTAGTAAAAAGTTTTTTTTATTTCATATAGCATAAAGCAAAGGTTTTTATTTCACTACGTCCCTGCTACATCGTAAAAATTAATTGAATTTCATGTGAAGTGTAAATGTTCTTCAGATAACTAGAATCTTAAGTTCAATTTAAACTCTAACAATGAAGATTTTGTTCTTGATACTAATACCATGTAAGTTTTGACAGACTATATTAGTTACCGTGACAGCCTATCTAAACCTACTGCTAAACATACCCCTACCCTTATATTGCATGTAGGGGGATTATTTGCCATAGTTGCCACTCTTGGCAGGCGAGATGACAACCGCAGTTTTCTATAATTTTGTGTTGTTATTAGGAAGACGATGCTGCCCACCCCCCGATTTGTTTCCCTCTGTCACCCCTTACGACACCCACGGGATGATATGTGGTAGTGGATATCCTTACACCGCCACCACACGGTCAATGGTGATATATTTTAACAGTGATTTAAACTGACAGTGGCTTTGGGACGCGGTACAAATCCCGCACGGAATAAGTTTCTAGTATGTCAAACAAATAATTATTCATTGTAAAACTGAAGGTACTCTACGTTATACGGATCAGCTGGAGCTTTCACCGTCAGAACAAAGCATAATGAACGAACTCTCGTGGGGAGTGAAGGTACAGATCCTCAAAGACTTTTCCCCAGCATCAGCGAACAGAAGAGTCGGCATGGAAGCTTTGGTTGATGGCAGACAACACGGATACCGTAGAAATGAACCGAACCCAGTGCGGGAATTCGAAGAGAACGCTATTAAACTCAAACTGTTCCGCATGATGCACGAATCAATCAGCGACAGCGAAGCCAAGATAAAGAGGGCGGAGCTTATCAAGAAGAATTACGAGAACAGCACATCTTTTGAAATTGGTTACATAGTTGGTGAAGCCAATGAGAAGTATAACGAAATGTTGGATATATCGGCAACGCTGGAGAGAGTCTACCAGGAATGGAAACCGCTCGATCACATCAACGCATACGAGCATGTCGCTAATAGGGGAATCGAGATCAATCAGCTCATCGACTTGACGAAGTCGATCACCAAAAGCACTAACGAAACGGCTGCGTATAGACGAAGATTCTTGAACTTAAGTTTGTAGAGAATTAAAAATAAAGATTGTATGAATATTTGGGATCTCTAATGATTTTTTGTCTTAAATCCATCAGCCTATTTATACCTGTGGAGGTCGTAAAAGGCGGCTTTTAAGGATGCTAGAAAGATCATGAAATCTATAGAAAAGTCGTGTTTATAATTCTAACAGTTTCTGGAAAAAACAAGTCCATGGGACTAAGTTAAGGATATTGAATCTAAATTAGTGGGTTTCAGAATTTTTGTCTGACTGCCTATCTGTCTATCTGTGTATTCACTATTCACGCAAAAACTGGACGGATTTCCATGAAATTTTGTGTGTGGATTGTTAGTGACCCGGGGCAACTTATAGGCTATACTGTTACTCGATTACGGAACTTCAAAAAGGAGGCCTATATTAGTAAGTTAGTTTTTATTTTGGTTATTAGCGATTTTATTAGTTAGATGGGGGGATAAAGTAGTGTTACGTTACTTAAGTGTATTCGACAGGATTATTTTATTTTATTTTATACACTATAGACCTGAAGATCTCATGGCATCCATAAGATAGCATCTAATGCCATATGTAAGATCCAAATGTAAGATGCCCAGATCAGCGACAGGTGGAATTCACAATGTGTCTCTGCTGCAAATGGCACAAATATGTTGTACTGAAATGAATATTAGTGTATGAGCATATACTGTAACTTAATGTCAACACTGCAATTTTCTTTCTATACAAAATAAATACTGTAACATTACGAACGATTCCAAATGTTATATCCCATTCAAATATAAATCAATAGCTATATATTTCTAAATTTATCATTCAGATGATTGAAACCACACAATGCTAAATAAAAAAAAAACATCTACCTACTCGTGATTAGAAAGAAAAAAGAAAGAGCTATTTATTTGGCCATTTCTTAACAAATTTTGTTGGACACTGGCAGCTTAATATAATATATAGGTCTGCTTGTAACTAAACTTACAAAGAAAAATAAATAGTTTTGAAACCAAATGCAGATAAGTAAAAAATAAATAAAAAAAGCGAATTGCCAACCTTACAAGATTATTTGATGTGAAATGGTCCAAATAAGACTGCCACTCAAGATATACTAAGATATGTTATCCTAGCCCCGATTTTCAGTGGAAAACTTATGCCTTAACCTTACCTACACCAGGCCTGTCTCACTCCGAACTTTAGGCATGAAAATATACCTAAGCCGCGCGGCCGCCTACGAGAGACTAATTCCGTGAGGTTGTCACGCGCGCGCTCGAGCTGACGCGCGCCTTACGTTAACAAAAAGTATTTTTCTCTTATAAGTATTTATGCACTTTTGATATTTATTTTTGAGTATTTATTCAAGTATGGCCTCTCAAAAAGCCAAAAGGTACTGCAGGTAATAAATGCTGCTGCTAATAAATAAATCAAAATGACGTAAGGTGCATTTTGATTTATTTATTAGCCGCATTAATTTCTTTTTTTGACGATATAATTGGTAATATTAGCTACGTTGTAACTAGGTTTAAACTCGCAGATTTGCTATCAGAGAGTGATCCTTCTGTTCTTGTACTATTATTTATTCTGTGCCTACTCTGTGGCGACGTGGTCTGGAAATGTACTACTGTACGCGACACATTTCAATGACCTGTAGTGCTCGACCACAGCACATTTTAAATATCTTAGAGTTGGAAAACGAATGTACTTACTTGTGCAGAGCAACGGTGGGGGCACTGCGGGGCCGGGGGCGCACTTCACTAAGTCTGCTGCACAATACATGCAGTTGGCGCGAGCGTGTTTTATAGTACTTATTTAAATTAATTATAAGTGCCGTTATTGAAAAATATAATAGCTATAATGGTGAATTACTGTTATACGAGTATTTACATGAATTACTAAGTAAAATTGAATTCATAATTTTTTTTTGCATTGCATACGTTTTCCACACTTTTTTTTTGATAAAATTGTTATCCGAATGCAAATACACAAAAAAATTTAACAATAGAAAACTGAAAACATCTACAAAAAGAAAGTGTCACGAAAATATTTGGCAGTGTAACACTTGTAAATGTGTTTTTTCTTGTAGTAATAAAATGATCTTGTTCCATAAATGTTTTAAACTTATAAGCATGTACATAATGTTAATATATGATAACGAGTATTATAATATCCAAAATTATAATACTCATTATTATTTTCGTGACAACCCTAGCATACACGATGACCACGTTAAACCTACGCGGGCAGCGACATCGCCTCACATCAAAGGCGTTTCACAAAACTGTAAGGTCTTTAAACTGTGACCACAGGGCGCGTAGACAGACACGTTACTTGGAGATTTTTACAACGGAGGAGGTACTAAAAGCCTTTAGCTTCGGCAAAGGCTACACGCACTCATTTCTTATTAAATCTGTTGCTGGATGACTAGACGCTTTCTCTGAAAAGGCGGTAAATAAAACCACTGTACACTGTGCTTGTAAACAATATATTTATTATATTATTATTTATTTCTTACTAATAATATTTCTTATATTTACACGAATGCCACTTAAGGAATAAAACTAATTTTAAGGATTTTATTGTGTTTAATTGCTCTACAACACGCTCGGGGGAAACGCCGTGAATTATAAATAAATAAAAATAAATACTTTTACTGTATAAGGGTGACAAACGAGCCCACAGTCCACCTGATTGTAAGTGGATACTGTGGCCTTTAGACATCTACATCTATCATCGAAAAATCTAAGTATTGATAGATATATTTTCATCCCTGAGGGATCGATAGAATGCTTCGTTACCAGTAAAATGGATCTTTAGTTCTTTACACTCACCAAACGAAACACAGCAGCATTAAGCTTCTATTTTGCGCTGGTTTTCTGTAAGAGTGAGTCCTTGCCCGGTCGAGCCGACCCAATCGTAATGCAACTGTAATATAACTGCAACATGGCCCTACTACGTAGAAAAGTACCTGTAATATATAACGGGATAAAACCCTGAAAATGAGTTTTATTCAATACCTAACCTAGTCTGAAAACAACGGACTATTCTCCTGGCCACACCACACTCTCTATCCAGTCTAGATAGCTGGAGATTCTAGTGTAAATGGCAGGTTGGCCAATCTGAGCGCATTTTCCACCGAAGGACGTAACACCGATGACGTAGAAGAGGCACTGGTTTTCTTGAGATACCACTTGGAGGGGAGCACCGGAGTCACCCTGGAACGAGATAGCTAAATGTGTAAATAACGTTCTACGTCATTATCTGTACATCTATACATACATATAAATAAAATTAAAGTGTCTATCTGTTATAATGAAAAAACTGCTATATATTGAGCTGAGGGATAGAAGAATAACCATTTTTTAAATTTTTTTAAATCTGTTGTCTGTCCGGTACATTATATTGCTCGATATACGTCACGAGCATGTCGAGGTCATCGGTGACGCGAACCCATAAGGTTTCCCTTCCCATAAATCGCTCAACGCGGCTAAAGAAAATTTCACTTCAATAAACTATACCTGACAGGTATCCTTCCCACCACGTAACTCCCCTGCACACATCTGTGAGCGTGCGAAGCCGTCCCAGTGCCTGTTCCTTTTCAAGATGCGATCGCAATACTCATTGGTAAGCAGAGTAAGCGACACCTTCTGGAGCTCTTTTGAAGTTTGTTGAGTGTCTGGAAAGTTCAAACAACTTCGTGAATGAAGGCATCCACGACTTATCTGTCACCAGGACAGCGCCATTTTGGAATGAGGTGGAATATTTGACAGATTTCATAGCGACAGATTTCATAGCGGGGGAAGTTAATTTGTAAGAAAACTGCAGTAGATTAAAGTTTAATTCTGAAATATTAGTTATATTTTATATTGATCAGATTGAATATTTGATAAATAAATATTTAATAGCTGAGACTAGTACTTTATAACTTAATTTTATCACTTATACGAGTGATAGTTGTTACCGTGACTGTGTGTAATAAATGTGTTTAAATTTAAAAATCAATGAAGCTTAGTCAGCAAATACATAAACATAATACATAAACACTCACGCCTGTCACCCAGAGGGGTAGGTAGAGACTACGGACTTCCATTTGGCACGATCCTGGCACACCTCTCTCGCCTCCTTTACATCCATATATCTACGCATACACGCTCGTCGGTTAAGGGTACTCCTAATCTGGCCTTTTTTCAATATAACGCCAATTTGGTCGATAAACCTTCGTCTATTAAACAGCCACGGGGAAGCTACACAGCCCTGTCTGAAACCTTTTTGGATGCCAAACCAGTCCGATTAGACACCGTTAGACACTAGAGTCCCTATAAACACTGAACTCATTTGGGTTGAGCGCTGGTTTGATACAGACATTAAGGTCAACAAATACTTGAAATATTATTACAAATACTATATAAAGGTAAGTCAACATTTTCTATCGCTATATTTTATCCACATTCTTTCCAAGGTGTGTTGCAATTCTGTGTGATTGTATAAAAGTTTGTTAGTTAATTTTACAAGTTATTGCTTAGAAATGGATAAACCAAAGTACGGATATTCCCAAAGGTAGAAGAATTTGAAAATAAGATAAGAATGTGTAAAAAGTTAAAGAATACAGCACTGAAGCATAGTTTTGCGTATATACACTAGAAACCGAAAACGTATAATTAAATCGCTATTTTTTAATAATGATGACACTGTGTGACCATCTACATAACAATTAAATTCACCTTAGTCATAGTTATATTTTCTTTGCCTTAGTCCCTACTAGCGACATCTGGTAAGTGTATTATTAGCGAGTTGAAAACCGCAGTTTTTTTTATTTTTTATCATTATTAGAAAGGCGCTGCTCCTCATCTCTTGGTTTGTTTCCCTCTATCGACTCTTGAGACAACCACGGAACGATATCTACACGGTCAGTTTTACGACATTCAAGATAAATCGATAGAAAACGTTTTTCCTACCGGGATCAGTGACTCCCCAGCCGGTCGCCAAGGCCTTCTTGTGCCCTCCGAAGTTCTCCTTCGTCCACAAGCAAGCAGGTCGTATGTTATCGTTGAACTTGACGTCTTCCGCTAACTCCAGGAGAGCAATATCATTGTAACGGTTTGGCGGCTTATACTCCGGGTGCTTGTGGATCGCCTTAATTCGTACCTGTGGAAGTTTTAGGTTCTTTCTTATATAATAATAATAAGTGTTGATGAGCGTTGAGCGTTGGTGAGGTAGAGAATCAAGAACCGTCACTCGATTTCGTACCATGTGGGTAATGTCCTCCAACCGAGTTTCAGTTACAGCGGTCAGTCTCAACGGAGACTAGCCATCTGCGTTGGACCGGATTATAATGCACGAATGTATCTCACTCTTGTAATCTTATGAGACGGCAATTCGACACGAGACCGAGATCCGAGACATTAGGACCACCGTTTTTACGTGCTTTTCGGGGCTTACTGATTGCATTTCTTAACATTGATTAACTTTTTAATTGAACATTCTTAACATTCATAACTATTATCTTAACAGAAAAACCCCATGACTGATTTTGGATCGAACTCGACACCACTTGATCAACAGCCAAGACTAGACCAACGAGACAGTTATTGTGAGGGTAGTAAAAGGACGACTATGGGAAAAATCTAATGACAAAAAAATCTAATGACTTTCAAGAGATGGCGGAACCATCTCGTTTACACCAGATGTAAAAATACCCAGATCGGTGGCGAACAGCAGCGTCAATGGTGCGAGGCGTTTGTATTGCAATCGTCATTCTGCAAATTACGGCAAAACCTTCCATTTACTACGTATATTTGTCTCGTTTGACTGCCCCGTTGTTCTAGTGGTTGTAAACGCGACTGCTGATCTGTACCGGGTTCGAATCCCGGGTCGGGCCATAAAAAAATAGTTATTGAGTTTTTCCGTCAAAAAATTCTCAGTAGCTGCCCGGAGGCAGGAAGTTGGCGGTGTCTCACCCCCGTGCCTCGGAAAGCACATAAAGCCGGATCTCCTGCGCCTGATCTCTCTCCGATCGTGTCGGTTTACCGTCCCATCGGATTATGAGAGTGAGGGAATAGAGAGTGCACCTGTGCTTGCGCATACACTTGGGCACTACAATCCTGTCCTGCGGCGATGGCTAGTCTCCGTTCAGGCTGGCCGCCGTCACCGAAATTTGGTCTGGAGGACATTTTATTATACTTATCGAGCACGAAGTAAGCGGCGACATTCGGTGGACAAAATGTTACTTTATTTGAAACTTTTGCTTATCATCAGGCAATAAAGGATCTAAATAAAACTGTAGGCGATGAAAAATCTAATTCAATAACTTACCTTTCATATCATCGCAAAATATTATATTGTTATCGCTTACAAAAATCAGAACTCGAACGTCAAAGTTTTTTTCCCGACGAATAAATTAAATATTTTTAATGTGTATTAATATAACGTAAGTTGAGTATTTCATGTATGCGCATATTTTTTCCGAGCATATATTATTTCTAGAAACATCAATTCCCGAGCGTAAAAATCGTGCCTAAAATACGATATTTTGTTCAATCTGGCCTGGGAAGGAGCCCAAAACCAGTAGGGGACTTTTATGAGCTGATGAAGGAAATGCTTACCTTTTAAATTTGAGAGACTTAAACCTTAACTTGATCATGTCACTACAGCCTACAAGTCATCATCAGTGGATATAGGTCTCCCCAATAAATAACGACAAAGTGCGCCTGAGCTACCTGTATCTATCAAATACCTGCGTGTTTCATCAGATCGTCATTCCATCATAGTACCACAGCCTAAGAAGAACATATAGTCAGTCATCAGTCAGTAAGCGTTTGATGTTGTCGAAAAAGCCGACATAAACAATAAATTGCTACGGTTGTCAGAAAAATATAAAAAACTGATTTTATTTTATTTCACATTTAAACAAATTCCTGTGTATGTGGAAACTGATGAAACTTTAATTCCTTATCTTTAAATGAGGACGACCCACAGTTTTTTACCGCACATGTAGTGTGAACCATTTCAATTCATTTGCGTGACAGGACAACCCTAGCGGACAGTAACCCTCCGCCCGCGTCTCGCCCCGCACCGCACGATTGCCCCGTCTAGACGCCTTCGATGACCGACTGTTAGTAGTACTCGTAGTTAGACTGTGATACTACGTTGCTGTCACTCGAGAACCTTTCTTTCCCTACGGTTTTCGGTTCTTCTAACTATATGGCTGGCCTATTGCAACTTCAGCTTCGCTGATCCGCTGGACAATGTGTAAGTGACTCTTGTTCTTCTGCGGAAGTCCCCTTTACGAATTATATCCCACAGATAAGTTACTAGCATAACCCTTCCTATCGCACGCTGAGTGACTTTAAGTTTCCTCATATGAGCAGCAGTGGAGAACCACATTTCGGTTCCGTAAGTCATAACCTAATGTCAACATAGCCTTACTCTTAACTTAATAAACGTGGTAGAGCCATGCTACAGCTATATTATGCCACAGAATACCAGCGTAAAATTGCAGCTTAATTCTGATGTGTTTCGTATGGTGAGTGTAGAGAACCGGAGACCCTTTTTACTGAAAACGAGGCATTTCATCTTGGTCCTCAGGGGTGACAGGGCATCTGCATTTTGATTCTTAATCGAGGATAAATGTAGATGTCCATGGGGCTCAGCATCCAATTACCATCAGGTGGACTGTGTACTCGTTTGTCACCCATATTCTATAAAAAAAATACGTCCCACAGCTGGGCACATCCTCTCACTTCTGAGAGGGTTTTAGAGCAAGGAAGTATCCGCCGCGCTGCCACAATGCGTGTCTGCGGACTTCACATGTCTTAAAAATATTTTTTTTTTATTTCTCAGATATAAGATTTCCTCTCGATGTTTTCCTTCACCGCCGAGTACGTGGTAAATCAGCACTTAAAATTGCAATTAACAATTTCATTGGTGCCGGCGGGGATCGAACCCGGGTTGCTCGCGTACTGTGTTTACACCGAGCGCTAAGCCCCCTAGCTACGGCTTAACTTAATGTAACTATTTAAATATATATTTAATTACATCGATCGGAGTCGCTCCATCCCTCACATTGGGATCTAAGTTCTGATCGCCGAGACGTACGATGGTCGGCTCCCCAGACCTGGGCTTCTTGGTACAATGGCCGGCTGTAATCACGAATCTCTCGCTGATGAGGCTGCCACCGCAGCTGAATGCGTAGCTATCATCGTAGTCCAGCCAACCTATGGCCGCCTGGTAATAAGAAAGAATGTACGCAGTTATAATATTATAAGGGTGACAAGCGAACGAACACACAGCCCGCCTGCTGTGGATGCTGTGGCCCATAGACATCTACATCTATCCCCGTTTAAGAATCAAAATGCAGATGCGTTGTCACTCCTGAGGACTAAGATGGAATGCTTCGTATCCATTAAAAAGGGTATCCGGTTCTCTACACTCACCATACGATACACAGCAGCATTAACTACTATTTTACGCTGGTATCCTTCCCCAGTCGAGCTGACCCATTCGTGATACAACTATGTGGTACAACCATGCTTCAGCTGTATCAATCTGAAGCATGGCTTTACCACGTACAAAATTTAGACTACAGTAGAATAGGGACTTTGTTAAAAAAAATGTTTGTTTGTTACTTCGTATTTTATACGCTGCCACACCGTTCATCAGATTGCGGTAAAAATTTTGTCAACTTATTCCTTGCACTTGCAAGAAAGGTTATAGGTATAGTTACAGGTTGTTGTATGGTAGACAATTAAGTTACAGTAAGTGGCGCGCGTATCATACCGACAAATTTATTTGAAATTTATATGTCATTCAATTTGAATAAATGTATTACTTATATGTTCCTAAAAAAACAATCAAATAATGTATTATATACAATATAACTGTATTAAAACGATATTTCCGCAATTATTTCTTCTGCGTTCTGCGGTAACAACGCACCGGGTTTTGTTACCAAACCAACTAGATTATAAATAATACTCATTGAAAGTCATTCTTATGTTTAATTTACCACTGGTTCGGAAAATACCTTTGTCCTGGGAAGAACCAACAAGAAACCCAGCGGGATTATTTTTTAAAGAAAATTTTACAATATTTTTGTACAATTATTTATATAAATTAATTTAGAACCAGCATGGCAGCGATCACCTCATTCAGTTCTCAATTCAATCAGCAGTATCTCCAGACCTGTTATATATTTATTAGAGGGCGATATATAGTATTAAGAACACCTTAGATTGGCTTACCATGTGTGGGAATTCCCCTTGCTGAGCGTCCACTCCACCAACGATAAGTTCCACACCAGTGTAGTTACAGTTGGCAGCCGATATCGATATGGGATCAGGATCAGGAATGAGGCTGATGAAGTCGACCTGCTGCACCACGGCTTTGCTAAAGGCTTCACATTCTGGAACAAACTAAAATTTAGCATTTTCTCTAGATCTTGTTTAAGAAATGCTACAAAAAATTCTGTGTTAAATATAACTATAGTTTGGAGTAAGATTCGTATAAGGTACGGTTAGAATACGCTATTTAACTTGTTTTTTTTTTCCATAGAATAATGGTGATAAAAGAGTAATATATCCTCGATTAAGTGTTTCTTGTGGTTAGTAAAGAGAACCGGAGACCCTTTCCTAAAGGTCCTAAAGGGTGACAACGCATCTGCATTTTAATTCTTGATTGAGGATAATTGTAGATGTCTATGAGCCACAGCATCCAATTATCGTCAGGTGTACTGTGTGTGCTCGTTTGTCACCCTTATTCTTTAATATATTTTTTTTACTATTATAAGCCAGTGCTTGACTAATATTCCACCTAGTGGTGTGGTCCGTACGGATAAAGAATGGGATTAGAAATGGCGGCTCATCGAGCCCGTACCGTCAACATGCACAGTACCAACTGCAAAAATCCGCTAATAAAGGTATATCGTCATGACGTTATATTATTCGGTTACTTTAAAATTTTCTATTAACGGGAAAATATTTCAAAAGAATTGTGTACCCAAAAAGGTATATTAATTTTAACGAGCGACCCGCTCTGGCTTCTCCTGTGTAGGATCTATTGATGTGGCGTTATTTATATTTTAATTTATCAATATTTCTATTTTAATAAAATCTCTAAATTTTTCGGATAAAATTTAGTCTAGATCACTCCTGGTATTACTCTCTATTTTTTCGTGAAGTTTTATTACAATTGGTTCAGCCAAGCCGAAGAATAACTCGGACAGACAGAAATACGAAAATTTTAAAAATAGTTACTCATGTCTCAATGGCATGTAAATATTTTATACAAAAATATTATTAAGCAAAATCAACAATAATTATGAAGGAAACTCTCAGAACACGTCGTAGCTCACAAATTAGCGAAACCGGACCGATTTTTTTGTTTGTTGTGAGTTGGACTTAAGTTATAGAACGTACGAAAAACGCATATCACAACGTACTTTTTTTGTAGTCTATACCGGCGGGTGTGGTTCTCACACAACACAGAGAACAACCAGGTTCTCTTCATATCTTCGCGGGCGTCAGCAGTCCGTCCATTCGGGACAGGAGAGTTCCCAGTGGGCTAGTCTTGATGCTGGCGTCCCGCAAGGCGGTATACTTTCTCCATTAAATTCCTCAGTTTTTATAAACTTGATCACGTATATTCTTAACTGTTCGTACCATCTGTATGCTGACGACCTCCAAATTTACTTGCACTAATCTATTGAAGAGCTCCATGACGCCATTACAATGTTAAATGCGAACTTGGAAGCTGTAAAAGAATGGTCTAGGCGTTTTGGAATATCAGTTAATCCAACGAAGTTTCAAGCTATAATCGTAGGTAGCTCGAGAATGTTGTCCAAAATTGATGTGGCAAACCTACCTGCTATCTATTACAGTGATATACTGATACCGTTCTCTTCATTTGTAAAAAATCTTGGCCTGTACATGGACAACACATGAACTGGTGTACGCATGTCACCGAAATTAGAGGCAAAGTCTTTGCCACCTTACGATCACTCTATCGTCTGAAGAACTTTATTCCAATCACGACTAAGCTAACACTTGTGCAAACACTTATAATGCCCATTAATGATTATGCAGATGTGTGCTACCCAGGTTTGAACCAAAATCTTCTTACTAAGCTAGAGCGTCTTCTCAATAACTGTATTAGATATACATTTGGTCTCCGAAAATATGATCACATCTCTTATTATCGTGAACGCCTGAAATGGCTCACTATCTGACAAACACGAAACTCTAGAATTCTGCTTGTGCTTTTCTCAATTTTGAATAATCCAACTTCTCCAACATATCTCAAGGACAAATTCCAGTATTTCTATTCAACTCATGATAAGGTACTTCGCTCCTCATCTAATCATAAGATCAGTATTCCATCTCATTTCATTGGATTCACCAACAATTTCTTTACTATTCAGGCAACACTACTCTGGAACTCCTTGCCCGAAAACCTATGAAGAGCGCCAAGTAAGGACTGTTTTAAAAAGTTGGTACATGACTTTTTTTTGAAACGAAGCAATGTTGGACGTTAAGAATGATGATGATATATTTTGATACATTTAGATGTTTTATTATTTGCAATTTCAATATATGTAATTTATTATCATATGTAGCGTATATATTATATCTATGTATCATACATATTTTGTTCATATATTTACATATACTATATTTAAAGTTTTGTATATTATATGTATATCTTAGTATGTATGTATGTATGTATATATATATATATACATATATATATATATATATATATATATATATATATATATATATATATGTATGTATGTATTTGCACCTGCCACTAAATCTTATCGCTCCACGGGTTGACTGACAGAGAATGCCGTTAGGCATTAAGTCCTTTTTAACTTTTGCAACTAGTTTTTAAGGTGTTAACAACAGTGTACGAGAGAGAGCTGAATAGAGGTGACGCCATTTTCAATCCCATTCTTTAGCACGGCTAGTAAATTATGATGCAGCCAAAAATGCTAAAGCGCACAACATTTTAATCGGTTGAAAACTGTACGCACTACAGAAGACAAATCAAGTGTTTTGTTCAAATGTGTGGTATGTCATCAAAATAGGTGAGCGGCGAACCCACTTGCCGAATGTAGCAAGTAGCAATTATGGCGATTATGAGATATATTTGCTTTAATTCAATCTATACGGGAGACCTAGTGCGGGGGTGCGTGTGTGGGGGCGTGCGTGCGTGCGTGCGTGCATGTGTGTGTATGTGTGTGTGTGTGTGTTTGTATGTGTGCGTGTGTTTGATAACCAACCAATGTATAACCAACCAGTTACAGTATTCATTCCTCTCTGAGCATTTGATAAAACCTCATGCCATGAGTTACCACTGAAAAGGAGGGCCGTGTCGTCTGGGAAGGCAATTATTTTTGCATTAGGAATTTCCATTTGACAAAGATCATTGATGTAAACGAGGAAGAGAGTTGGACCCAGAATGCTTCCCTGAGGAACTCCAAAAATTACAGGGACCTCTTCGCTAATGATGGTATCAATTTTTACACATTGCGTTCTGTCTGTTAAAAAATCTTGTAGAAGTTTCAACTAGAGGTATCTAATACCAAAGTATTCAAGTTTTTTAACTACAATTGGGACAAATACTGTGTCAAATGCCTTTGTAATAGAAATCGGTCTATAGTTATTGACACAGTCCCTGTCCCAACTTTTATGAATCGGGTGGATTCGCGATTTCTTGTATATCCGCGGGAAAACTCCAGTTGAAAATGATAAATTGCAAATGTACGTTATCGGAGATATTAGGACATTCTTGTTAGCCTTTAGAATTTCACTAGAAATTAAATCCAGGCCAACAGAGCAATCGCTCTTTAAACCTGTTATAAGATTCCTTACCTCATCTTTATCCGTAGATAAAAGAGTAAAAAAATGACAGCATGACTTTAAAGCATGGGATTGAATTGGGGGCTTATTTTTACACAGGTTTTCAGTTAAAGTTCTGTCTACATTTGCAAAATAAGGGTAATACTATTCACCTATGCTTGCGGATTGTTTGTAGCTATTAGTTCTAATGAAAACTCTTTAGGTTTATTTGTATAGGTAATCTCTTTAACAGCTTTCCAAAGTTTTTTGTTGTCCTTCCCTGCATTTTGAAGTTGAATTTTTTCATAGTTTCTTTTAAGTTTTCTTAACAGAGATGAGCAATAGTTTCTAATACGATGTCCAACAGACACATATATAGGTTTTTCAGCACTATCCATATTGCGACTCGCGGTACTTAAACGTTGACTAGTGTTCATTTTGTTGTACGTTCTTGTACTATTTTGTTGTAGCTTTAATAATCTTTTCTCTCTTAAAAGTTGATGTGAAATCAACGATTATAGGACCATTTGGCTTGTTCTTTAACTTCATTCGGAAAACATCACGGATGTCTGAATCCTGAATCGGAACATATATTACTGTGCATAACTTTTTAGTAAATTCAATTAAATTTTCCTTGTGTTCGGATTCAGATACCGGAACATTTCTTAACTCAACTGTGGTTGATCGTACACTTTTTTATTTCAAATTGTTCAAGCTTCATTTCTAGAGTTTTAATGTGGTTTTTAATAAAGTCGTTTTTTGTTGAAGTGTTTTCAAGTTATTTAGGACATCATCATATTTAGCGAACAGGTATATCACTGTGTCCTTGATTTTATCATTCTGCTTTGATAGGGCGTTTATAGATGACTCCAAGGAAGCGAACTTACCGTCTTATAATTTATTTATTTCATCCAATCTTATCATTAGGTTCGATAGTGATAAATTAGAAGTGCTAGATGGGTTATTTAACCGTCGTTTACATCTTTTTTTAACGTTAACATCTATATTATGTTCATGGCTCTCGAGAGTATAGACCCCTGAATCGGATCCATAATGTGTGGGAGAAATAGGTTTAGAACTACTTTTCGTAGGTGTGCGTGAAACGGACATTTTGATTAACTTAATTAAACCCAAGTTATAACGTTGTAGTAAAATAAATTAATAATCACTTTAGACTATACACCAATATTTACCCGCTAATCGCTGGCGTTTATAAATTGCGGCAAGCGATTTATATATATTTTAATATATGTATAAAGGTAGTGCAATAAAGCATATATTTATTGATTTTATAACTAAAATTTTACTTACTACGCTCGCTGACGCGTTTCCTGACGTGGTTATGATTTACAAAGCCCCACGTAGGTCTTTCTCTGCGAAAGTTCACATTTTATTTTAACAAAAACATTCAAAATTTCAGATGTTCTTAAATTGTTCAAAAAGCCCGAACTTGGAGCTTTCCTCTCGTTTTTGTAATACATAAATCGCATATGAACAAACAACCAGATCCGGAAAAATTATCTGTCGACCGAAAAAATACTTCTCCCGTGCGAAATAAGCCCTCAGCTCGCATCCCAAACATTTAGCCCTTGCGCTACTGATGCATTTATTAATTTTATAAAACAAGCTATGTAAGATGTAAAATACAAGGTTAAGATGTCAGCACTTACTCCTCAACAGGCTCGTGTGAGGCAGGTGACCATGTCCCTGTTACTCTACAACACACTAGAATTTTTCTAACAGAATATTCACAAAACACTGGCCGTATTCCTGTAGACCTGTAAAAAAAATATTTAAAAATATGATTTCGTCTTCAGTGCTAACTTCCACAAACCAGAAGTTTTCAAAAACGCGGGAATTATATGTATTATAAGAAAAACCAAAAGGTTCCGCTAAAATAAATTCTTTTAACTTCGTAACCTACCCGTGACTTAGAGTTGCTACTCGTAGATATTATTTAGGTTGTAGGTAGGTTTTTGTCTTTTAAAAAGAAGTGTGACCAACGAGCGCTCTGTCCACTTGATATCTATCATACGGCCCATATACACCTACATCTATCATTGACTAAGAATCAAAATTGATATATTTTATACGTGGCAGAGCCCCGCTCAACCGGGGAAGGACCACGCTCTCACAGAATACCAGCGTGAAATAGCAGCTTAATGTTGCTGTGTTTCGTATGGTGAGTGTAGAGACCGAAGACTCTTTTTACTGGATACGAGGCATTCTATCTTAGTCCTCAGGGGTGACAACGCATCTGCATTTTCATTCTTAATCGGGGATAGATGTAGATGTCTATGAGTTACAGTATTCACTTACTATCAGGTAGTGACTAGTACTGAGTGCTCGTTCGTTATTCTATAAAAAAAACAGTAAAAAGGTCTTTTGCTGCTATATCCCGCCGAGTTTCTGGTTCTAGTCACTCACCATCACCATACTAAAAATAGCAACATATATTGTGTGAGAGCATTGTCCTTGCCCGGTCGAGACGATATGTCCTGACGTTTTTTCCTTCAACGCCTAGCACGTGACAGACATTTTTATTAGATACTTGATTTAAGACTTTAGACTTGGATCGAACTGAGATTTCTAATGTAGGTGGTAGTATAAAAAAATCACAAAACCATCCACACCATCTGAATACTTGGCGGTCCACTACTGTGTGTTTTACTAGGAGATTTACTACTTTGTGGAATCGTTTACCACCAGCGATTTTTCCGGACCGATTAGACCCCTTCAATAAACGAGCTTACTCCTTTATAAAAGGCCGGCAATGCACCTGCAAGTACCCTGGCGTTGCAGTTGCTCGTGGGAGGCGGTCGACACTTACCATCAGGTGAGCTGCATGCTCGTTTGCCCCCTTTTCTACAAAAACATATTTTGTTTAAAGACCCTAAACTTACATGGCTATGGTTATTCAAAAGTATTATTCCTTTTCTAAAGCAAAATTTTGTT
Organism: Parnassius orleans; assembly: GCA_029286625.1. Taxonomy (NCBI): domain Eukaryota; kingdom Metazoa; phylum Arthropoda; class Insecta; order Lepidoptera; family Papilionidae; genus Parnassius; species Parnassius orleans. Next base: position 2,205,391 of record JAGSMP010000053.1, read on the forward strand.
ACTCTCAGCCCGCAAGAGACATGAGCCTCTCCTGATTTTTAAACCCCGACGAAAACAGATGTATGTTTGTAGTGTGTATCTGTGTGTATGTGTGTCTGTCTGTGGCATCATAGCTCCTAAACGTACATTTTTCGTTTGGAAAGTGTTTTAATCGAGAGTGTTCTTAGCTATGTTTCAAGAAAATCTGTTCAGCCGTTTGAAGATCATCAGCTCTTTTTGTATCGGGGGTTTTCAAACGACTTCAAAAAAGGAGGAGTTCCTCAATTCGTCGGAATCTTTTTTTTATGTATGTTCACCGATTACTCAAAGACGCCTGAACCGATTTGGAAAATTCTTTTTTTGTTTCATAGGGTATACTTCCCAGGTGGTACGACACCCACAGGATGATATATTATAAATAACTAGCGATCCGCCTCGGCTTCGCACGGTTGATTTCTGGATCTCGACAACAACGCCATCTTTCAGGTCAAATTGTAAATCTAAACCATTCTCTAATCAATTTAATCACACACACAAAATTTCGTAAAAATCGGCCCAGCCGTTTAGGAGGAGTTCAGTCACACACACACACACACACACACACACGGACAGAAGAATTATATAATATGCATTTGTTATGCATATAAATTTTTCTCTTAAATCATTCTGTCTATCGATGAAAATCGCATCAAAATCAGTTGCGTAGTTTAAAAGATCTAAGCGTACAGACGGCGGGAAGCGACTTTGTTTTATACTACGTAGAGATATTTTATTGAAAGCATTGAGTTATGTGTACTACGTACTAGAGAAGCTGTTCCAAACAAAAAATGTGCGCTACTCTATGTCTTCGCGCATGCGCGGTAGATAGTAAATAGAATATTACGATATTATTAGGTAATATAGGTAATAATAAATAGGTATTTATTCACTTGAACAACAAAAAATTTTACTTACTTGACTACTGAATTGTTATTTACGTAAGGTTTAAACTTTAATTTGAAATCTCGTATTATTATCGCCGCTCCACACTGCATGAATATTGAAGCCACAGTAAATGACACTAAAGTAAGGTGTACGGATTGCAGTACAGTTCAGTTGAACATAGTGAATGTTCGGAATGCGAAATCTAGTGCGTAGTACATATATATCAATGATTGAAAGTAAATCTTATTTTGAATTTACCACAAGTCATGAGACACCTTTTATATAGAATAGTGGTGACAAACGAGCACACAGTCCACCTGATGGTAAGTGGTTGCTGTGGCCCATAGACATCTACATGTATCTTCGTTTGCGCATTTAAATGCAGATGCGTTGTCAGCCGTGAGGACTAAGATGGAATGCCACTTCCAGTAAAAGGGTCTCCGGTTCTCTACACTCACCATACGAAACACAGCAGTGTCAAGCTGCCATTTTACGCTGGTATTCTGTGAGAGCGTGGTCCTTCCCGGTGGAGACGACCCATTCGTGCTACAACTATACTACTAATATAGCTGTAGCATGACTCTACCACGTATAAAACCCACGATATCCGACAAAATGGATACTAAAGTACAGCCTATATACCCCTGCTGGTCATGCTGACACTCGTTTATTTGGGCTAGGAAATGTCCGCCGCTGACCCAATGTTAGTTGGCGAACTTCACATTTTTTCGAAAAAAATTTTTTACGGCGCACTTTTTTATTGCACTTATATAATGGTTTCGTATATTTACACGAATACTACACATTGAATAAAACTAATTTTAATTATTTATTACCAAGAAAAGTTAAAAAGAATTGGAAAATCCAAAACTGCACACTTGTGCACTGTGAAGAGTGAAATTCTAAAGGCTTCGTAAGGAATAAAATCTAAAGCTAATAAAAAATCAAAGTGATAAGTTCAGTTTTTCGAAAGATATCTTGTTCACATCCATACCGACCAACTGACGTCCAACTGAAATTATTTTCAATTAAATTTTCTTTAATAATAATCGAAATAAATAATCTTGTAACTACGTCAGAAGTATTAATTGAAATCTCCTCTTGTTATTGGTGTACTTTTTTATTATATAAGTGCAATATAAAGCTGGTGGAAGTGATTTAAGTTGAGTGGATCGCAATTTTTTGATTTGGTGACAATAGAGCACTACATCTCCGCTTCGCGTTCGATGTATGCAATATATATTCAAAAGTGGAAAGTAGCCCGGGCTAACTATGACTTCGGGACGTCAAACACCTTAGTCGCCCCCTTGACCATGGTTGCTAAAAAGCACCCGAAACGTCAGGAATTAAAAATAAGTAAAATCAGTTAAAAGTTTACGTGGTAGAGCCATGCTGCAGCTATATTAATAGTATAGTTGTAGCACGAATGGGTCGGCTCGACCGGGGAAGGACCACGCTCTCACAGATAACCAGCGTCAAATAGCAGCTTAATGCTGCTGTGTTTCTTATGGTGAGTGTAGAGAACCGGAGACCCTTTTTACTGGAAAAGAAGCATTCTATCTTAATCCTCATGGCTGACAACGCATCTGCATTTAAATCCGCAAACGAAGATAGATGTAGATGTTTATGGGCCACAGCAACCACTTACCATCAGGTGGACTGTGTGTTCGTTTGTCACCCTTATTCTATTTAAAAAAAATTATACGCGATAAAATCCGTAAAATCAATTTCATTCATCTCCTTACGATGTTTTCTTTATTGACAAGCACGCGGGAAATTAGCACTTATAACTGCAAATAACAATTTCATTGGTGTCGGTATGAATCAAACCCAGGTTGCCCGAGTACTGTGAACTCTAGCGAACACTTAATCCCTGAGCTACAACGGTTCTTAATGTGTACAATACTGGCTGTCCCTCGCGACTTCGCCCGCGTGAAATTTACTACGATTTCATGGGTTTTAATTTTTTTGCGCGGGACCCTAAACCTTACCCTTTTTTCTACAATAAAAGTATCCTAAGTTACTCCTTATGACATCAGCTATCTGCCAGTGAAAGTCCCATCAAAATCGGTCAAGCCGTTTCGGAGATTAGCCGGAACAAACAGAGAGACAGACAGACAGACAAAAATTTTAAAAATTGTTTTTTTGTTATAAGTACCGTATATACCTTCATATGCATTTAGTAAAAAGCTGTTATTTTAACATTACAAACAGACACTTCAATTTTATTTATTCGAATGTATAAGATCTGTTTTATAAAATACCATTCCAGAAATTCAACGCCGGGCCCACGATTTGATACTCCATTCTCTCACACTACTAAACCATGAGTTCCAAAACTTACGAGAAATGGCTCTCAGCCGACGGACAGTCACGTAGCAGCTTACAACGTCCTACGAAGTTGCTCTTCTCATCAAAACACTTGACGCCATCTGTAAATTGAAAATGGAAACAGTTCTTTATTACCTCAGACTAACAAAGAAAGAAATATGCGTATATTCCAAGTGACGCAAAAACCAAGACAAAACGATGCTCTACTTATCAGAACACGCACTCACGTGCACCATACATGTAAAATCATTTGCAAACAACAACGTGGTTTTAGGTTCAGTAGTCATCTTTTACGGGCTGATATAGAAATAAGAAAGATGTGTGCATGAGTGCGTGTCAAGAAGTTGAGCATGGTTTCGGCATCATTTGAAATTCTGCTCTCCTTCTATCCTTATTTGATGATCATAGGCACAAGAACCCTTATATCCTCAGCATTAAAACATGTAGTCTTTATGATTGAATAAGAAAATGAGGGCATCTAAAAACTTTTTCTGCCCCAGGATGGCGCCACTTTGGAATGAGGTGAAATATTTCACAGATTTTATGGAGGTGAAGTTAAATTTATACGAAAATAATTAATGTTAAATCTTTATTTTTAAAATATTAGTTAGTTATGTTTTATATTATTTAGATTAAAATGTATAAACCAAATCAAGGATATTTATAAAAGTAAAATACCTAATTAAAAAGAGAGTTGAAAATGTGAAAAAAATAAAAAAGAAACCGAAAATCTTTTACGCAACTTTTCACATAATGTGACACCGTGTAACAAATAACTTCACCTCAGTCCCAACTAGTGACTCATTAAGAATTAAGATGTATATTTTTTCAATATAACTCTCAATTTATTAACATTAAAGAAAGTGAGTTATAAATACTTAAAATAATTATTAAATAGAAATTGAATTAGAAATAGATTTTTATATTCAATACTCTCACGAGCGTATTGCTGTGGCTCCAAAAGTTTTTTCAGTATTTTTAAAACCCGCGCGTATCCGAATGCAACGTTGTTTAAAAATTTTAAAGCAATCGGTTTAGAACTGTCAGATATTAATTAAACTAACATTTTGAACAAACATTCATTTCCATTCTCATTTATATAGAAAGATTATAAATAATACTTATGAAAAGTTATACTTATGTTTTTTTTTACCAATGGTTCGGAAAATACCTCTTCTGAGAAGAAACAGCAAGAAACCCAGCGAGACTTTTTTTAAAGTATTGTTTACAATCATGCAGGTATGTTATACAATTAACTATACAAATCAACGAACTCTTGATACAAATAATATTATAAACAGCTTGGTGGAGATTTTTTCATTGTCAGGAGTTATTATCATCCATAAATTCCTTAATATGTATTATAGTGACCTTTTTCATACAATCTTTTACGACATTCCATAAACCACTAAGTTGGAAATTTTATTTATTGCAACTTGCCCGTTCTTCGAGCTATATGGCCGATCCATTGCCGATTCAGGTTATTGATCCGTTGGGCTATGTCAGTTATTTTAGCTCTCCTGCGGATATCCTCATTACGAAGTCCATCGACACATGACCTTTGTCTTGTTCTCGAGTGGCAGCCTCAGACCGGTAAGCGAAGTGTAGGGCGACCACTCACTAGATCGAGTGACGACGTAGTAAGTGACGCAGAAAGTCGCCGGATGCAGGTGGCTAAGGTACGTGCTTTGTGGCATTAGTTGGTGGAGTGTACAACAGTGGGCTTGTGATGGACTGTAACAATGGTGATGATGATTCCTATACAGTAGTCCCATTCCAGAGGAATTAAAATTAATAATATCTCTTTTATACGTCTGATCAAATACGATGAAAAATATGCGGATTTTTTTGTATATAAAACTGAAGTGAGTAATAACTCACTGTCTACTTGATGGTAAGTAGCTACTGCTGTCCCTGCGCACCTGCAACCGACTTAAAAAAAGGCTACAGATGCGTTGTCACCTCTAAGGACTAAGATGGAATGTCATACAGCGTGTTATTATATACTGGCTCCCTTTACCCTTCAGAGCACGCACTGCTGCTTGGAAACAGAAATAGGCAAGAGGGTGGTACATACCCAGACGGATTCTTGCGCAGAAAAGAGTCCTACCGCTTAATGAACCATGCATAGAGACTGTACATTATTTAGGGCATAATAAAATAAAAAAATGAAACGACTTAATGCTTGATAAAACTTAACCTAGACTAAATAAATTGATAACCTGTTGATAAACTTTGAGTACGCAATCTGTTTCAAACTTAATAACTAAAGTGTAATCATTTACTTGCACTATCAGCACATCTTCAGTACACTCACACTTCTAGTAGCACGCACTGTTGGTGCTCTCGTCCGTACTCACAACTTCAGTACACTCACACGACAGCGCACTGGTGCCTATACACTGCTAGTGCTCTCGTCCGTACACTCACAACTTCAGTACATTCACACGACAGCGCATTGGCACACTGCTAGTGCTCTCGTCCGTTCACTCACAACTTCAGTAGACTCACACTGATAGCGCACTGGTGCCTGTACCCTGCTGGTGCTCTATCCGTACTCTCACAACTTCAGTACACTCTTGTCTGTGCATTCGCACATTCAGTGCCTCTTTTGTGCATCTTTAGTGCGCTTGTACTGCAAGTGAGTGGTATTATATTAGATGGTTACAACTCTATCTACCGTAACCATTTATTCTTAATAAAAAATAACAAGTGGAACTCACCTTTTTGAGAAATTACTCCGCCGACAGTGAGCAAAAGGAAAACAGTAATTCCGAGGTACGGCATATTTTATTAATATGGCAATTGCAGTGATGAACTATATTATAATTTCCTTTCCAATTATTGTTAATGAATTGATTGATCTGTAACATAATTACACAGGGTTATGTTGCAACATATTCTAAAATATGCATAGGAGGTTTACAATAGTATATAAGGTGAAAGATGAGAAATATATGAAAACCACAATTTTCATTTCATAGATTAAGGGTGACAATTAGAGTTCCCAACCCTCCCGGATTACCCGGGAGACTCCGGTAATAATGGTTAATCTCCCGACCTCCCGGGGTGCAATAATTACTCCGGTTTTTCTAAAAATTATACGCATCCTTCGCTCGGACGTGTCGCTACTCACTCGCTTTGCGGTCACACACAACATCGCGCGCCGCTGCCGGTGTAAATCTGTTCGTCTCTCGACGTTGTCGATTCGGCGGTGTCTGTCCGGTCCGGTGAAGATCCGGAATACCAAGCAACGAAAATTTTATCTCTAAAAGAACCAATCACATGGACAGGCATTACTAAACACCAGGAATTATAAAATATTGACTTAAATAGTGACAAACTGTACGATGAGGTTGGACTTTTGCGTGCAACCACAGCTACCACAGCTCGTTGAAGAAAATGGAGTGGATTTACGCTGGGTTGACTTCTTTACGAAATCGAAAGACAGATATCCCTGTCCTGAATTGAAAAAAAATGGCCACATTTGTTCTTTCCATCCCAAGTAAATATAAATTTAAAAATTAATAAATTATTGAAATTTTCTTTCAACCCCCCCCCTTAAGATAGGTCTATCCTCGATTAAGGATCAAAATGCAGATGTGTTATTACCCCTGAGGACTAAGATGGAACGCCTCGTTTCCAGTAAAAAGGGTGCTACGTATGGTGCGTGTAACACAGCAGCTTAATGCTGCCATTTTGTGAGAGCGTGGTCCTTCCCCGGTCGAGCTGACTCATTTGTGCTATAACCATTATATAGCTGCAGAGTTGCTCCACCACATTTTAGCTCTATAACATTTTAAATTACTCTGTTCTTTTTGCCTTTTAAATTAAGATTGCCAGAAAATGCATTATTTTAACTGCTTGTAAATATCTAACAACTAGGGTTTTACTACGCCAGTATATTCTAAGTCTGGGTTTTACTACGCACGCACACATGTGTATTGCAGTTGAAATTCAGAAGTAGTCTGATACCATTCACGCTTGGTTACAGCGAATCGTACGACCATACTGTGGAATTTAATGACTTGGCGACTGTAAATTCCACAGTATGGTCATAAGAGTAAGAAACTGTACAGAGGCAAATCTTCTAAGGAGCTGTCAAAATTTTTACCTATTTTGGTAGGGTTGGTACAATAGGATAAAACTAAATAAACAAAACGTTTATCAGCATTTTAATAGATACTTAAGATATAATATTTTTTTATAAACTACGTATTCTAAATGTTTTACTTTCATAATAATTGTTCTTCAATAATTAGTTTTGGCTTTTAATTAAATGATAAATTTTAAATGTAATGTGTTTTTTTTTAATAATCTATCGGAAAGCACTCGCATTTCATAAGAAATATAAAATCTTGCACACGTTTTAATATTTCACTACCAATATTTACAATGTTTCTTTCGACGTCAAAATATCTGCAAAATTTTTGCTCAAACAATTCAACAAACGCGATAAAATTGTCAGGAAGTATTATTAAAAAATCCGATTGAACACTATCTTTATTAAAATCCTTGTAATGGCTGAAAAAAGAATCTTTTACCATATTTATAGGTTGTTCAGATCTATTAACGTACAATATTATTTTTTCACATTTGTGGTGTTCAAGACAACATTTCCTATACAAATATTCTGACACATAAACTAAACCATTTTTTTTTCTGGTAAATCAAATAGATAATCATTTGTTCCTACTGTTAACACAGGGGCAGTAGCATTGTCAGGTTGCGGTGATGGTGAATTAAAATACGACAATCGTCTGGTTTCATAAGTAACATATCGAAATCGTATTCACAATTAGTATTTTGAGGTTTCCCTAAGATATTGGTTATAAACATCTTATTGAAGGCAATACTAACTACACGACATGTTGGTTCCTGGCAGTTACCACCCGCCTGTCTGACTTTTCCAAACAAATGTTCGAGTTGTTGTAACAAATGTTGAATTTTTTTTCTCTTTTCTCTTTATTTAAGGAAAACATACAGCTATAATAATACATAACTAATGTTAAAATTGAGTTATTACAAAAGCCAGTTAAGTTTTCACTAACTAATAATAACGTACTTGACCATTGGGCAGAAATACTGAAATGCAATTTTTTTTGTCACATTTTTTAAAGGTAATAAAAATAAAAAGGGTAATTATGAAGTTAGAGATTAGAGAAAAAATACAAAGGCAGTACAAAATCCTTTTGAAGAGTTTGTTGCCTCCCGTCCAGCTGATTTCTTCAAGATTGGCATCAATAAACTACCACTGCATCCACGCTTTGATTAATAAAAAAAAATACAGAAAAAAAAATTACGTTAATTTATTTCATAAAAAACGGGAATTTGATAGGTAAAGACCTAAAATACAGCTAGTGCTTTATCTATGCCATTCTATTTGTCGGAACCTAATGGAATTTTAACGTTGCCACGCATTACATCATTAACCTAATATGTAAATATGGTCTTTTTAGGGATTTTTTTGGTCGTTATTAAAGGGATTTTTGTGTTTACAATAATCAACTTACTATATTCAATCGTGTGAACAAATGTTATTCACATCTGAACTAACTGATACGCGCAACGGTAAAGCAGGCCGGGGTCGTTGACACTACTCTTACTCTCCGGCCAATGCAGAGGTAATAAATCCAGATACGATTTGCAAATAAAATGTATTTAAATTTAATTTGATTTTTTTATGGTCGAGTTTTCTGAAGTTTGAACATTGATTCTGATAACGCACTTAACGGGAACCACAGGGTTTTTGTTACATGTTGTATATCTATTATAATATAGACCAGGCGGGATTTATTTTAAAAAATTTTGTCTGTCTGTTTGTCTATCCGGGCTAATCTTCAGAATGGCTTAACCAATTGTAAGAAATCTTCATAAATAGATAGAGAGTAATGCCAGCAGTGTTCTAGACTACATTTTATCCAAAAAACTTGAACTTTAAAAAAAAAATATAAAACAAATGTTCGTGGGTTATCTAAAATCTAAAAAACGCCACATTTAAAGATCCTACCCAGACGAAACCAGGGCAGATCGTTAGTATATAATATACATATAAGATTATGAATACGAATGATAAATAATACTGTTTACTTGTTGTACCGTAGTGTTTAAGGTTTTGTTTATTTAGGCCCCGTTGAATAAAAGTCACGTTGCAAAACACACATAAGACCAAAAATATGTTTATTTATTTTCTTTTTTTTAAATTGAAGTGAAAAACAAACTTAAAACCCACCTGATGGTAAGTGGTTACTGCATCCCATGGACACCTGCAGCCAACTTTAAACAAAGAAGACTAAAGATGCCTTGTCACCACAGAGGACTAAGATGGAATGCCTCACAACGTGTAATTATACTGGCTGTCTATACGCTTCTGACCACTCCCACCCTGACGACCCACACCCACCCTGACGACTCCCATACAGAACAGGGGCCTACCACCTAATAAATGAGCTTGCATACTTTTTATTGCTCACGAGTTTACGCAACCTAACGGGTTTTGGAAGAAAATAACCGTACTATAAGAGACTAACGAACCGCTCCGGATTCGCCTGAATAAGACCTATTAATGTGGCGTTATTAATAATAATAATAATAATTACAGTTATTTCTGTATTTTATGTATTTATTTTATTTTATTGATAATTATGTAGCTTTATCATTTTCATTTATATGTTTATACAGCCCAACCAGATGAGAACACTATTTAAATACCCCAAATAATAATAATTTACTTGAAGAAAGTGTAGTTGCATTTCACAGTATAAAAAGAAATTAACACATGCTTAACTATTTTTTGAGCATGCGAATATTTACAAATTGCTACATCTTGAGATTGATAATAATATTACAGTAGTCAATTAAATCGCCATTAACATTAATTTAACATTGTTAAATAATTACTATTATTTTTTATTGAATTACTATTGTAAATACTTACAATAGTAATTTCAATCTTCGTCAACATCATTTGAAAATACTCAATTAACTATCTACATCTAATATATACTGCCAAATATAACAGTTATAATAACAGTTATCTCCATCAACATTAATTTATAATTATACTCAAATACTATACTTTAATCATATTAATAATATCAAAATCCATAATTCACAAATCCATAATTATTTAAATGACAAATCCATAATTATTTAAATCTTCATCAACTATAAAATAAGCAATAATAATAATCAACATGTAAGAATTCAAATTACGTGTTTTATAAATTAAAAAACAACCAATGATATCAATAATATGTCAATATATAAGATACACACATCAAAAAAAGATTTTTATAATCCAAGAATTCTTGTAATCTATAAAAGCATTTATCAAGCAAACACAATTTCATTTAGGTTTAAAATAAGCAAAGACAATTCATTTTACTATTTTTTTTTTTGAAAATGTTCAAGTTTTTCGGATAAAATAGAGCCCACATCACTATTGGCATTGCTCTCTATCTGTTCTTTGGTTGTACTACCATCGATTCTGCCATTCCAAAGATTAACCCGGACAGACAGACCGACTTCATGGAGAAAGAGGGACTCTTTATGATGAACTCTTTCTTCCAGAAGCGGCCCCACAGAAAGTGGACCTGGTCGAGCCCCGACGGTTCGACAAAATAGAGATTGACTTCATTATGACGACCAGACGACTGCCCGTGATGTCTCAGTGATCGCGAGGGTGAAAACCGGCAGCGATCACCGAATGGTGAGAGGCACACTGAACCTAAACGTTAAGTTGGAGAGATCACGTCTAATGAAGTCGACGCTCCGTCCCCCTCGTGCTCTAATTCTATATCCCGAAAATTTTCAGCTCGAGTTACAAAATCGTTTTCAGTGCCTAGAAGACTGCATGCAATGCAGTGGACGATATGAATGACAAGCTTGTGAAAACTGGTGGTAGCTAAGCTTTGCAAGACCCGCCGCAGAAGAACACAAAAACTTTCTGATCACACTCTCAATCTCATGGCTGTCAGACGAGAAATGAAGCTGCAGTTTTCAGCAGATTTGACAGCATACAGGCAACTGAACAGACAGATCTCCAAATGCATGCGGCGAGGCTTACGCAACTTCAATACAGCTCGTATTGAAGAAGCGATCGCGTTGAACCAGGGCTCCAAAGTATTTGCCAGAGATCTGCCTGCCAGAAAGAGCCAAGTGCCGAAGCTGAAGACCGAATGTGGCAGCATCGTTTCCGGGACATCTGAGATTTTAAGTGAGATTGAGAAGTTCTATGGGCAGCTGTACACATCATCGTTGGAGCCACCTGCAAGTGTGAGAAACTACCCGAGAGCAAGTCTTATACGACACTATTTCAATGATATTCCGGACATCAGTCTGAGCGAGATTAGAATGGCTCTCCAGTACCTTAAAAACGGCAAGTCCCCAGGCAAGGATGGAAGACAGCAGAGCTTCTGAAAGCAGGTGGAAAACCGGTATTTGAAGTCCTTCAGAGGCTCTTTAATTCCGTCCTCCATGGTGGTAGTACACCAAAGGCGTGGAGCAGAAGTGCGGTGGTCTTGTTCTTCAAGAAAGGCGAAAATGCTCTCGTGAAGAATTACAGACCGATTTCCCTTCTGAGCAGCGACTACGTGCTGTTTTTGAGAGTCATTACGAATCGTCTCGCACGCAGACTCGACGACTTCCAGCCTCCCGAAGAATCCGGTTTCAGAAAAGGCTTTAGTACCATAGACTACATACACACCCTTCGGCAAATTGTACAGAAGACTGAGGAGTACAATCAGCCACTATGTCTGGCGTATGTGGACTATGAGAAAGCCTTTGATTCCGTTGAAATTTGGGCGGTGCTGCAGTCCCTTCAGCGGTGCCAGGTTGACTGTCGGTATATCGAAGTGCTGAAGTGTGCAGTACAGTAGGGGTACGATGGCTACTTACCTTCGATTTGCCGACGATATAGTCCTTATGGCAGAAACGCTGGGCGACTTAAGCACTATGCTCAATGACCTCAATAGTGCCTCCCAACGGATAGGTCTTAAGATGAACATGGACAAAACAATAGTGATGTGTAACGTCCATGTCACACCTATGCCGGTAGTTGTTGGGAGCACTAAGCTCGAAGTTGTTGACAATTATGTTTACCTGGGACAAATAGTCCGACTAGGTAAGTCCAACTTCGCCCGAGAGGTTCATCGACGGATTCAACTCGGCTGGGCAACGTTCGGGAAATTACGGCATTACATCTTCCCGTCAGGTATACCTCAAAACTTGAAAACAAGATTGTACCACCAGTGCGTGTTGTCAGTGATGACTTATGGATCTGAGACGTGGTCCTTCATTGCTGGCCGTATGAGGAAGCTCAAGGTCGCTTAGCGAGCTATGGAGAGGGCTATGCTCGGGGTTTCCCTGCGTGATAAACTTAGAAATGAGGATTTCCGACGTAGAACCAGAGTGACCGAAATAGCCCAACGGATTAGTAAGCTGAAGTGGCAATGGGCCGGCCATATAGCTCGAAGAACCGGCAACCGATGGGGAAAAAGGTTATCGAGTGGCAACCTTGTACCGGTAGGCGAAGTGTAGGGCGACCCCCCGCTAGATGGAGTGACGACCTGGTAAAACATGCAGGAACTCAATAGATGCAGGTGGCTCAGGACCGTGCTTTGGGGCATTCCTTAGGGGAGACTTATGTGCATCAGTGGACTTGTGAGGAGCTGTAATGATGATGATGAAATAACGCCACTTCAATAGATCCTAACCAGGCGTCATCGGGGCAGGTCGCTCGTTATATATAAAATTACATTCATAGAATTTTGAATTCATTCATCAGACTGAATCTAACGTACCAGAGAATTTCGTAAGAGAAAAATCTATTAACTGATTGGGCCCGAACCGGATTTCATTTCAATCGACTGAGAATCGACAAAATATTATAATGATGTATTACATCATTAAAAATCGATTTATTTTAATATGGATGGCCATGAGGAGAAGCCAAGTCTACTGCGTCTCTGTGCATAACCAAAGAGACTTATTTATAAATCTACTACTGCTGAGGTCAACGTTGTGTACATGACCTGCGACACTATCTACTCACATTTTTATTTACTTAATATATCTTTAGTAATAAACTACGAGTATGTTACTTAAGACATAAGTAAAAACATATTCGATAATGACAAACCGGTTATAAATTTCAAGGAAGTGAGTAAGTTTCTTGTTTTTAAAGAAGCAAAGTTAATAAACGAGCACACATGGTAAGTGGATGATGAGGCCCAAATCATTAATAATCAAAATACAGATGCCTTGTTACAGTAAAAGGTGGTCCGATTCTTATTAGTCACCATACGAAACAGAAGAGAGCAGAACAATTCTGCTTTATCACGCTGGTATTCTGTGGACTAGTTTGGCATCCATAATCTAGCTTACTATAATAAAACTCTAATACGACGTCTGTCTGAACACGCATCACGCAAAAACCTGTGACCGATTTGGATGGGACTTTCACTGGCAGATAGCTGATGTTATAAGGAGTAACTTAGGCTACTTTTATTTTAGGAAAAGAATTAGGGTTCCGCGCAAAAAAATTAAAACCCATGAAATCCAATCGCAATAAATTCCACGCGGGCGAAGTCGCGGGAACACCTAGCAGTATTAGTACCATAATACAATCGATCACGTTCTCAACGGAGACTAACCATCTATGCAGGACAGGATTATGATGCACGAGTGTATGCAAGCACAGGTGCACTCTCCATTCCCTCGCTCTCATAGTCCGATGGGATGGTAATCCGACACAACCGGAGAGAGATCAGGCGCAGGACCAACGGCTTTACGTGCTTTCTGAGGCATGGGGGTGAAAAACTGTCAACTTCCTGACTCCGGGCTGCTAGTGATAATATCTTGACAGAAAAACTCTATAAGTAACTGATTTTAGCCCGACCCGGGATCGAACCCAGGACCTCATGATCAGCAATCGCGTTTACGATTACTAAACCAACGAGGCAGTCATCCATAAAGATGTCTGACAGGTTTGCATAGTGCCCTGTTCAATCTGTTTACGGACAGTACTTTGGAAAGTTTGAAAGTCGAATGTGGGTTTAAGAGTGGGCGGAATAGCCGACGATCAAGTCACCTTTGCGTTGGCAGCAAATTACAAATGATGATTACTTTAATGAAAATAACATTAAAGGAAAGCGGAATGAAAGTGAACGGAAGTAAAACAAAAGTGATGGCTTTTGAAAGAGAAGAAAGTAAAACGACACGTGCAATAAGAGTAGAAGGAGAGTTGGTCGAGCAAGTGGATGAGTTTGTGTATTTAGGATTTGTGTTTAGCAAGGATGGTAGACGAGTGGTAGAAGAGTAGAAGAGTGAATAAAGGACATAGAGTAAATGGGGCTCTTTATTCTATTGTGGGAAATCAGAATATGTGAAAAAAGGCACGTAAGGCAATTTACAATGCTGTGGCAATTCCTACCTTAATATATGGTAGTGAAAGTTGGGTGTGGCAGAAGAAGCATGAAAGAAAAATTAATGCTGTATAAATGTCGCCATTAAGAAGTATGTAAGGGCTGACTCTGATCGGGCAATATATTGTGTGATAACAGAAAAGTGTGGTTTGCAAGATGATGTTGTGACCAGGATTAAGAAAGAATTGCTTCGGTGGTTTGGACACGTAAAGATAATGAAAAGAGTCAAAGCAAATATATGCTGCAGCAGTGATGGCAGAGAGTCAGCAAGGTGTGTCCTAGACGGAAGTTTATCGACCACATTGGCGATATATTGAATATGGGCCAGATAAAATATGGAACAATAAGAGTACCCTTAACCATTTTATACGTGATACACTCACATATATGCGTACCGCGTATGTTCAGCAGTAGACTTTTGATAGGCTATATTTTTTAGAGTTCGTTGGCTATAATTAATTAATTAATTAATGAAAATTCGCTGTCTTATACATCCACCGCACTTTCCCTTCAAACACCGTTAGTTTGCGTATAATATTGAGTTTATTTTTTACTGTTGTGTGATGTGCAACGTGTCTCATGTGCAACGGGACCTTAAAATATCGTCCGTACCATTTTGAATACATAATATAAGACATAAAAATCAATTGCTGTCCGTTAGTCTCCCTAAAGCTCGAAAACGGCTCGAATGATTTTGATGATTTTTTTTTGTGTACGTTTGAGTGGGTCCCTGGATGGTTTAAACTCACAATTGGACCCGGTAGATGGCGCGATGGCGATGTGGAGATCCAGTAATCACCCGTGCGAAGAAGGGCGGATCGCTAGTATTAAATAAAAATAACATTAAACACTACGGTACAACAAGTAAAAATATAGACTTATATATCACTTGTATTCATAATCTTAATTTTTTAAAGTAAGGGTGAAAAACGATCCACGTGATGGTAGAGATCGCCTAATTTGAAACTGCACGAGGCTCTCTCGTATTTTTGGTAAATTTTGTCACTTTTACCGTATAAAATATCATAAAATCTAAATCTATGCGCCTTTTTTGTAGCATTTTTACTTAAATTGACATAATAAAACTGATCGAAATGTACTAAAATTCCAAGGCAAACGCGTGCAGTTTAAAATAATATGATCTTTAAGTCCTATATGTTCAAGATTGAAAATGGAATTTTGGCTCTGGGGGCCCCAGGTCTACTGTGTATGTATTATACCTATGTGTTGTAATGCATATTGCATCTTTGACTCTAAAAATGAAATTTATATAAAATTGCCTTTCACGACTGGTTTGTCAAGTAGAAATCGCTTAAAGCGATATGACCACCGTTAACTCACAAGTATTTCCTTTATTGCATACTGTTTTTGGTAATCAGTTATTGAGTTTTTCTGGCAAGAAATTCTCATTAGCAGCATGGAGTTATTAAGTTGGTCCTGCGCCTGATCTCTTTCCGATCGTTTCGCCGTTCCATCTACCTATGAGAGTGAGGGAATAGAGAGTGCACCTGTGCTTGCGCATACACTTGGGCACTATAATTATCTCCTATGTAGATGATTAAATTCGGTCTGGAGGACATTATTATTATTATTACTGTTGTTATGTTAGTGTTATGTTTTCATCGCATTTGAATCTGTTTCGTTATCATGGATACGTTAAAAATTCGAGTAATTATGGAATATGAGTACCGTCGTGGCAGCAACGCGGCATAAGCGGCACGCAACATCAACGACATTTACGGAGCGATCCGCTTACGTCGAATTTCGACCTGACAAGTGGTAAAATTAAAATTTTGTACCATCGACTTCAATATAAATAATTTATTGTTGATTTTTTTAAACCGCTCGACTGATTTCGATAAAATTTAAATGGGACCACCTGGGAAGTAATCGGTGAACATACATAAAAAAGAAAGATTCCGACGAATTGTAAACCTCCTCCTTTTTGAAGTCTGTTGAAAAGAAGCCAGCCAGTTTTTAAACTACTTACAGATACTTCAATGTTATTTATATGTATAGATTTTATGCATTTATTCAAAAAAGGCTTTCTAGTTTTAGTGTCACCTCGACCCGTTCTACAGGAGACAGTCCGTTTTTTATCAAATAAATTCACTAATATAAATAACGACACATCCGTTATTTATTTTATATTATGTATTTTGTTCTATGCTAAAAATAAATAACCGATTATACAGAAAAAACCGGTATATCATGTTTTATAAGTAAATTTTAATGCCATATTTTACGGTTTTATTTGTAAACCGATATCGCAACCTACGAAAAAGCCTATAACGCATGTAACGCATCTGCTTTTTATTTCTTAATTGAGGATAGATGTAGGTGTCTATGGACGACAATATTTACTTACTATCAGGTGGTCGGTGTACTCGATTGTCACCCTTATTTCTGTAAAAAAATCGCTCGAACATAGTATGGCACTTGTCCCATCGCCAACGATGAACGAAAAGCGAGTAGAGCTAGAAACTAGCTACCACGTAATTTTTTTTTCACTGTTATTTTCATTGATATATACGAGTATGTACTACGCACTAGATTTCGCATTCCGAACATTCACTATGTTCAACTGAACTGTACTGCAATCCGTACACCTTACTTTAGTGTCATTTACTGTGGCTTCAATATTCATGCAGTGTGGAGCGGCGATACTAATACGAGATTTCAAATTAAAGTTTAAACCTTACGTAAATAACAATTCAGTAGTCAAGGAAATAAAATTTTTTGTTGTTCAAGTGAATAAATAGGTAATAATATCGTAATATTTTACTATATACCGCGCATGCGCGAAGACACAGTAGCGCACATTTTTTGTTTGGAAGAGCTCCTCTAGTACGTAGTACATATAACTCAATGGTTATTTTCAATCAGGTTATAATTTATTTGATCGATAACTTTTTTTCTGAAAATTGAAATATCGGCCTTTAACATATTTAATAATTAAGCATCAGAAAATCGAAATAGCTCAAAAAATTCATACTGTGATAAACAAAAAAATAAATCAAAACTTGACGATTTTAAAATGGCATAATTAACTGTGATATTTGCCATAGTTGCCACACGTGGTAGGCGGATTGGCAACCGCAGTTTTATAATATTTTGAGTTATTATCAGGAAGAAGCTGCTGTCCATCTCCTGTTTTATTTCTCTCTGTCGTCTCCCACGGAATGATACGGAATGATATGGGGTTCTTACACCGCCAATATGAAGCAATTTGTAGGAGGCTCATCTAGAGCTGTGGACTTTTGATGGTGATGATGAAAAATGAACGGTAATGGATGGCAATGATTTATTGATTTAAAATCTACCTAAAATGTAAATTTCGTGTTCGAAAGTGACCGTTTCGTTGGTCTGGTAAAGCGCGGTCGCGAAGCAGGAAAAAATTTATTGCTTTGCATTTTTAAACTTCATTCCCATCATAAAAAGTTTTATTTCTATTGCAACTAAGATAGTTTTAGGACCTTTTGAACAGTTTTTTGATTCGAAAATCGAGTTTATTCTCAAGTAATAAAAGTTCATATTTGTATGAATTGCAATAATTTGAAATTCTTCCTGTTCCGCGATCACACCATACTCGTATTCGGGACTGCTGATCATGGGATCCCGGATTTGAAACCTGAGTCGGGCCAAAATCAGTTATTGAGTTTATCTGGCAATAAATTCTCAGTAACGGCCCGAAGTCAAAAAGTTGACGGGGTTTCGTGTGCATGTAAATATATCGTGTGTGTGTATAGAATCCTATCCTACGCAGATGGCTAGTCGCCGTTGAGATTGGCCGCCATGCTTCCGTATTACAATGTTATTTTGAAACCTGTTACTGAGTTTTTTTTTAGTATTATTTTACAATAGATTTTGGATTCATTTCAAACAAAGCTCTTCGTCTATCTTTTGAATTCGACTGTATATTTTTTCGTATGTATACTACGCGATATCTTTGTCAATTTGTAGAACGATTTTGATATATATTTTTATTTAATACATTATGATTTAGGGGTGGTCCCATATAAGTTGAGTGATAAAAAGTTTCACCCCTAAGGGTGGTAAATTAGGGGTTAAAGATTTTAACGTAACTATTGTAGTAGTACTAATATTTTATATTATATTATCTTGTAATATAGAATATTACAAAATGACATTGGGCTTGTAATATTCCTTAGTCCACTTAAAAAGGGCAAAAGATTAAACTTTAATTAAAAGTATAAACCGACTTTAGACAATTAAAAGAAAAAGAATTAAATAATTTCACGTTCTGAAGTCGAGACGTTATTTTTTTTAAATATAAATACAAGATAATATTTTATGAGTAGTAGTTTCATATTTGTATATTTGTGTATTTGTTTGTCGTGTTGTGGAGGTAAAAGAGAATCCGATAAATCACGTAATCCCGTGGATGTCGTAAGAGGCGTCAGAGAGAAATGAAACGGGAGATGGGCTGCTCCTGATAGCAACAAAAAAATAAACAAGCTGAGGTCGCCAAGCGTGACAGTTATGGCAAATAGTATGACGCAATCAATGAGGGCGGCCCATGTTCAGCAGTAGACCTAGATAGTCTGTAACGGTAACGGTAGTGCATATACTCGTAGGAAGGACGGGATACCATTCACCTTCGGGCCGATTTTTCAATCCTCAGATAAGAGTTATTCAAAGGGTAAATCACAACATTCACTTTTATTTTCAGTCAGGATTTAATTTATTCGATGGATAACTTCTATCGAGAGAGTTTTTGGCGGGAACTTGATCGCCGGTGGATTTTAGATTGTTACTTCTGTTTTATCGTTTCAATAATGGTATAAAGTAAATTAATCATTGCCTCATCGGGAGGATATTTTCTTTAGTTGCCACGCTTGACAGGCGTCTTAGCAACCACAGATTTTTTCATTTATAGTTGTCATTCGGATGAGGCTGCCGCTATCTCTTGGTTTTTCTCCCTCTGCCTCCTCTTACTACAGCCATGGAACGATATGGGGTAGTGGATATTCTAACACCACCACTACACTGATAAATAATACGCACTAGTTAATACAATTTTAGTGTAACTTTAAAAAGAAAACAAACGAAGTAAAAATACAGTTTAAACACTATTATTATGTAATATACTTTACTTTACAATAAGAATAATATTAACGTATGTAGATAGAATTAAGCTTTACCTTTGATATAAAAACTTGTTGTCACCTTGTCGCCAAAGTCAAACACGTCTGTATAATAAGCAGTAACATTCGCAACTGGTGTCTGGTGAGGTGGTGAGGGGTGAGTCACACAAAATCGTCACCGAGTACGTTCAAACTTGTATTAAAATGAAAATACTTATAAGTTAATGTTTACCCGTTCTACTGGAAATTTATCTCTGCAGCGATTTGCATGTAGGAATATGACAGATTTCTACGTCAACTAGACTAGCCGAGGCGTACGCGTAGCAAAACAAATCTATTTGTATTGAATTCGCACAACTAAAAAGAAAGTAAAAGTAAAAATTAACCTTTTAAATAAACAGAAACACCGACTTTTGAAGTCGGATAAGTCATAGTGTATTGAAGAATGTAAAAATAATTTCATTGATTAGTTATGGTTTTTTTTTATTAAAAGTTTTTTTTTTACTATTATAAGTAGGCTAAGGAATATCACAACATCAAGTTAATGACCTCCAGGGACCAAGACAGAATGCCTCATAGTCTGTAATTATACTGAATCTATATACCCTTCAGACCAGCTTGGCGACAAAAATAGGTAAGACGGTGGCACTTACCCAGACGGACTTCTAGGCAGTAAAACAATCCTACCACTGAGTGAAAACGACGAAGGGTCGACTCGACCAGAGTAGGACCACGCTCTCACAGAATACCAGCGTAAAACGTAAGCTTAATGCTGCTGTGTTTCGTACAGTGAGTATAGAGAACCGGAGACCCTTTTTACTGGAAACGAGGCATTCCATCTTAGTCCTCAGGGGTGACAACGCATCAGCATTTTGATTCTTAATCGAGGATAAAACGGCCACAGCATCCACCATCAGGTGGACTGTGTGCGAAGTTTAAATCTAGTAATGGATTGTGTGATAACGTGAAAGCCAGACCGACAAAGATCAGCTGTTGACATGAGAGCTTGCCGTGTAATTGAGGCGTAAGTGTATCCACTATTCCGTGGATGTTGCAAGATGCGACCGAGGGAAACTGGAACAGGAGATGGGCCACAGCATCTACTTGCTAACAACTCGACTACGATAAAAAACTGCACTAGCTAATCTGCCTGACAAGCGTGGCAACTATGGCAAATATCCCCCATATAGAGGCCTAGCAGTGGACTTTCGATATGCTGTAATGAATATAAAGGATAAATGTGAAAGCTTAATACCGTATTCGCAATATACATATTTAACATAATATTTACATAATAACTGTAAGTAGGTCATTACACAGTGTAAGGCATCATTAACCATGGTGGGAGTTTTTGTATATATTTCAATTAAGAATGTATTTTTCACCGAATTCAAAAAACGAAAGAGGTCCTCAATAAGATTTTGTTGGCGCAGTGGCGTTAGTACCAAGTTGCGGCTCTGAGTGCCGCGGGTTCGAAAACGCACGGACCAAATATTTATAACACTGACCAAATATTGTTCCTGGTTTGGATGTTTGTCCTTGTACAATTTATGTATGTAAACTGCCTCCGCGATACAGGGGTAAATCTTATCATCCAGATGGATGAACATCGTATTTAGAAAGAAAAAAAGATGCTACGTTTTTAGATCACGTTAGCACCAATTTAAAGGACGACTACTTTCATATGGCAATAGTCAAATCTTCTATGTCTCATCACAACCAGTTGTACTTAGAACTTAAAAAAGTTGAAACTCCTCCGAAAAAAAACTCAATATGAAGCAATAGACTACACAAAGTTATATAACCTCTTAGAAACAGCTAACTATAAAAATCCAAATAACGATTACTTATTATTAGAAAATATAATAAAGTTAGTTACGGCAGACAGCAAATCTACAAAGACCAAAACCCTCAACCCACCTCAAAAAGATTGGATTAATAAGCATATCATTGCCGAAATTAATCTAAAGAATATACTATGGACCGAACTTCAGAATAATCCTAACAACGACACACTAAAGTCTGAATTCACAAACAAAAGGGACCGTGTAGCCAAAATAATAAAAGAAATAAAAAATTCCTACTACTACCAAGAGTTTACGAAATGTATAAAAAAAAACCAAGAAGATGTGGAGTCTAATAAATACCCTAACAAGTAATAAAACAAAACAAAGTTGTGTTCCTCCAAAACTAATGATTGATTCTAATTACATTGCGGAGCCACTTGATATTTGCCAAATATTTAACAAATACTTTGCTACGATAGGACCCCTTTTAGCTAACGAAATACCTGAATCATTTCATAACAATTATGATCATGCTTTACCAAACCCTCTTCCCCAAGACGCTGAGAAGCTCTCTAGTTTTAGTCCATGTTCTGCTAATGAAATAAAATATATTATTACCAACCTTGATACAAACTGCAGCACGAGTCTAGACGGAATAAATACGAAAATAATAAAATGTGTTAAAAATCTAATCGCGAATGATCTGAGTAAGTGTCTGAATGAACTACTAGCCGATGGGTACTTTCCTGAAACACTATCTCCAAAACATGTTATGTTATATTTAAAGCAAAAAATAAAATAATTCCCCCATGTAACACACTAACAATTAACAATGTGCCTCTACAGCAAAAAACCTGTGAAAATATCTCGGTCTCAGGATCGACAGCTCACTTACGTGGAATGCTCACATTGCTCACAATGCTCACATTGGGTCACTGCGTAACATAGTTCGTTGCATCCCACAAAAATTGCAGCATATCTATAATTCCCTAGTGAAGCCGCATCTACTTTATTTAATTGAAATTTGGGGCAGTGCTGCAAAAACAAAACTGGCAGAACTTCAAATTACCCAAAATAAACTGATAAAAATACTATTCAACTATCCATATTTAACATCAACCTGTAAAATTTATATAGATACAAAAATAATGAATATCAAACAACTATATATTTACCACACATGTTTTATCATGAAGCCGACGCCAGATACAGCTTTAAACATTTGAACACTTGTTTGAAGCTATGTGTGGCACGGGACTTTGAATCAATGTTCAATTAAGTGCACAGAGAAATGCACTTTATCAAGCGGTTTTGGTTTTTAGCGCACATCAAAGCGTTCAAAGACGACAGTATTTAAATGTTTGCGTAGCCTGCCACACTTGCGCAAAGTTCAGTCGCGCGAGCGCACTGACTTAGAAGTATATATTTATATATCTATGCGCGGGCGTTGTTGAGCGGGACGGTCGTGCGCAGTACGTTTTAAAAATAGGTCCAATCATAAAGACAGTAAAAAACAATCGAATGAATGTGATTTGTATGCTCAGCTGACTTGAACTGTATGAACAGCAAATTTGAACACTGTCGTCTTTGAACGCTTTGATCTGCGCTAAAAAACCGAAACCGCTTGGCAAAGTGCATTTCTCTGTGCACTTATTTGAACATTGATTCAAAGTCCCGTGCCACACATAGCTTCAAACAAGTGTTCAAATGTTTAAAGCTGTATCTGGCGTCGGCTTTACACAATGTCATTATAATTTAGAAAGTGCATTTTAAATAAAATTTTATCGATTTCTAAAGTGTGTTAATAAAGACCCCTTATAGTAAGCCGGCGCCAGATATGGCAACAACATTTGAACACTTATTTGAAGGACTCTGAACACTTGCTTGAACACTTATTGGCACAACCTGCCAGACATGCTTTGCAAACACATCTATTCATAGTACGTTGATAAACGATAAACAAGATGGACAACGATTTTGTGGATGCAGTATGCTTGAATCGTTTAAGTGCATGTCATTATTTATTAGGTCCTTACATATGAAATTAGCGTTTTGTACGGGAGGAATATAAAGTCAATTTTTTTTGTAAAATATATTTAATTAATCAAAGTATGCACCGTTGTTATCTATACACTTTTGCCATCTCATAGGTAGTTTATTGATCCCTTTACTAAATAAACCATGGGGGCGAGAATCAATAAACTCTTTGAAGGCGGTTTGGACTGCCGCATCGGAGTTCAATTTTTTTCCTTGTAAGAAATTGTCCAAATTCCGGAAAAAATGATAATCTGTCGGAGCAAGGTCCGGGGAGTACGGTGGATGTCGCAGACATTCCAATTGCAGCTCATCTAACTTAGTGGTTGTTTGTTGTGCAGTGTGTGGTCTTGCGTTGTCGTGAAGAGCGATTGACCAATCTCGGTTGTTTAGCAGCTAGTTCTTCCTTCATGATTTGCAGTTGCTAACAATAGATATCTGCCGTAATCGTTTGGTCAGATTTTAGAAAGCTGTAGTGAACGACACCGGCGCTAATCCACCAAACACTCACAAGTAACTTTTTCTGATTCAATTTTCGTTTAGGGCAGGATTTGGCTGGGTCTCCAGGGTTCAGCCATTGCGACGAGCGCTTCCGATTATCGTACAGCATCCACTTTTCATCACAAGTAATGATTCGATTTAAAATCCCTTCATTATTGTGTCGGTTGAGCAAAGTAACACAGCAGTCGACGCGTGTTTGCAAGTTCGATTCACTCAATTCATGAGGTACCCATCGTTCAAGTTTTTTTACTTTCCCGATTTGCTTCAAGTGGATTAATACAGTTTTTTCACTTACTCCGAAGCCTGCAGCTATCTCTGAACTGCTTTGTGATGGATCCGCTTCCACAATAGCCTTTAATTCTTTATTTTCCACTTTGGTCTCCGGTCGTCCACGGGGTTGGTTCTGAAGGTCGAAATTTTCAGAACGAAAACGTTGAAACGAAAAACGTACCGTGCTTTCTTTTGCGACACCAGCGCCGTACACATCATTAATCCTTCGAGCTGTTTCTGCAGCACTGGTGCTACGGTAGAACTCGTACTCGTAAATATACCGATATTTCACGTTTTCCATTGTGCGGTAATAAGCGACGCCAAAAAAAAAATAATGAGGAAAAAACAAATGAATGACTGTTTTAAAACTCAATTGTACCAGCTAAATGAATTTATAAATTTGAATTTGGAATTCTTAACCAAAGAGAAGATATTGAATAAAACTACTTTTACGGATTATATCGCGTTTAATTAACTTTTTTATTAATTCCCGACGTTTCGGGTGCTTTACAGCACCCATGGTCACGGGGGACTGAGGTGATTGACGTCCCGATGTCAGAGTTAATCCGGAGTACCTTCAGCTTTTTAATTATTAATTTTGGTCCGATCTACGCAGAATGAACTAACTGTGTCTTGAAGTCTTGCAGTGGTATGCTTGGGTTTAGTTTTTAATTTTATTAATTACAGGATCCCAAGCAGGTGGTAGTACCTAGCCTCCCTCTCTATTGAAATTAGGATGTTTTTTAATTTCAATAACCTCACGTATCATCCTTGGCAGGAATCGATGTTCTTTCGCGAGAATCTGTGGTTTATCAAATCTAATGTAATGGCGGGGGGCCGTCTAGGATATGATCACAAGCTGCAGACTTCCCGGAACGTTGGTGCTTCACGTCAGCTATGTGTTCTTTTACGCGGGTTTTAATAGATCGTTTTGTTTGCCCTATATATGACCACATTCACAATCAAGCTTGTACACTCCTGCATCTTGTAGAGGAATATTGCACTTGACGGATGGTAAGAACTGACTAATCTTCTTCGGCGGCTTGAAAAATGTTCTATATATCTGTAATATCTATTTCATTCATAAGTACTAGTCTGTCATCTTCATCCAAGGGTTTTAACTTTTCAGATAAAAACTGACCATACAAATCACATTCATTCGATTGTTTTTTACTGTCTTTATTATTGGACCTACATATTTTTAAAACGTACTGCGCACTACCGTGATGAAACCTGTCCAATATTTCACCTTATTCCTAAGTGGCGCCGCTCTGGTGGCAGAAAACAGTCAACAAGAATTAAAGTCCAGAATGTAACATTATTTTATTCTTTTAAGTTTTTTGAAGTCGGTTTTTACTTTTTAATAAAAGTTAATATTTGATGTAATATTTTTGCCGCATGGTGGCTGCGTAAGATAATTTATCACCCTATTTCGTCTCTTCAGTGTCGTAAGAGGCGACGGATGTGCCAGAGGATTCTTATGGCTTCCGATAGGTGGCAGTATAATAATATTAATAAATAATGCGTTTATTTCGGAAATCTTGTTTACAACATTGCTGACTTCCCAGTGTGTATGTAATCAGTGTTGGGAATGACCCGCTACGTAAGATCACAAAACAGTCTATTATAAACCTCTCGAAAAATTGTAATTTGTACGTGTATATTAGTGTGTGAATGTGAGTGTGTTGTTGTGTATATAATCAAAATGCAGATGCGTTGTCATGCCTGAGGACTAAGATAAAATGCTTCGTTTCCAGTAAAACGGGTCTCCGGTTCTCTACACTCACCCTACGAAACACAGCATTAAGCTGCTATTTTACACTGTTATTCTGCGAGAGCTTCCTCCTTCCTCGGTCGAGTCGACCCACTCGTAGTACAACCATAATATAGCTGCAGCATGGTTCTACCACGTATAAATATATTTATAAAATAATTATTTCGTTTGCTTGTCATTAATTATAAAGGAAAGAATCTTAACACTTGGTCCTTCGCGCCGGACTTAAAAATCCACCATTTTGTTTTATATCCGATGTAGAAATCAAACGCAAATAGAAAACTACGTGGTAAAGCATTTTCATTTCGATTCTCAAATGAGGATAAGTGTAGATACCTATGGGCCATCGCATTCACTTACCATCAGGTAGACTGTGAGCTCGTTTATCTCCCTTATCCTATAAAAAAATTATATAAAGAACGGAAATGACATAATCTCAACATTAGGTCACGTGACAGTCACCCGAGTTCAACATTAATTTTGTTAATTTTTATAGTTTTCTATTAATGTTATTGATTGTAGAAAGATAACTAACTTAGCTAGCCCAGGTGCAGTGGTTTGTGTAAAGTAAAAATAAATGAAATAATTGCCAATTAAGTACTCTTTTATTTGCAACATCCAAAACGCAATTATTTATACAAAAGTGTTATCACTTTGACTGATGTAGCAACAAACACTTGACGCACTTGGTGCTGTGTCCGACTGATTACATAACAAGAACGCAAATAGAACGACTTTGTCATAGTGAAGATTTTGTTCCTGCATCAGTCGCTTCGTTTTGAATTTATTTTTTACAATAAACACTTCTTTTCCACTCCAAACATCATTCAAAAAGGCGAAATTCAATTTATTCCTTTGATACATAAAATACTTTGGAATTATTAAAGAATATATTGATCCACTAACAGGAACACCGCTGAGCTTTAGGATATAGAAGGTAATGTTACGTACAATATTTAGCTTGCTTCAGTATCTGGTGTTTTGATAGGTCAGCCATTTTAAAATTACGGAATCAATTATCAGCGTCAATAGACGCTACCCATAATTTACTTTCGTAATCAGGAAGCAAATGCTGCCCAATTTGCTTTACACGTTTAGTGTTAATAGTGGCGATAGTTAGAGTGTCGATTAATGTCTTGGGTATTTATTGTTGCTCTAAATCACGTGAGGAACTTGTCATACTAGTTACTTAGTTACTGCATACATATTTAAATTATTTTAAATTAAAGCAAATCGAAAAATACTTTACTAAATTAAAATACATGTATTTTGTATTTTTTCATTAGTTCTTAGAATAAAAATGACTGAAAATTATTTTTCAATAGATGCAAGCGCCAAGTGACTTTATACGGCTGGATGATCAAAGTGCTTATGCTTTTCC
The DNA here is from genome assembly GCA_029286625.1 of Parnassius orleans. Taxonomy (NCBI): domain Eukaryota; kingdom Metazoa; phylum Arthropoda; class Insecta; order Lepidoptera; family Papilionidae; genus Parnassius; species Parnassius orleans. The sequence goes on from JAGSMP010000053.1 coordinate 2,232,906, forward strand.
TTTACCCTGATCCGCTCTTAAAAAAATCTCACAGTGACATTTTTCACTGTTTGGCATCAATATTACTATATGTTTGTACTCCTACATACTTTTAATTTTAGTTACTTTAGACAACAGAGCTGGTTACAAAAACAGTAGAAAAGTTATTTATTACATAAAAAAACAATATGAACACTATCGGCATTAACGTATGTTGTTGTATTTATTTAAAGGCAAAGGGATCTATGCCCATACTGCCTGCTCTGACGTGTACTTTGTTTTCAAATTCTTCACAATATGCTAATGCATCCAATTACGAAGTTTTTAGAAATTCTGACAACCGATGATAACACCTGAACGTAGCAGACAGTTGATAACGGCAGATAAAAAAAAAACTTGAGATCTATATCACCATCGAAGCACTTACATCGCTTCCACCAATAGTTCACATGCTCAGACATTTATTTAATACACAAAATTGCACCTCTTTTACGAATCAAAATCCACTTCAAACCATCGTTTAAACGAGCAGCATTTCGCCGACAATCAAGTTCCGGTCAAAATTCTTAGCGTATGATGATGTTATACGTTTGTCTCATCAAAAATACGCTTAATCATTTTAAAATGCTGTCAATTTAAGAGGGATCTTATTATCTTAACATAAGATGTACTCAACTTTTTTTTAATACTTTCAATTTCACACAAATTACATTCTTATCTTTGAACTCCAATGTTATATTCAATGTAAAAATAATAAAATCCTAAGTATTTTATATATCAAAAGATTTTTTGTAAATATATGTCAATAGACATTAAATATATCCTCGCAATTAAGACAATCAAAGCGTTTCATTATTTACAAACAGATGTACTCGTTAATTTCTTATAAATATTGCTTTATTTACGGTGTTCATTTTAATATCGCGTAATCACACTTGAACCATTTTCGCATAAATTTACACTTTAGGCTAAACGTGAGCTACAACCAGCTAAATTCATAAAAGTACACTTGCAAACAAAATGCTAAGCCTTACACCTTATATCTAATTCGTACTTATTAAATCGAATTGAGTTAAACCTTACAATAGTTCGCAAGTGAAGCAAGTGAAAATTTACACGAAAGCGTTGAAAAGTGAAAAAAGTTTTGTAATAAATTATTGCGATAAAAACCAATATCGACACATTTCCAAGTAAATCGTTACGTTTGTAACTTTCTTTTTACAACGGATTCAACAGCTTCACATTTAAATATTTACACAAAAGTGTAACTCATTTTTATATTAATCGCTCAAAAATCGTTGTAAATAATTTTAAAAGAATTAGTCAAAATTAAAAATATTATATTAATTTTTATATAAAAATATGTTGATATTGGTAATTTTTGGTTCGTATCTGTTAAAGAAATCAACATCGAATCCCTAATTACGACTAACAGCGCAGTAGAGAAGGCGAGAGGGACTTAGATAAAACCCATACTGTTTTATGGCGAAAATGGGCACAAACGTTACTCCCGAAACTTCTGCCCCAATTTAAATAAATATATTATTTCCCTTACAAACTAAACAGATTTTAAAATAACAATAGCTACCTTTCTTTGTTTTTGAAAAGAAATAAACGCAAAATTGTGTTACAATTTTATAAATACTGAAGTATATATATAGTACTCAAGTATATATAAAACGTAATATTTTTTCAATTTTTTTTAAATTTTTATTAAAATTCCGTCATACGTAAAAATTTACTTTACCCAACTGTTTAAATTGTCAACTAGTAAACATACAACAGACTGAAGTTTTGCAGATTCATATACTATATTTTCATGAATTAATTATGTCATAAAACGAGACTTTCTGCGATCTTTAAATATTCAACATTTTGCCACATAAAATTGGAGGATGAAATATACTTGTGTTCTTTACCCTCTCGTTCGTAAATTCAGAAATAAAAATAAAAACAAACGTGATTATTGACACGAAAGTCCCATTCCCGCCATTAAAATACTACCTCCGACTACAAAATGTCAAAAGCTTTTTATTTGGAAAAAACATATGGACTTGACAAAATTCGTTACATATTTTATCTGCATTCATTTCGATTTTAAATACTCTACATCTTTACAATAGACTTTTAAAAGAGAAAAAAAATCCAATACATCAATTTGATATATTGGACATATTACAAACACATAACTCTCACTGTTTTAGTTATAATACACGTATCACGCGATTCGTATTGCAGCCAAGATGAGGCAAATCAGGTCGCTGATGCACGTCAAAAGCCTTAAGATATAGAGAAAATTCTTAAGATTTAATTATAAAAAATTATGCGACAGCGTATCACTGTACATAAATATTATTTCTTTACAATACAACATCAAGTGTTGCCATAAATAATTCAAACGCCCCGTAATCGAGCATAGATAATAATACTACAACAAAATTTACACTCAATATGGACATATTTATTTCGTATTTTTTTTTTAGAATAAAAAATAAGTCCGCAACATTTAAAATTTATACAAAAAGCTTTGTCAAAATTAATACCCGTTTAGAACCTAAGCATCGCGCCTATGGTCTTTAGCACGTGCGACTGAAATCGCAAGAGAATGCGACTAAAGAGTCGCAACGTAAAGCGACTGAGTCGTCACGAAGTCGTAACCTGTTACAGGAATTCTGCGACTTATCTATTGGATTGTCCAGCGTGTTTTTCACATTCGTACATGCACCGGCAATCCTCATTAATGGAGTCTAAGGACATTAAACTTTCTTGAGATGTCCTAAGGCAAGATCTGCAACGAGAGTCCACTGAAGTGCCGCTCTGAGAATTTGCATCTTCAGAGACCGATTCCAATGACTTTAAACTCTCAACGGACGTCAATTTGTAAGACCTAAACTCCGCGGTCTCTTCTTCAGTCATATTTAACGCCAGTAGAGAGTCTCTCGCCATTCTGCCCAAACACGAAGTCTTTTTCTTCTTCTTGATGATACCGGAGTCCATTTTCGATAGAGGACACGGTTTGTTAAGACTCTCTGGCAAGGATTTCGGACTCGATCCACTTCTAGAGCGAAATTTGACACGCCTCTCGGGAATATCTCTTGGCGTTGTTGTCTCAGGTACTTTGAAAGCTATGGTTTTAATCTTTGGACTGTCCTTGTCGGTCTCCGCCAACCTTTTCGACAAATCCTCTAACGAGTTCGACTTTTTGATTTTCGCCCATTCAGGGATCACTGGTGAACTCTTGAGTCCCTTGATTTCCTTTACCAATAACACCTCAGGCACTTCTACAGCGTCGTCTATTACTAATTCTGGTGAAAGATCTAGGAATTGTTCCTTGTTTTCGGCCTCTATTAACTCTTGTGCTAAAGACCCTCGCTGAGATTTCACGTCGACTACAGAATGCTCTACATCAGGCTCGAAATCTTGGTTTTCGTAAATGAGATACGATAGAGCATCTTTGCCAACATCTACATTTTCTAATTCAGGCACGGTATTAATTTTCCTTGATTCAAATTTCTCCGTAACACTTTCAAGTGACTTGACTCCACTGTCAACCGATACATTGCTGTCGTCAACGACTCTGTCATCATCAATATAGGCCAATTGAACACAGTTATCAGCTGCCTCATCACACGCTTCTTCAACTGTTGCTATTGGTGCCAATTCAGTCTTTAGCTCCTCAACTTGGAGTTCAGGTTTGTCTAGCATAGACGTCACTTCCCACAATGGGCCCACAGCGGGTTGCTTCTTCTGTTTCTCTGATATTTCGAGTGCTAGAGTATTGCTTATACTCGATGTCAAAGTATTTTCAGGGCTAATATTTTCTTTGATTCCTCTAATAACTTTGCTAGGGAGTTTATCGACAGATGTGCCGGAATCAGGGCTGGGTTGCTTCTCCAACGAGTTCTCCGAACCCGAGGCCTTGAGTACGGATGCAAAAGACCGCGGTCGGTAAACCTCCACCGATTTTGGTTCATCTAACTTAACATCTAGAACTTTTGTTTTATCCTTATCTAATTCTTGGGATTCCTCCGGTTCTTTGGAGGAATTCTTATTGCTGTCGCCTGTTTGCGCGCTTGGGCTTTCGTATACGTTTCTGTTGAGGTCGTTGGGCTCAATGAGATCTGAATTATCACTCGCTCGCGGCTTGTTGCCGTTGGAGCTTGCGCTATTTACATTCTTCACGCTTACACCTAAACTTCTTTGTACTAAATTGTCATCGGTGGTTATTTCGGTAACTTTATCAACTACTTCTTGCGTCTCTTCGCTTGCAATCGGAGCGGGGAAAGTCTGGAATTCACTTAAAGTATTATCGGTATCAGTAGATGGTGTTTTACTATCGAGCTTCTTCGAGAATGATTCGTCAACGAATGATACTTGAACTCTTTCTGACAGAGTCGAATCGGTCGCCTCGGATAGACTGTCATTGTCATCTTTTTCTAATTTCTCCGTAGCACTACCCCAGGACCAGAAGGAGCTAGTCAAAGAGGAGTCTTTTCTTGGTGGCGTGTTAGATGCTGATTTCTTTTCTTCATCGCTCTGTGATGAAGTGCTTCTAGAGAATAAACTGCTTGGATGTTGGAACAGGCTGAGTAGCTTCTCTAAATGAGAAGGTAGTTTCATTTCCACCTTTTCCGGTTCCGGTCTCGGGATGTTAAAGCTAGGGGATGGAGCCACCCAGGAAATCTTTCGCATGCGATCTAACCCTTTGCTTTTTAAAGCAGGGACGTCTAATAAGCTGGAAGTTCTTTTAGGCGAAGTCAATGTTTCCTGTACTTGGAAGATTTCTGGTTTCCTCACAGTTTCCTTGAGGCTGGAGTTGTGTGTTAATGTTCCCTCATTAGAAGATGTGTCTTCCTTGTTTTCCGAGGGGTTTTGTAATGAGTATTCTATTCCAGAATCAGCCGAAGTTACCATGACTCTTTCCTGTCTTGCTGACTCTAAAGAACTCATGCTGGCTTCCAAACTAGATAGAGATCCATGGATTTTCTTTCCTCCAAAGATAATTGGTGAAACACTTTCATTCGAACTGACCGACATGTTGAGTAATCCGCTGTTAACTGGCGTCGTTTCACTGGTATTCGACTCTATACTACTCTCCGTTGACAAAGTTCCCACATCTCTTCTCCTATCCAACTCAGTATCGGACTCTACAGACTCGTGAATTATTATAGGCCTGGAGATTCGCTGATTCTGATTGTCTAACGCGTTCAGACTCTCCATAGAGCTCCCAGATATCTCAAGAGATGAACTGCTATCGCAGAAAGCACTGCCAACGAGTTTTTTGTTCATCAATCTAGAAACTTCTAGATCTGGACTGTCGAGGCTCGATTCGCTCTTATTCTTCTTTAAAACTACATCTCGAATTTTGACAGGTACATCATTAAACGTATCTACATTACTATCTATATCTATTTGCTCCGTCTGTGTGCAGTCATTAACTTTGAGAGTTCTCGTCCTAGGCGAAAAGTCCTGCATTTCTTGTATTATTATATTTCCTATATTTTCGGTGATTTCTTCTATATGTTTCATGGCATCACCAGCTCTTTCCCCGCTTGAAGACATATCATCTACTTTAATTTCAATAGATTTATTCACATTTTGGTCACTATGTACTTTGGCTGCATGTTCTCTATTTACACTACTCTGTACACTTTCGCGTTTAACAGTAAGCTCTACTTTGACGTCGACTACCTCCGTCTCGCTCACTTCTACACTAGATTTAGCTAACTTCGTCTCTGTCTTCAATAATTTATCTCCACCTATTACACTAACCACCTCACTATGAGATATATTCTCAGATTTATCTTTGAAATCTGCCTTTTCTCTAATAACACTAACGTTAGTTATAATATCACCTATTTTACTGCGATTACTATCATCGTCTGTCACTGTGACATTACTAGTAATAGCGTCACCTGTAACTTCTGATTTGCTATTTTTATTTGCCGCACTATCACTAAAATCTAATTTAACATCCGTCAATACTTCCTCGACCTTACACAAATCACTTTTCACTATCTTATCAACCTTCATTTCGTTTATTCCAGCTATAACTTCTGCAATATCTTTCTCTTTAAACAAGTAATCTTTACCAATAGCTTTGCCAGCATCCGCACCTTGAATAATTTCATCAGTAATCCCAGGTATATTTTCTTTAAAGCCTACAGAAATAAATGTAGTTTCCTTGAGATCAGAATTGAAATCATCCAACTTTGAAGAAATCATTGGCACATCTTTATTTAAAGGCTTTGGACAAATAACCTCTCTGGAAGTTTCTTGGCCAAAGGTATCTCCTGTTTTAGAACTGGGTGTATTGTTAGATTTTAATTTACATGTAACTTTTTCTGATACGTTTAATTCCTTAGGTTCAGGTTTAGATGAAAGTTCAGACATATAAATATCTTTAGAATCTGAAACAGCTAGGTTATCAAAACTGGCTGCTGATTTCGAATCCACACACAATGCTGTAGATTCTAAACTGGGCTTCTCCAAACTAATTAATTCTATATTTGATTTAAGAATTTCTGTACTGGATTCTGTTGCCAATTTTTCGTTATTTAAATTCTTTAAAACATTATCTTCCGTTGTAAGTTTAACCAGTTCATTTGAACTTTGTTTATCCTGTTCTATTTCGGAACTTGGTTTTATCTGTGCTGAAGGTTTTGAAGATTGAACCAGAACTTCTCTTTGTAAATTTTCTTTTACCACAACTGGTTCTATGCTAAACTTAGCTGGAATTGGTTCCGGCACAGGTTTATGAACAACTGCTTCTGATGTTGCTTTAATAGAAATTATGGGTTCTGAAGGTGCCTTAATTAGTGTTGGAGGTTCTGGGCTTGGTGTCGCTGTGGATGGTTCCGGACTTGATGAGGCAGTTGAAACCGGAGACGGTGTTAGAGTGGGATTGTACGTAGAGTCGTAGTTTCTTGTGACTGAGAATCGTGATGTTGCCCTCCTCGGTTGTGTGGCTGGATGGACTTGAATTTTCGGCGGCTCTGCGACCTGTAATAAAGCATTTTTTGTCAATATACATTATTTAGACAAAAGGTGAAATAAAGTCGAATTCATTTGTGAATGGGTTCCAAAAACTCGTTATTTTATTAGTAATTTGCTCCAGAAATAATTTGTTAATCTTAAATTTATAGCACCCACTCTCTTTAGTTGTGGGAGGTTTAGGCCTGAATTCCTCCTACGCTAACGTCGGTCGCGTACGTCGGTCGCGCGTACTAATGTACATTGTGTTCTATATAGCCCCACACTACGACGCTGACGACAGCGGCGCGTAGTTTGCTACGCGCCGCGTACCGCGCGCGTCGGTCGCGCTCGTCAGCGCCGCGTACAGGCTTTATTTCCGGATTACAATAATGAGGCGATAGTAAAAATAGGAGATCGGTAGCTCCTTTCCGAAATCCACTTAGCAGGTGACTGTACCGTATAGCGCTCGGTATCGCACTATGGTATTTTATTTCTCGCTGACGTACGCAACCGACCGTACGCGACCGATGTCAGCGTAGGAGGAATTCAGGCCTTATAAAAAAATATAATGTTAAGTATTATAAAATTGAGTTTTACCTGTACAACTTTAAACCTCGACGACGTTGAGCAATACGAAGGTCTCGTCGGTGTCGATGGACTCGAGCTGTCCGAAGACTCTCTGTCCGGAGTCACCCTTGTCACCTGAGAAGTTTTAAAATGTCATTATTAAGGGTTACGATTATAATAGTCTAGTTTATATAAAAATAAGTCTCCCCTGTATTCTGTGTACATATATGTATCTTAATGTAAGTGCATAAAAAGAAAATTATTAGAAATAAAAATTATTATTGTCTTTCAAAGACACTTGTTATATTACATTAATATAGGTCTTTCAGTTTATTTATGAAAATTTAATGTATGCAAACGAAAACAAAAATGGTTATGTATATTAAAATTTTGATGTGTATTCTGTAAATAACAGAAACAAGCACAAACAACTGTGAATGGATACATGTGTATGCACGCGTGTGTTGTATGCGTGTGCGCGTGTACGTGTACGCGTGTACGTGTACGTGTCCGCATGTGCGTGTGAGCGCGTGTACGTGTCCGCATGTGCGTGTGAGCGCGTGTACGTGTCCGCATGTGCGTGTGAGCGCGTACGTGTCCGCATGTGCGTGTGAGCGCGTGTACGTGTCCGCATGTGCGTGTGAGCGCGTGTACGTCCGCATGTGCGTGAGCGCGTGTACGTGTCCGCATGTGCGTGTGAGCGCGCGTGTACGTGTCCGCATGTGCGTGTGAGCGCGTGTACGTGTCCGCATGTGCGTGTGAGCGCGTGTACGTGTCCGCATGTGCGTGTGAGCGCGTGTACGTGTCCGCATGTGCGTGTGAGCGCGTGTACGTGTACGCATGTGTGTGTGAGCGCGTGTACGTGTACGCATGTGCGTGTGAGCGCGTGTACGTGTACGCATGTGCGTGTGAGCGCGGGTACGTGTACGCGTGTCCGTGTACGCGTCCGCATGTGCGTGTGAGCGCGGATACGTGTACGCATGTGCGTGTGAGCGCGGATACGTGTACGCATGTGCGTGTGAGCGCGGGTACGTGTCCGCATGTGCGTGTGAGCGCGGGTACGTGTACGCGTGTCCGTGTACGTGTCCGCATGTGCGTGTGAGCGCGTGCGTGTCCGCATGTGCGTGTGAGTGCGTGTACGTGTCCGCATGTGCGTGAGCGCGTGTACGTGTACGCATGTGCGTGTGAACGTGTACGCATGGGTGTGAGCGCGAGTACGTGTACGCATGTGCGTGTGAGCGTGTGTACGTACGCATGTGCGTGTGAACGTGTACGCATGTACGTGTGAGCGCGGATACGTGTACGCATGTGCGTGTGAGCGCGGGTACGTGTACGCGTGTCCGTGTACGTGTCCGCATGTGCGTGTGAGCGCGGTACGTGTACGCATGCGTGTGAGCGCGTACGTGTACGCGTGTGCGTGTGCGTGTCCGTGCATGTGTGGGGCGTGTGTGCGAGTACTGACGGAGAAGCGCGAGTGCTGCGCGAGGGGCACGGGGCTGCCGGCGGGCGAGGGCGCGGGCGAGGGGGCGGGCGAGGGCGCGGGGGAGCGCAGCCGCGCCGGCCCGCTCCACCGCCGCTCCTCCTCGGTGCCGCCGCTCTGCAACACAACACATATTGTCACTGCGAGAAACAACGACTGCTGCCTCAGGGTGCTGCCGCTCTACACACGCTACAAAACGACCACTCCGTAAAAACATTTAAATAAATAGCGACTCTTGATCAGAGTTACGTAGATACGACACCTTGTATGTGTCTCTTACTACCTACGTAACTCTTATGCGACACCGTGTAATGTTAGGATTGACGTCTCGTACGAATATTTCTCGTGACGACTTACATGCATTATAGATGGCACACAGAAACCTACTAAATGAGCCTACCGAGACCCTATTTACAAAAATGTATGAAATCAACAAATAACTTAATATTGAAATATGTCGTTTCATTCATTCATATAGTTTTCTATTATCATTAACTAAGAAAGTTCAAATAAAACGATATCACAATCTTGCTCGAAGGACCAACGTATTAAACGTGATAAAAAATTTACTGTTTTACTTAATTATACTAAACAGTAATTTATTTATTGTTTTGTTATATTAGGTACTATTTAGCTTTAATAAAACTTAAAGAATTGTCTGTTGTTTGTTATATCAATAATTATTACTGGACAAGAAAGGTATTTCATCTTTCAAAAAATTCTCTCTACAACCGTTTCCAGTTATAGAGAGAATTTTTCTTAATTGTAACGTTTGACAAGCGCATGGACTATAGCATTACCAAATTACGTCGGAGTGTGAGTATTTTATATACGACGTAAAGAAAAATACTGACATCTGCCGCCTCTTACGACAACGGTGGGACAAAATGGGATGATGGATTTCTCTTACGCTATTACCACACGGCATGATTAGGTTGATGAGGCACCATTGATTAATATTATTGCATTATTTATAGTGCAGACACTGCTGTCTCACTCACTCACTCACCGACTCACTCACCCGCAGCAGACACGCGGTGTGGCAGGTGAGACTGATCTTCCTGTGCAGACGTTGCGAGGGAGTCGGTTCATTACGGCGGCACAGCGAACGAATCTCCCGGGTCAACTTCGAAACTGCGTTCATCTCTTCACTCCGCGATGATGTCCCGTTGTTCACCTCCTGATTTATACGCATTTTTAACAATTTTATATACATTACGCTCTTATTCATAAGAATTACAAAGGCAATAATCAATGAGGCGGTCAATAATTGCCTGATTCTACGGAACAGTTCCAAAATGTCAATTGAGGTTTTTACTTTTTTATAAAATAAGGGTGACAAACGAGCACACAGTCCACCTGATGGTAAGTTGATGCTGTGGCCCATACACATCTACATATTATATCGTCGAAGAATCAAAATGCAGATCCGTTGTCATCCCTAAGGACTAAGATGGAATCCTCGTTACCAGTAAAAAGGGTCTCCGGTTTTCTACACTCACCATATGGAACACAGTAGCATTAAGCTGCTACTTTCCCCGGTCGAGTGCAAACATAATATAGCTGCAGCATGGCTCTGCTACATATAATTATTCCAATCTTAACACTATATTCATTAACATATGAGATAATCCAAGGTCAGCTTTGTAGAACGCTCCATAGAGTATGGTAATATTTAGAAAGGACCCCTCAGAACCAAAGAGTATATAATCACTACGTATATTCAGAATCATAGTTAAGAGTGCTCAGAACAATTCTTTTTAAATGTTATTTGTAAGAATTATACAATTAAATTTTATTAGAATTAGTTTCGTTACTAAATTACGCTTCTCTAAATTAAGAATTTACTTCAAATGACGAGTTTCCACCTTTACCCACGCGTCGCGTTTACTTCACGTTTTCTTCGCCGAATACAAATAAAATAAAATTAAGTGGATACAAAAGAAAGTTTGTTGTTAGTTTTTATATAAAAGGTAAGTAATTTAAGTAAACTTTTAAAAACACTGTTTTTAAAAGTTATTTGCTATATTTTGTTTCGTAACAATTTTATACACTTTAAAAAAATTCCATTTCAAATACTGTGTCGTTCACGTATCACTTTATATTTAATAGTCAGATTTAACCGAAAATTAAGTTATCACTATAAATCATGAAAAAACGCAAATTTTCATATTCCACAAAGTCCAATGTGTGAAAATTACGTTTTATGTTATAATTTCGATATATAGCGAACACTATGGTGAAGTTGTTTTCAATAATAATTTAAAATCAAAAATTTTGTACAACCGACTTCAATATAAATTATTAAGAATAACTCAAAAACGATTGGTCAGACCTTGATCAAATTTATATGAAACCGGTTCACTCAGAAAGAAGTTATGAGGTAACACACATAAAAAAAAACATACAGTCGAATTGAGTACCTCCTCCTGTTTTAAATGGGTAAAAAAATGGCGTTGGTCAAAGATAGCGTAATAAAGTATATGCCTATGATTTAATTTATTTTTTATTTTTAAGAGGCTCCTACTGAGTATATCGATATAATTATATTATATACATTCAAAACCGGATATAACGATATTGAAGGGACCATATAACTTCGGATGTTATATCCGATAGTTGTTATAAGCAATATACACAAGTATACAAACATAAAAATATTTATTCTGGAAAACTTGCAGGACCAACAGTACAGCTTATAGACTACAATTAGTTTTTAAAGTAATCGGTCATTTTGGTCTGTTTTTTTTTAAGCTGAGTCTGAAATGTGTTTTGCATTTTACGTTTCATTCTCGTCAAGATTGCTTGATTATCATCAGCATTAAACTCTTCGTTAAAAGCAACAAATTTTTGTAAAACTATTATAGCATTAATAGCCTCGCATAGTGCTGTTGGTTGGAACTGCTCTTGGGGGTCTTCGTTTTCTTCGTCAGTGTTACGATTATTACTTTCAGCTTCTGAAAGAATCTCTTCCTCAGGCACACGCCAACATTGTCATCTATTCCAATAAATTTCTATTTCAATCAATGGTCTGTGGTAGTAGATCTGTGTAACTGAGCAGCCAATTGAGCTAGTGGTAAGTTGTCATCTTCATCTGTAGGAGATTTTATCATTCTCGCTTGCGGAATATCATCATCGTCCTCTTTGTGATTGAGAGAGATCTTTAAAATGCGTGGCGAAAGCACCATGGTGGTCTGTGTGACCTTTTCCCAAGCTTCCGATATCATTAGAATTGCATCTAGAACGCTAAGACTTTTGTATCTTCGCCGTTTTCAATATTCTGAAGCATTTGGAGTACTTGAAGTTTTCTGTACTGTGTTTTAAAGCTTTATCACTCCTTGGTCCATGGGTTTGTAATAGAGGTGACATTGGGCGGTAAAAACGAGTTTTATGCATTTTAGGTTGAGGACTACAGGGTGAGCAGGACAGTTGTCTACTAGGAGAAGAGTTTTGTTTCCTCTAGATTTCAATTCTGGATCCCAGTTTCGCAGCCATTTTTCAAAAATAAGCGATGTCATCCCGGATCTAGTGTTGTTTTCATATGTTACAGGCAACGAGTGTATGTTCTTGAAGCAACGCGGTATTTTAGCTTTTCCTATCACTAATAGTTTTTTTTTCCACGATTCAGTCATGTTCGCAGCAACCAATACTGTAATTCTGGTTTTAGACAACTTCCCACCGTTGCATTGCTCACCTTTGAATTTTAGTGTTTTGTCAGGGGTTAAATTAAAAAACAATCCGGTTTCATCCGCATTAAAGATTTCTTTTGGTTTGTATCCTTCGTACAGTGTAGGCCACTTATGAGAGAGCCACTCTTCAGTCACACCTTCAGGAACGCCAGCCGCTTCACCACAAACTTTTCCAGCCACAATATTATGACAAGCACGGAAATGTTTTACCCAAGACGACGAGACTCAAAATTTTCCTTCCCCATAAGCCGAGCGAAGTCGTTGGCTTTTTGTTGCAGGATCGGACCACTTATTAGACGTTGTTTGCCCTCTGATGTTTAAACCATGTTAATAAAGCCTCTTCCATAACTTTATGTTAAGATAGCGATCACTGCCTGTGTAAAGAGTGTTGCTGAATTAATGATTGTTCCACAAAATCTGGTAGCTTAAATTTTATCAAGAATATTTCATACATCTTTGTGGGAAGCATAAATAGCAAATATGTCAATACTAATATTCTTTAGAAGGTTTTAGTTTATTTCGAAGGATATTTAAATGTATTCTTTGATTTCAATGAAATGTTTAGGGAATAATCAGTTGGACAGACTGATGGCAAGCATGGTAACACCACTCAAAATGTCATGTAATAAGTTATAATTATAAACATGTCCGCAGATGTCATCGCTTGCGCCGGTGTTATTTGTGTGATATTTTTGTGATTTCCAGTGCAGTGAGTACACTAGTTATTGTTTTTCCGTTGAGTTGAGCTTTTGTTCCTCCGGTTAATTCATATTACTGTGAACTCAAGTTACTGTGAATCGTTAGTTGTTTGAACTGAGATAGGACTCCTTGTGCTGTTTAGTTTTATTTGGGACAGGACCTTTGTGTTAAGTGTTGTCTAACTGTTATCACTATGTCATCAGACAAGCATTGCTGCGTTCCTGGATGTAAGGATACTGAAGGTATATATTGGCTTAATTACTTGGTTATAACCTAACATAACTGTTCCAAGTTTTGGTGTGTTTTGTGTGTTATGGTACATGTCCCAATTCAAGGCGCGTAAAATAGACACAATTGAAAACATATTGGTAGTACCCGTTATCGGGTAAAAGTTGCCTTCGAAGGTTAATGTGGTTAGACAATCCACAGTCATTAATCTTAAAGTTTATGATTTTTTTTATAAATAGGACGAACCACTAACACTTGAGCTCGGTCAATAGAAAACAATAATTGTTTAGAACTGTACTGCTAGAATCCCTTTTAATGTTATACGAGGGTGGATTGAAAAGTACTCGGCCTAACACAGATCCATTCAATTCTAAAAATCAAATCTACCCACATTATTTAGTTCAGTTCAGACTAGTTCATTGTGTGAAGTTCGAAACGTGTGCGATAATTAGTTGTGATTTTATAAATTTATTAACAAAGTAATCGGACATAATTTCCGCGAATGGAGCAAATCGAGCAGCGTGCCGTCATTAAGTACCTCCATAAGAAGGGCTATCATCAAAAGCCATCCATGATGACATGGTCAGTACATTAGGCGATTGTGCTCTGTCATATTCATCCGTCAAAAAATGGATAGCAGAATTTAAGCGTGGTAGAGAGAGTGTGAAAGATGAACCCCGCTCTGAAGGCCTTCGACGTCAACTACTGACGAAAATATTAAAAAGTACTTGATTTAATAATGGAGACCGCAGATTAAAAATTAGAGATAGCCGAGATTATAGGCATCTCTTATGAACGAACTCAAAACATCATTGTCAACGAGTTGGGTTTCCACAAGGTGTCTGCGAGGTGGGTTCCGCGACTGCTTTCAGTTGAACAAAAAGGACGCGATTGACTATTTCACGCGACTGTTTGGAGTTATTTGAAGCCGATGCAGATGATTTTTGAATCGTTTTGTTACTATGGACGAAACATGGGTTCATTACTGTACACCGGAAACAAAACAACAATCAAAACAGTGGAGAAGACCTGGTTCACCACCCCTAAAAGGCTAAGTCGATTTTGTCGGCAAATAAGGTGATGGCTTCAGTATTCTGGGACTCGAAAGGTGTGATTATGATTGATTATCTTGAAAGGGTCAGACTATAAACTCTGATTACTACTGCACCTTACTACGTCCTTTACGAGAGGAAATAAAGAAAACGTCGAGGAATGCTCAGAAGAAAAGTCCTGTTTCATCAAGATAACGCCCGTGTTCACACGTCAGTACAGTCAATGGCTGAAATTCACAACTGTGGCTTTGAACTGTTACCGCATCCGCCGTATTCACCTGATCTGGCACCATCAGACTTCTTTCTGTTCCCTAACCTAAAAAGCACTTGGGAGGTCAAAGATTTTCGACAAACGACGAGGTCAAAGCAGCTGTAGACGCATATTTTGACTCTAAGGAAGAATCATTTTTTTCAACGGTCTAAATGCTTGGAAGGAGGTGGCAAAGTGTATTGAACTTGATGGTGATTATGTAGAAAAAATAAAAATATTACTGATTTAGTATGTGTTTATTTTCTTGGTTAGGCCGAGTACTTTTCAATCCACCTCGTACCTGATGTCACCAATATTATAAACAAGTTGTAAGCTTGACTATTGATTTAAAATGGTTGTCGATTACACGGGACTGATTTTTCTGCAAGCAAGATAATATTTAATCCAAAAAATAAATTTTACTTTGAGTGACTTTTTGTTTGTTATTTTTCGATTGACCTATCTTCAGATTAGCTAATTTTTTTGCCACACCATAAACTATAACATAAATTTTTTAACTGTTTTAACCTCTCATATTCATTATATGATTTTCTTCCTAGTAACATCCCCTGTCCTATAAATCTTAAGTTGTACAAACTCTTGATTTCATATCTATACTCTATACAAATAAATAAAATTGAAGTTTCTGTTTGTAATATCAAAACAGCTTTTTACTTATTGCATATGAAAGTATATACAGTACATATAACAAAAAGCGAATTTTTAAAAATTTTGTCTGTTTGTTTGTTCCGGCTAATCTCTGAAATGGCAGGACCGATTTTGATGGGACTTTCACTGGCAGATAGCTGATGTTATAAGGAGTAACTTAGGCTACTTTAATTTTAGAATAATTATTAGGGTTCTGCGCAAAAAAATTAAAAACCTAAATTACAAGCGGGTGAAGTAGCGGGGAACAGCTAGTCCATTAATAACATTAAGCTTACATCCTTTTATAATTTCAAATTTTTAAGGATTACATGATTTGTTTTTTAGGTATACATCAAGTACTTCATAGGTTCCCAAACCCTGAAGGGGATAGAGAACGGTTCAACAAATGGTTATATGCAATTGGTGGTGACATTTTGAACCTGGAAAATGAGCACATATACAAGTATCGTCGTGTGTGTCGCTCACATTTTGAAGACAAATATCTATGTCGCAACAACAAAATTAGCAACATTGCTGTGCCAACATTAAATATGCCAGGTTTGTTTATATCCATTTTATATCTATAATTCTATATTAAGAGGGAATTTTAAGCAAGTATATTTATTTTTATATAATTCATACCTTAAGTCATACCACAAAGCTATCATTGCTGTATTTATGTTTGTATTTATTGTGATATTATTATTTGTGGCTCTACTTAAGTATTTATCCTCTCTGTTTCAGCACCATTATCACTAAAAAGAATAATTGAAATGATGAAAACCCTGGTTACAAGGGTATCAAATTGATCCCTAAGTTGACTGAAAATCACGTCAACCCTGAAAAAATAAATAAAATGAAAGTGAAATTCGCCTCTCAAATATTTAGCCGTACTGTGGCATCTAACATGGGATATTTAGCAGGTAATGTTTGGTTCATTTTAGTTTATGACAGTGCCACTCTTTTCCCATTACTAGTGATCCGCCCCGGCTTCGTACGGGTGATATCTAGATCTCGAGATCAGCGCCACCTACCGGGTCTAACTATAGCTAAAAACCATCCTGATGACCCCATAAGTACCCCATAAATTTTTAATAAAAATCGGTTAACCCCTTTAAGAGGAGAAGAATTACGAACACACAAACACACTTGAATTTTTCTACTAGCTGGCCAGGCAGCAATTGTTCTGCCATTTCCGACGACCTTTAAAAATGTAAAATCTTCAAATTCGCAATAAAAATATTGAAGGTTACTTATCGAGATAAATCCTATCCTATCTCTCAAGTTGGACTAAATTGCACACAGTGTGGAAAATTTTATTAAAAATCATTGAAAATCACGGACAAACAATGTGACACTTCATTTTTTATATATAAAGAAAGATGGAGCGTAGTTATGTAAAATTTTTCTCTAGACAGCGTCATTGACTGTGGAAATTTACGGCACTTCCCAATATCATCCTATAATCCATTCTTAGTGGATAATAATAAAAATCACAGATAGATAAGTTATTAGATATGACTGCTAAATGACACCTTTTCAGCGCTATAAACTCAACTGTAATCCCTGTAACCCTTCTTAAGATAGTCAACAGAATATTATCTTTAGAAAATATTCTGGCTGTTTCACAAGCTGAGTTATGAATAGTTTTTATTTCATGTTTCAGATAAGGACATACTGCCCACAGAATGCAAGGACACGGCGGATCTTTTAATTTTCATGGACAACATATTCGATTCGGTCAATGGAAGTAATGTGAAGAACAAATATGCGAAACCCTTACTTGGTCCAGTAAAACCTAACTCTGTCCACCATAAAACATGGGTGGAAGCCATACAAATGTTTGAAACAATGTCGTTCATAACTGCCAGTGGTAAAAATAAACTGTTCCACTGTGTAATTGGGTATGGACATTGAAAGGAATTCAAATGTTGTTAAAGAAATTAAAAGATAAGCATAATATATCGTCGGTATGGTTGCGGCACCTGAATCAGGATCTATTAGAAAATTTCTTTAGCGCGGTGAGAAGCCATGGCTGTCGCATACTTGCGATCAATTCGAATCAGCTTTCGCCACACTTTTAATCAACAATTTAAGCAGTGTCCACACCCAAGGAAAAAACTGTGAAAATGACTTATGTAATGCTTTATATTCTTTCGTACTCAACGAAAATACTAAAGCCACGTCGACCAGCATTAATCTACCAAATATATTAGATATTAATTTAGAAAGTGTAGAGATTAAAAAAAATGACCCTAGGGTATTTGCTCCTCTACAATATGTCAGTGGCTATTTTTTGAAAAAAGCTAAAACAAAAATTTTTAAAAATTGCTCTCTTTGTAATACTGTCTTTTGTAGTGATGATCAAATTGAATATATAAAATACAGAGAGTATGCAGGTCGACGATGGCTTTGTTCTCCCAGTAATAAGTTAATAGAGCTAATTTCAAATTTACAAGATATTATAAATCATATAGTTAAAGAAAACTTAGAAGCTCTCTATTTAAAAGAAATTTTAAAGATGTCTATTGTCACATTAATCGATTTTGATTTTATACAATGTGTCGTTCATAAAAATAAAACAATTGAATATTTACTCAATACTGTCATTCGTTTCATGACTTATAATTATTGTAAAGTAATAAATAGAATATTATCTGGGAGACATGATGTTGAGGACGAAGAAGATAAAGTGCAAATAAAAGCTAAAAAATATCATAAAAAATGTTTTAAAAGGAAAAAATAAACTATTTACAAGCAGGAAGGAGAGGTAGAGCTAAAACCTTAATATAGCTGTGGTGTACAGCTATATTAAGGTTTTAATCAACTCGATCGGGAAGGGCCATGCTTTCACAGAATTCCAGCGTAAAATAGAGCTCAATGCTGTAGAGATAGATGTAGATGTAGGTAGAGACCGAAGACCCTTTTTACTGGAAATGACGCATTACAGCTTAGAATTCAGGGGTTACAACGCATCTGCATTATTTTTTTATAAGATAGGGTGAGAAACAAGCACACAGTCCACCTGATGGTAAGTGGTTGCTGTGGCCCTTAGACATCTACATCTATCCTCGTTTGCGAATCAAAATGCAGATGCGTTGTCACCCGTGAAGACTAAGATGGAATGCCTCTTTTCCAGTAAAAAGGGTCTCCGGTTCTCTACACTCACCTTACGAAACACAGCAGTGTTAAGCTGCTATTTTACGCTGGTATTCTGTGAGGCGTGGTCCTTCCCGGTCGAGCCGACCCATTCGTGTTACAACTATACTACTAATATAGCTGCAGCATGACCTACCACGTATAAAATGTATGCATGATGGAGGTGGACAGTATGGGCCACAACATCCAACTATAAGCAGGTGGACTGTGTGCTCGTTTATTACTCTTATGCTATAAAATTGGTAATTGCGTTTGTAATGTTGCATCAAACATACTTTTTAATGTATGATACATGGGCGGAAATAGTAAATGTAAATACTACCCAAATTCACAAAACATTTTCTTATAATTTTCATGATTTTTAAATGGATATTTACATTACAATAACTATTTTACTTAAATCAACAAAGTATAGCAGTTGACCATGATCATGTCCTCTAAGAAAATCAATATACAGCAGGATTGCCAGATGTAGTTAAAAATGTCATTAACCAATGGATGTTTTCGAATCAAAAATCAATTATAATAATCTTTGTAGTTTTGTACTTGTAGTTTTTACCACAGAAAGTAGCAAAAGATGACTCAAATTGGTCGCATTTTAAACTAAACTGCACAAAAATAAAATTTAAATATAAATGTCTCACAAAGTGTCTCACAATTCCAAATGAACTTAATTTTGTTATTGTATCATTGTATAATTTCAAGAAATGACGCTTATAATTTTAAATAAAACGTACAATTTTTAGCTACATAATTGGAGTGTTAATTTTGTTTTACCTTTGTTTCACGTTTTTCCCTTTGTATGTCGGGGATAAGGATCATCTTGGCGAATCATTAATTTCTATATTTATGTTAAATAAATGTTATATGTACTGATTCTCATAATTGTAAATGCGCTCTTTTTTAAATAAATCATGTAATCATATTAAAGAGTTTTATTTATTTTAATTATTAATATTTATGTGATCAGTAGATATATGTACACACATATATATATATATATATATATATATATATATATATATATATATATATATATATATATATATATATATATATATATATATATATATGTGTGTGTGTGTGTATATATGTATATATATATATATATATACATGTATATATATATATATATATATATTTAGCAAAAGTTGCTTACTTCTGGTAAGAGATGGCGCTAGTTGTGCATTACCATTTTTAAGGTCGAAGATAGGTCTCTATTTCAGTATATATAAAGGTACTCTGTGCGCGACACTGACGCGGGACACGTGCGCTGTGCGCTCGCTCGGAGCGGGAACAAGCAGCATGTCCCGCGTCACGTAATATGTTGCGGGCCATGTTGCGGGTCACTGTGCAACGTTGCATCGTCACGTAGATTGAGTGTTCCGCGTCATGATGCAGGACAAAATGTCCCCCAGTGTATCAGGGGCTTTAAGCTGCTACTTTACGCTGATATTTGAGCGTGAAAGCGTGGTCCTTCCCCGGTCGAGTGCAAACATAATATAGCTGCAGCATGGCTCTGCTACATATAATTATTCCAATCTTAACATTATATTCATTAACATAAATAGACAAGACGATGCTTAGCGCAAGATTTTGTAAGGAGTACCGGAGTGTAACATACAACATCATCATCGTCATCATTACAGCCCTTCGCAAGTCCACAAGTGAACATAGGCCTCCAACAAGGAATGTAACAAAACATGGTCCTAAGAACCTGCATCCATCGATCAGTTCAGTTCTTCAAGTTGGCCCATTGCCACTTTAATCTGTCAAGTGTTGGACTTATACATGAGATAATCCAAGGTCAGCATTGTAGAACGCTCCATAGAGCATGGTAATATTTAGAAAGGACCCCTCAGAACCAAAGAGTATATAATCACTACGTATAGTCAGAACCATAGTTAACGAGTGCTCAGAACAATTCTTTTTAAATGTTATTTATAACAATTATACAATTAAATTTTTATTAGAATTAGTTTCGTAACTAAATTACGCTTCTCTGAATTAAGAGAATTTACTTCAAATGACGAGTTTCCACCTTTACCTACGCGTCGCGTTTACTTCATATACTTTAGTCTATTTTCTTCGCCGCGTGAGTGTAAGAGGCAACTACAAATTAAAAAAAATTAAGTGGATACAAAAGAAAGTTTGTTGTTAGTTTTTTATATAAAAGGTAAGTAATTACACTGTTTTTAAAAGTTATTTGCTTATATTTTGCTTCGTAACAATTTTATACACTTTATAAAATTTCCATTTCAAATACTGTGGGATTCGTTAGATTTGCCTTAGTTGTAGAAGTGACATATAATAATATTTTAATTGTTTTTCTTTTCAGTAAACTTGTTTGGTTTTGTTATTTATTACTGTTTTAACCATTGAACTTGTTTACGCAACTTTTGTTTAATAAATTGTTTGATGCCGATATTTGATGACTTTTTTTACACAAAAATATTTTTCGAAATAATAAAATTACCCCCTCCCTCTCCTTACAGTTTCCTTCCACTGCTGGCCATGGGCCATGGAAATAAAGGGGAGCACAAAATTTTACTGTCACAAATATCACCCACCTTTGCAACGCTGCCCTAAACATCGCACGGAGCATCCGCGTTCTACCGAGATTAAATTTAGAAAAAAAATTCGTCTTTTTTTCCTCCCACATTTTTTTATAAAAATCCCCGCTGAACATAGGCCTACACTATATGCTTCATAGAGGGTATATTTGCCATAGTTGCCACGCTTGGCAAGCGGGTTTTTCGCTGCTGCCCATCTCCTGATTTATTTCCCTCTGTTGTCTCTAGATATGAGTGATAAATAAAGTCGAGAACGCAATAATTCTACTATCTATCTCACTCGTCGCGTCGTCGTCCTTAACGTTCCGCGTTATATTGTAATCTTTGGTTCCGCGTTCGTTTACAAACGTAGACAGAGACAAAACAGTCCTTACCGTAGTTGCAAGCAACTGCAAACATTTCACTCGACGAAAACGCAATTCCATTCCATGTTAGATAAGTTTCGTCCTTTAAGCCGTCTTCAAACCAGTTGCAACGAGTCGTCGGGAAAACGGTTGCGTTTGTCCGTCAAAAATTTGATAACGACCCACCACTAGTTTTGTGGCATGAAATGAGGCATTCCATCTTAGTCCTCAGAGGTGACAACGCATCTGCAGACCTTCTTTACTGTTGTTGGCCACAGGGGTCCTTAACTGTAGTAGTCATTTACCATTAGGCGGACTGTAAACTCGTTTGTTGGATCAGGGCCTCTAGGGACAAAATCTTTACATGTGAAGTCTGCTAATACACGCTAGAATGACGGCTCCGTGGCGCAGGGGCTTAGCTGAGGGCCGCCGCGCCGGTTTGAATTCCGCGCGTGTACAAGTGTTTGTATACATACGTATTGGTCTACAAGTAATTGTTCCGGGTCTGGATGTTTGTCCTTGTAAACCCCAAGATACAAGAGAAAATCCTAGTGTACCCCCACGCTTAACAAAATACTTATAGAGACCCCTTCCCAACTCAAAAGTGATAGAATGATGATCGTTACTACGAACTTGGACAATGAAGCGGCGAAAGTGGCGACGTGGCTGCCGACGGCGGGGTGTATGAGGATTGTGCCACCAGCGCATCTGACAACTGCGCTACACCTGCGTCCTGGAACATATATGTAAATAACAAATATGTAAATAATATATTCGTAATAGGTACAGAGAGCCTAATATTATATACATAATAGGTATAACTAATCTATGGTATTATATTATTAGATATTAGTGACCCGCCCTGGCTTCGCCTGCGTAAAATCTATTAATGTGGCGTTATTTAGATTTAAGATAATCAAACACCTTTTTTTTTTCAGATAAATTATAGGCCTTTATCACAATCGGTTCAGCTACTCCAAATTTAATCTGGACAGACATTCATATAGACAGATAAAAGCCAAATTTAAAAATTTGGAAAAGCCAAAGTGCACGCATCATGAGCAATTTTTTAAAATAACTTTTAAACGGTGTTGAGTTCAATAGTAAAATCAATAGGATCCTCCTTAGAATATATGGAATCTTATTTAATACTATATATCTCAATCTATTGCTTACATTTCTATTAAGGAGAAGGAGTTTTGGCGGGAACTTGATCGCCGGCGGTTTGTTGCTCCTGGGTACAATGGTTTGAAGTGGATTTTGATATGTAAAAGTAGTGCGATTTTGTATATTAAGTGTCTGCGTATGTGAACTATTAGTAGAAACGGTGAAACAAATGCTGTGATGGTGATGTGATTTTCAAGATAAGGTGTTTTGTCTGCTTAGGCGCTCTGAGATACCATCGCCAATTGTCAGCTGCCTGCTGACTCAAGTTGCCGTCAAAATCTCCCAAGGGCTGCACAATGTGACGCATCAACATATTGTGAAGCAGTGTACTATGAAGGATAATTATACATTGTAACTTCAGGCTCAGAAGGGCTAGAACCCAGAGCCGTAAAGCCAGTTATAAAAAAATTAAGCGAGAAGACTCACCGACGCACAGACGAACGGACGGCAGTTCATAAATTTTTCAATTACATTTTTGTTATGTAATCTAAAGTGAATCAATTAGAAAATAAACTAATCTTATAATTCAATGTCTGTTATTATGGTAACGTTAATAATAATATAGATTTGATGTCTAGCTAAAGGTATAAGAACGATTTTATGTAGCGAAATTGCCCACATTTAAAAAAACTAGAAATAATATTGTTACATACTTACATATATATTGCACAATTATATTGTAAATGTATGGGTCACCTAAAAATGCTTGGCACTGGCACCATATTTAAGCCAATGAATGAATCATCACCTGCAGCCTGGTGCAGATGGTGAGCAAGGCGGCGAGCGGAGGCGCTGCGTCGGGCCCCAGGCGCGCCGCCTGCAGGCCCAGCGACACGAGCGCGCCCACGTTGCCCACGCTGCCCACGTTGCCCACGCTGCTCACGTTGCCCACGTCGCCCACGCAGCTCTCTTGCAGCGCACGCACCGCTTCCGAGCCCAGCGCATTGCGGCCCACGTTTAGCACGCACAGCGATTGCGATGAACGCTGCAACCGAAATGATTTAGAATAAATAACTAGTATCGTCTGTTGTCGAAATTCGATCAATAGATGTCGCTAGTTGGGACTGAGGGTAGTCACACGGTGTCATCGTCAATTTTCGATCACCCCGGCACCAATGAAATTGTTAAATTTAATTTTAAGTGCAATTTTACCCAAATATATCAAATACATGGAAAGTTCGCCAACAAGTTGTCATGCAATACAATGGAATATTTTCTCAATAACCCTCCCAGAAATAAGATTAGGCCTGTGCCCAGCAGTGAGACGTAAAGGGGCTGTAACTTTAACGTGTTTTTATAATGACACCGTGTTATTATGTAATTAATGTATGTAAATTGCCTCCATAAGGGTAACCAACATATTTTCTTCCATCCCTTTGAAACACCAGCATTGAACTCAGAACTAACTTAAAAACATCAAGTTTTCAAGAGGTACTCCCTTTTTACAAGTGGGACCAGCGCAGCTGTGGCTAAAAAGATCACCACCACCTCTACAATACACAATGCCAGTAAAATTACAGGCTGTAAGGCAAATTGAGGGGTCGGCTCAACTATAAAAGGACCATGGCTCTTACGAAATACCAGCATAAATATAGCATCTGCTACTGTGTTTCGTGAGTGTAGAGAACCGGAGACCCTCCTTACTGGTGACAAGGCTTAATCGATAATGATAGTAGTATAGTATCTGTAGGTCACAGCATCTACTTACGAAGGCTGACGCTTTATCGAGTGGACTGTATGACTGTTTGTCATTCTCACTTCTATAAAAAATATCCATGTTAGTCTTCAGGTTCGAATAAGCACCGGTTTCCTCTTATCTGAAGTAATTACATGTGTGCCTAGGCCGAAATGAAAGTATACTTACCAACACTTTTCCAAGATGAACTGCGCAGTTTCTCGTGAGCTGATTGTTCCATAACACAAGAAAAGCCAGACCCCGGGACTCGTAGCCACTTACTGCGAAAGAATACTAAATTAAAATTGATTGATAGAAGTCTAAAGTCTGTTGTAAGAGTTGATAAATTTTATGTCACACTCATGGCAATACTTAAGCGACTGTCGCTTAAGTATTGCCATGAGTGTGACAGTTTTGTGCAGAGGTGGGCGTTGCGGCGACGAACCGTTTAGAAACATCGTTTTGTGTTCTGCGACTATGAAACCGTTTTACGTCTTGGGTACAACCAGTCTTCGAATTACTTGGTGCGATTTTTTATTTTACGCCTATGAAAATAAAGTCGAAAACGCAATGATTCTACTATCTATCTCACTCGTCGCGTCGTCGTCCTTAACGTTCCGCGTTATATTGTAATCTTTGGTTCCGCGTTCGTTTACAAACGTAGACAGAGACAAAACAGTCCTTACCATAGTTGTAAGAAACTGCAACCATTTTACTCGACGAAAACGCAATTCCATTCCATGTTAGATAAGTTTCGTCCTTTAAGCCGTCTTCAAACCAGTTGCAACGAGTCGTCGGGGAAACGGTTGCGTTTGTCCGTCAAAAATTTGATAACGACCCACCACTAGTTTTGTGGCATGAAATGAGGCATTCCATCTTAGTCCTCAGAGGTGACAACGCATCTGCAGACCTTCTTCACTGTTGTTGGCCACAGGGGTCCTTAACTGTAGTAGTCATTTACCATTAGGCGGACTGTAACTCGTTTGTTGGATCAGGGCCTCTAGGGACAAAATCTTTACATGTGAAGTCGGCTAATACATGCTAGAATGACGGCTCCGTGGCGCAGGGGCTTAGCTGAGGGCCGCCGCGCCGGTTTGAATCCCGCGCGCTACAAGTGTTTGTATACATACGTATTGGTCTACAAGTAATTGTTCCGGCTCTGGATGTTTGTCCTTGTGCAATTTATGTACATAAACTGCCCCCAAGATACAAGAGAAAATCCTAGTGTACCCCCACACTTAACAAAATACTTATAGAGACCCCTTCCCAACTCAAAAGTGATAGAATGATGATCGTTACTACGAACTTGGACAA
Source organism: Parnassius orleans (assembly GCA_029286625.1). Lineage (NCBI taxonomy): Eukaryota > Metazoa > Arthropoda > Insecta > Lepidoptera > Papilionidae > Parnassius > Parnassius orleans. The sequence continues at coordinate 2,258,705 of JAGSMP010000053.1, forward strand.
TGAAGCGGCGAAAGTGGCGACGTGGCTGCCGACGGCGGGGTGTATGAGGATTGTGCCACCAGCGCATCTGACAACTGCGCTACACCTGCGTCCTGGAACATATATGTAAATAATATATTCGTAATAGGTACAGAGCCTAATATTATATACAAAATATATAATATATGGTATTATATTACTAATCTATGGTATTATATTATTAGATATTAGTGACCCGCCCTGGCTTCGCCCGCGTAAGATCTATTAATGTGGCGTTATTTAGATTTAAGATAATCAAACACCATTTTTTTTTTCAGATAAATTATAGGCCTTTATCACAATCGGTTCAGCTACTCCAAATTTAATCTGGACAGACATTCATATAGACAGACAAAAAATAAAAAAATTTGGAAAAGCCAAAGTGCACGCATCATGAGCGTTTCTATTTTTAAAAAAAACTTTTAAACGGTGTTGAGTTCAATAACAAAAATCAATAGGGATCCTCCTTAGAATATATGCAATCCTTTTTAATACTATATATCTCAATTTATTGCTTACATTTCTATTAAGGGAGAAGGGAGTTTTGGCGGGAACTTGATCGGCGGCGGTTTGGTGCTCCTGTATTATTGTTTAAACAATGGTTTGAAGTGGATTTTGATATGTAAAGTGGTGCGATTTTGTATATTAAGTGTCTGCGCATGTGAACTATTAGTAGAAACGGTGAAACAATGATGGTGATGTGATTCTCAAGATAAGGTGTTTGTCCGCTTAAGCGCTCTGAGATACCATCGCCAATTGTCAGCTATCTGCTGGCTCAAGTTGCCGTCAAAATCTCCCAAGGGCTGCACAATGTGACGCATCAACATATTGTGAAGCAGTGTACTATGAAGGATAATTATACATTGTAACTTCAGGCTCAGAAGGGCTAGAACCCAGAGCCAGAAACCCAGTTATAAAAAAAATTAAGCGAGAAGACTCACCGACGCACAGACCAACGGACGGTTCATATATTTTTTCAATTACATTTTTTGTTATGTAATCTAAAGAGAATCAATTAGAAAATAAAGTAATCTTATAATTCAATGTCTGTTATTATGGTAACGTTAATAATAATATAGATTTGATGTCTAGCTAAAAGTATAAGAACTATTTTATGTAGCGAAATTGAGGTATGGCCGCATATCGAGAGTAGAGCACTCCCTCACGTTGTGAGGCGTGCAAAATGGTAATTTATGTCTAATAGCATGCAAATAACCACCTGAGCTTAATTTTATATATAGAGACATATAAAGAGTAAAGAAAGTAAACAGTAAACACACCTGTATAAGATTATTGGAGAGGTCGAGAAGCTGCAGCCTGGTGTTGAAGCGGAGCAGTGAAGCGAGCTGCGCTGCATCATGAGGCGTCAAACAATTGTCACCCAGCCTCAGCTCCCTCACCGAGTTGTTTGATTTGAGAGCAATCACTGAAAGAAAGAATTTCTATAGTTAGCAAATCGATTATTTCTTGTTTTTACCCGACTGCTCCAGAAGTAGAACAATATTTTCTAGTATATGTATACAGGGTATTTTTGAAACGCTCCGAAAACGAAGACAGACGACAGTACTAACTATATCTTAGATGATGGGTGAAATATAAAATCGATCCTGATGAAAAAAAATCATCTTTTCACAACGTTTTATTAGCTTTATTCACGCTCCATCGTGTTAGTATAGTTAAATAAAACGTTAATTTCATTAAAATAAAACATGAAAATACTTAAACATTAAACCAGCACTGGAATTTAAAATAAATAAATCATAAAATCAGCTGACTAGGGTCAATATCCGCGTCGAAGCCAAAGTCTTTTATCTAGCTCGGTACAGGTCCCGTCACGTAAAAGAACGCTGAGCGATAGTGGAGGGTGTGTCTGCGCATGGGTACAGTCGCGTTCTAAAGTACTACATGGTACTAGGCTGTTGTTTTATAATATTATAATAGTAATTAATGGTTTTATTGTAGAATCATAATAGGTACTTTACTAGCTACTTAGAACTTTGGAAGAGGTTGAAATTAAAAATGGATAATGTTTGCTTGAGCATTATTTTTTATTTCTATCGTAAAATAAAGTAGTTTGTAACAAGAAAACTTAATCTAAGGGTGACACGCCGTCCATTATACTGTTGGAACATGGAACATGGAAGCCAGATGTCGATGGTGTATTGGTGTTACTGGATGCTACTTCATCATCACTCATCAGAATCATCATCATCAATGCGAATGATAAATGTTTCCGTCATCAGGTTGACCACATGGTAATTTTTTCGGTATTCTTCCTCAATACATTTAACTTTACTGCACAATTTTCCCCATTCACCTTCTATTTACCTTTTCGTTCACTAGTTCAGTCATAAAACAATAGATATAAATAATTTTTCTTTCCTTCCTTTTTAAACCATCGCCGCGCGTCGTGCAAAAGCTGTGTGCGACTGTACATTAGGAAACATCGCTTTTTCAAAGCGCGGGAAGAATGAGGAACCAATAGCGTGCGCGCACAGTAATACTGGCGAGCATTCCCCCGTCGCGCCCCCTTCGTACCACGCGCTGCCGCCGCCCGGCCGACTGTGTGTCACCTCGCGTCAGCGCCAACATATGGGGAATTCCCCAAATTTACCTACTAAGATTTGTTTGCAAGCGACATAAGAATTAGAGGCGGCAATTACAATAAAACTTGCAAGTAATTTTAATAGTTTTGACGTACCTCTTTTCAAATCAAAGTATTGGATGGATTAAAAACGGAAAGTCAATAAAAGTAAAGTAAAATAATTATTTTTTAGATTAATTAACTGTCGATCATAATTGCTATTGATTTTAACTATTAAATTATTCAATACCATTTTATTTCTATTTTCTTGTACAAAATCAAAGATAACAAACCCAAGTAAGTACGTTTATTAATTTCATTATCATTTTGTAGTAACGAACTGCTTGTTTCGTCAGGTACAATTGATTGTCTAATTGTATTAAAAAATTACAACTATAACTACCATTCCATATGAAAGACTAGTCGTAGGGATCATATGGAAACTAAACTTATAAAATAAAAGTTGGCAATGTCATAACATTTGACGGTCTGTGGGAATGTTCAAAGTGTAGGCTTCAGTTTTGGCGGGATTAATTATTAATTTTAGTTTTGAGACAGTTCCGTGTTGACTTTGGACACGCATGCGCGAGCGACAGTTCAATTGCTTTTTTAATAAATTCTTATTGTTATTACTTGGTATTACCTACTTGTTATTACGTGTTATTATTGTTGTTACGTTTTGTGTTTCTTTTTGTTTTAATAATGCCTAACGCGTACGTTTATAGTGTTCGTGAATACGGCAACATGTTAATGTGCCTTGGAAGCTTAGCCACCTCGCTCACCAGATCTGACCCCGTTAGACTTCTTTCTGTGGGGTATGTGAAAGGGTTTTTAATCGTGAGTGTGATAGTGCTGACGAAATGCGCCAAAGGATCGTGGATGTTTTCGACAAACTACGTGCGGACTGTGTCGAAGACCACACGATGATACCCCGCCTGCATGAGGAGACGCAACACCGAGCCCACATATGTCTCGAAATGAATGGAGCACAATTTGAGCCGCATCTCATAAGACCACGGAGGATTTAGAGCGGTAAGCTGTTTCATACCTATTTTTTTAAATAACGGTACTGAACTGATCTGAATAGGTACATAACTGAATACATCAGAATAATAAACATACCTACACGATGAATAAAACTTGTTAACATTTCATTTAAGTATTTTTTTCATTAGCGGGGAATCGAACCAGTTATTTGGTTTATTTAACCTGTGAATTTGAATTAAAGTGGCTACGTGGAGACAAGCACAGTGGCAAAATAGTAGGTTAAGTAGATAAGTTAGGTATTTAGACAAGTGTTGTAAATTATTAGGTATTGTGGTACCATCGCTAGTTACGGGCCGCGCGAATTCGGCGTTCGCGCGTACATTGACCCCTAGTCAGCTGATTGTAATTCAGTAATTCCACTGCTGGTTTTATGTTTAAGTATTTTCATGTTTTATTTTAATGAAATTAACGTTTTATTTAATTATACTAACACGATGGAGCGTGAATAAAGCTAATAAAACGTTGTGAAAAGATGATTTTTTTTTCATCAGGATCGATTTTATATTTCACCCATCATCTAAGATATAGTTAGTACTGTCGTCTGTCTTCGTTTCGGAGCGTTTCAAAATACCCTGTATATGTATAAGTATCGGCACGAAAGTCTAGCGAAGACCGTTATTGCGCATAAGTCGAAAATAAGGTATCATGGGGTCATGCGGGTCGCGGGGCGGGCGTGCGTATCGTTTACACGTGCTGATTGGCTCTCCAGTCGCATTCGTGCAATACCCATGCGCAGCTATCCCTTTCATTCAGCGCTAGACTTACGTGCCGCGACTTGTAAATAAGGTTGACAAACGAGCACATTTATTAAAATGTTGACACAATTCCAGTGATGAACTATAATACTATAATTTCCTTTCCAATTACTGTTAGTAAATTGCTTGATTTGTAACATAATTACAAAGAGTAATTTTGCAACATAATATACTTAAATATGCAGGAGGTTTATAATAGGCATTAAAAAGGCGTAAGGTGAAAAAAAACTCATATTTTTCATAGAATAAGGGTGACAAGCGAGCTCACAGTCCACCTGATGGTAAGTGGTTGTTGTGGCCCATAGACATCTACATCTATCCTCTGTCTATCAAATGCTAAAAAAAATATATGACAGCACCTTTAAATTTTAACAGCAACAAAACTTATAAGTTGAAAATCATTTTATTTACAAACTACGCGTATTAGGTTATTGATAAGAAATAGGAAACAGTTGATGTAATTCTGAAGCTAATAAAAACCCGGTCTCGATACGTCAATTTTTCGGGAGTTATCGTAGTTTTTTCCAAAGTAGCAATATAAAATGATCTTTTAGAAAATATAAGATGGATTAATTAGAGTGTCTTCTTGATATACGGCTACTCATATTATCGTATAAGTGCGATATGATTACGATAGAGGCATTTTAAGAACATAAAATTGCTTGAATTTGACGAGTCGAGAGTAGAACACACCTATAACGCTTCGCGTTATGAGACGTGCAAAATGGTAATTTATGTCTAATAGCATGCAAATAACCACCTGAGCTTAATTTTATATATAGAGACATATAAAGAGTAAAGAAAGTAAACAGTAAACACACCTGTATAAGATTATTGGAGAGGTCGAGAAGCTGCAGCCTGGTGTTGAAGCGGAGCAGTGAAGCGAGCTGCGCTGCATCATGAGGCGTCAAACAATTGTCACCCAGCCTCAGCTCCCTCACCGAGTTGTTTGATTTGAGAGCAATCACTAAAAGAAAGAATTTCTATAGTTAGCAAATTGATTATATCTTGTTTTTACCCGACTGCTCCAGAAGTAGGACAATATTTTTCTAGTATATGTATATGTATGTATGTATAAGTATCGACACGAAACTCTAGCGGTGACCGTTATTGCGCATAAGTTGAAAATAAGGTATCATGGGGTCATGCGGATCGCGGGGCGGGCGTACGTATCGTTTTCACGCGTCGATTGGCTCTCCTGTCGCATTCGTGCAATACCCATGCGCAGCTATCCACTCCACGTTTTGTTCAGCGCTAGACTTACGTGCCGCGACTTGTACATATGTATGCGTCTTATAGAATAAGGTTGACAAACGAGCACATTTATAAAAATGAGGACACAATTCCAGTAATGAACTATAATATTATAATTTCCTTTCCAATTACTGTTAGTAAATTGCTTGATTTGTAACATAATTACAAAGAGTTATTTTGCAACATAATATACTTAAATATGTAGGGAGGTTTATAATAGGCATTAAAAAGGCGTAAGGTGAAAAAAAACTCAATTTTTTCATAGAATAAGGGTGACAAGCGAGCACACAGTCCACCTGATGGTAAGTGGTTGTTGTGGCCCATAGACATCTACATCTATCCTCTGTCTATCAAATGCAAAAAAAATATATGACAGCACCTTTGAATTTTTAATTGCAACAAAACTTATAAGTTGAAAATCATTTTATTTACAAACTACGCGTACTAGGTTATTGATATGAAATAGAGAAACAGTTGATGTAATTCTGAAGCTAATAAAAAAACCCGGTCTCAATACGTCAATTTTTTCGGGAGTTATCGTGTTTTTTTTCCAAAGTAGCAATATAAAATGATCTTTTAGAAAATATAAGATAGATTAATTAGAGTGTTTTCTTGATATACGGCTACTCATATTATCGTATAAGTGCGATATGGTTACGATAGAGGCATTTTAAGAACACAAAATTGCTTGACTTTGACGAGTCGAGAGTAGAACACACCTATAACGCTTCGCGTTATGAGACGTGCAATACATTGCAACACCTCGGTGTATTCTACTACGAACTAATACCAAAGGATTCAATTTGTGTTCTCACAACACCTAACCCTGCAGTAGGTGCGGCCTTAACAAAAGCGCGTAACGGGCCAAGTGATACAGACTCTCGCACGCGGACGTAAGGTGCATTTTGATTTAATACGCGCGCCGCAACAATCGGTAGGCTATTTTAACGAAGGTCGCATCCGAGGCGTGCAAAGTATTATGAACATTAGCGACGTTGTTACTAGGTTTAAATTCGCAAGTTTAAGTTGAATATAAATAATAGTACGACTTCGATATAAATTTTTCAGTACATACTCTACAGTTGAAGGTATTAAAAAATCCCAAATTCTTTTCATAAATATCGACAGCACTAAATGAGCACTAAATTATTAATGCTTCTATTTGGTGCTGTATTAAGCGGTTATCGTTTTAGGAGGTAGAACACTGCTAGCTTAATTAAAAGCTAGCAGTTTTATAATTTTTGATCAAACTATTTTGGCGTGAAATTTAATTTTGCAGCACTAAATTAGCACTAAATTAGCACTGAATTTTTGACCATTCCAGCTTTATAGACATTATATTATAGTTGTAGCACAAATGGGTCGGTTCGACCGGGGAAGGACCACATTCTCACAGAATACCAGCGTAAAATAGCAGTATAAGGCTGCTGTGTTTGGTAAGGTGAGTGTTTGAACTGGAGACCTTTTTTACTGGAAACGAGGCATTCCATTTCAGTCCGCAGGGGTGACAACGCATCTACAGCATCCACTTACCATCAGATGGACTGTGTGCACGTTTCTCACCTTTATTCTATAAAAAAAAATCTCACCTAGACACATCAAGGGTTCGCCGGAAAGGTGTGCCCTCTGCAAACACAAGGATCTGAGTGGACATGTAATGGGGCGAAGCGATCTCGCCAGCACTTCAGTGTGGGACGCTTCCAAAGCACTGTCGGACACCTCCAGCTCTGTTAATTCGGCACTCTGGGGATAAAATAAAATTACATATAATTCAAATAATATGCACATTGTGTGTGTTTTTTACGTGGTAGAGCCACGCTGCAGCTATATTATGGTTGTAGCAGGAATGGGTCGGCTAGACCGGGGAAGGACCACAGAATACCAGTGAAAAGTAGTAGCTTAATGCTGTTGTATTTTGTATGGTGAGTGTAGAGAACCGGAACCCCATTTTTACAGGAAACGAGAGTTTCCATCTTAGTCCTCAGGGGTGACCAACACATCTGCATTGATTCTTGATTGGGGATAGACGTAGATCTCTATGTGCCATGCCACTGCATTCACTTACCATGAGGTGGACTGTGTGCTCGTTTGTCACCGATACTATTAAAAAAAAGTGTGTGCACCTGACTTCTAAGTTAGAAATCTTATTCAATAGGAATCTCCGACTTGAATTTCAGTTCAAGCAAGTGCAACACATTTTTTTCATATAGTAAATGTTACAAACAGCACACAAGGTGTTCCTCCTGGTTCTATGGAGGTATTTTATTCTTCTTCCTCAATTCGTAATAGTACACAGCTGGTCTTCTGAATCGAGTTACACTTGACAGGCAGATTGACAATCTCAGTAACTGACGTACCAGCTTTTAACCTACTTCCCGTCTATGGTCTGGGTATTCTATCTGGGTATTTTCATCCTTATTCTATAAAGGCGGTGGTTAGGCGTCGCCCACATTCCACCTTTACGGTGCCGCACGCGAGGACCAATCTGCTTAGGTTTGCACCTATGTCACGGGCTTTAAAATTATTGAATATTATTTCCGAAGAAACGGACATTTACCACTGCAGCCTGGCAAAGTTCACAGAAACGGCGCACGGGGTCTGTGAGATTTTTTATATTTTTTTTTTTCTTTTTATAATTATTTTTCTTAATTATAATAGTATAAATATATTTTTTAAGTCAGTAGTTATATTTATCAGTTCTTGTTTGGTTTTTGAACAGCATTGTCTTGGTCTTGAACTGTTATGATGCTGTTACTGTTTTTGTAATAAATAAATAAATTTTACGTCTGAGGTACACGAGATGTTTATGCTGCCATATATAAGGAAGCGAAATGAAATAAAGAAACAGCGTGTATATTCATTGCTACAATTACTTTAAGAAACGTTTTAATAACTAATTAATTACTTATAAACAAAGTTCACGCTGGATTTCAGCAAAAAAATGCTACCGACTCAGCGTGGTGCTACACAGCAACATAGTTATAAGTAGCGGCACGAAAGTCTAGCGGTGACCTTTATTGCGCATAAGTCGAAAATAAGGTATCATGGAAGTAAGCGAGTCGCAGGGCGGGCGTGCGTATCGTTTGCACGCGCTGATTGGCTCTCCAGTCGCATTCGTCCAATTCAATTCGTGCGCGACAGTACCCACCCATGCGCAGCTATCCCCCTCCACGTTTCGTTCAGCGCTAGACTTACGTGCCGCGACTTGTATCCCGTAGCACTTATATTCTGTCGGAGCCACATAAGGCGATTCACGAGCAATCACTGGACATAAACATTATTTAATACTATCACTAGGTACTTATACAAAAGTCACATTACATCTATTAGTTGTATTATTATAGACTTGTAACAAATAGTATATTCTACGGGCTCCCTGGCCTAATAGTTGAATATTAGACAAAAGTTATTGGCCGGGAAGAAAGAAGTGTTTATTCGGAGCCTCTTTTTTCTGAAGCTGGGATAGTCGATGAGAAGAAAAGGAGTAAACTACTGCCTGAAAATGCAGAAAAATTAGTCTCTCTGAACCATAATCAACCACTTTTAAATTTTAAATACGATAATTCAAGTGCATAGACATTTTTTTTTGATAGTTTTTGTTAATTTTTATAATACGGGAGTTGATTGTACTTATGATTAATTTAATGATTACAAGAATCAACTACACTTTCACCAATTATCTAGTTACAACAAAACATCTTTCTTAAGTATTCAGTATTTGACCAAATAGGATTAGTTTAGTTTAGTTTACGACGGGCTGTTTTCCGAAGAAGTTCAACAGTCCTTAGACGTTGCGACCGACTTCGGGGAGTGATCCCGGCGTGCCGAGATGTTTAGCCCTATATGTAGCAACCTCCGGACATGCCAGCAACACCTGGCCGCCGTTTCCTCCTTCCTCATACATGCCCTACACAGGAGACTATCTGTAACACCTATAGTAAATAAATGTTTGTTAAAGGAGCCATGTCCCGTAAATAGCACTTGTTGCTATCCTGATCTGTAGCTTGTTCAATCTCATTAAGATCTTGGTTATACAACTGTTTATATCTGGCAGGGCCTCCCTAGCTTGTAGGCAAATCCACTAGATTTTTCCAAAGCTGAGCGTGTTGATCAGTAAAGTTTTTACGTACCAGTGAACGAACGTTACCAAAAGGGATTGGTATGATCGGTTCCGGCCCTATAACGGCTATAGCCGATCCTCTCCTGGCCAGTTCGTCTGCTGCGTCGTTGCCCCTGGATCCACTGTGTCCCTTTATCAACTGCAGAGTCACATTGTTGTGTTTACATAAATCATTCAGTCATTAATGGCATTCATATAGTAGTCCCGAGTTCACCAAATTGCAACTCAGAGCTTGTAGTACCGCCATACTGTCGGTAAGTATTCAGATGGAGAAGTCTTTTACCTTCCTAGCATCTATTGCTATGGCCACTTGGATGATAACCATATATTCTGCCTGAAAGACTGTGTTGTGGGTACCCAGCGGTATACATATGTGAATATTGAGGTCTTCAGAGAAAGTTCCAGATCCTACACCTTCATTTTGTTTTAGAACCATCTGTAAAAACTCTAAGCTCTTCTGGGTTTAAGCCCTCCGGCTGATTAGTTTAATTTAATTGTATGTTATATTTCTTATAACACAAATTGTTTGGGGATCTTATCATACTTGGCTTGTAAGATAGAAATTTCTATCAATTATACCTATATGAGGGACTCTTACTCTTACTCCAAAGATTTAGGGTCTTGAGTCTAATGGCAGCTAAAGTCTCTTCGCGGGGTTAGCTCCAGCATAGCCACTAAGGCTGCTGTGGTGTAGTCCTTATGCAGCCTGTCTCAACCATACATGCCAGTCTCTGGTAACGCTGAAGCTTCTTTATAGTGGTGGTTTCATTCGTTTTGGTCCACCATAACAGAGCGCAGTATGTGATCATGGGCCAAATTACAGTTTTGTACAGCCACAGTATAGTTTTTGGCGTCAGACCTCATCGTTTTTCAATCATGTTTCTGCATTGCCAGAAAGCTATACTAGCCTTAATGATTTTGTTTTCTATGTGTTTATTTCAGTTGAGTTTACTGTCCAAGGTAGACCTAAGTATTTTACCTCAGATATACCGAATAGGTTAAAAGTAGCCGAATAGGCCGAATACCGAACAATAGGCGAATATTCGTTGCAAGTTTAATTATTTTCATAAAACTACTATGCTACGTTCCCGTATATATGAAGTACTCTGTGATACTAAACTATTTTCGAAATTTGTCTAATTTGTCTCCTGTTGAAATGGGATAAAGGCTTCTGTTATTCTGTTCTAATAAGGTTGACATTCAAAAATACCTTCTTGATCATCCGCGAAGTCGTCTGCCATCCCCTTATACCGTACTGCCGCGGTCCAATTATACACACAACCGTAGCACTCTCGTAGTACTCTATCATGTCGAACATCGCCTCCTGAAATTATCGAGAACACCAGTTATGATCTATATTTTATACATATAAATAAAATGGAAGTGTCTGTCTGTAATATCGAAATAACTGCCTTTTATCGAGCATAAAGGTTTTTGCATGCCATTATGACATGAATAACTATTTGTAAAATGTTTGTCACGAAATTATATCTTTTTTTCAAAAATAATAATTTTTCATATTTTCAACCGTAGTTAATTGACCTATTTTCCTTTTTTGGTAATGGACAGTACGTTTTGTCAGTGTCAGAAATAATCCTTGATAATAATTTGTTTAAAAACTTCTTTTGCTCTCAATTGCTCACGCGTCACATAAGTATTTGGGAGTTTTTGACGGCATCTTGAGCCAGCAGATAGTTTATTTGACTTTTATATTTACTTTTTATAATGATTGCATGGCGCTATAGTAAGAGATTAATGACATTTATAATTTTTTTGTAAAACATAGTAAATAAATATTGTTATAATTGTATTGTCTTCATCTTCAAACCGTAACGGTCTTAATCGCCACGCTTAGCAGAGGTATCTACGATCGTACTCTAAACCAGACGCATAGTAACTCAATTTTTCCGCTGGTCCTCCGAGTCGGATATATTTATAAATAGATGAAACACTACTCACCGCACCCTCGTCATCAATTTCCACGTGGTCAAACTCAATGCGTCGGAATTGAACCTTCCGCAAAAGCGCCTCGAGTGCGTCTGCGGGGGAACAGCCCAACAGGGAGCAGTCCGACAACGTGAGCCGGGGCGCCCGGGCACCACCTCCGATCGCGTTCTCTGGTAACTCCTAGAAATTTAAGCTTAATATTTACAGCAAATTCAAAATTATATGCAGTTATATTAGAGTTGTAGCACGAACGGGTCGGCTCGACCGGGTAGGACCACGCTATCAAAGAATACCAGCGTTAAATAGCAGCTTAACGCTATTGTATTTCGTATGGTGTGTGTAGAGAACCGGAGACCCTTTTTACTGGAAACGAAGCATCTCATTTTAGTCCTCAGGGTTGGCAACGCATTTTGATTCTTAATAAAAGAAAGATGTAAATGTCTATGGGCCACAGCATCCAGTTACTATCAAGTGGAATGTGTGCTCGGTTGTTCTATATAAAAAAGACTAGGAAATGAAAAACCTTCACCAAATCGCAGAAATCACGAAACTAATAACATTTACTAGCAGGAGTAACGCTTGATTATAACTGACAACATAAACGTCAAACTTGATTAAATTGCTTGATGCAAGTGTATTATAATACGAGTGATTTTTTTTGATCGTGATCGGGTGTGAAGTTAAATAACTTTGAAAATATCCAAAATATTGGATTCTATTCCAATAAATAACATTGTATTACGATGTTCCAGAAAAATGCTACTTCCCATCTTTATGATAAAGGTGAGGATCGTGTATTTTAGGTCTGTGTAAACTAGAGATGGTTATTCCGTAATCTGTTGGAGACAACCAGATCTTATAAGCACACTCCTAAGCCGTCAATTAGAATGACAGAAAGGTTCTTTCTCAGTTCCTCTCTCGGTCAGTGGACCCTTATTTCGAAACAGCAGAAGATTTGGGGAAAAAATGACAGACGAAATTTTCATTCAGAAAAAAAAAACGTCAAAAAATAAATATATTTCATTTAGTTTCAGAACAATTTTAACTAGGAGTCTAGTTACACAGCAGTATCCAAGAAGCTTAAGAGGAAAAGTTAACAGCTACATATTTTATACGTGGTAGAGCCACGCTGCAGCTATATTACGGTTGTAGCACGAATTGGTCGACCGGGGGAAGGACCACGCTCTCACAGAATACCTGTTATGCTGCTGTGTTTCGCATGGTGAGTGTAAAGAGCACGAGAGCCTTTTTACTGAAAACGAGGCATTCCATTCTCAGAAGTGACATCGCATCTGCATTGTGATTCTTAATCGAGGATAGATGTAGGTGTCTATGGGCCACAGCATCCACTTACCATCAGGTGGATTGTGTGTTCGTTTGTTATCCTTATTTTATAAAAAATGGGCATCTATTGTAGAGAGAATCTACCATAATCCTCTAAAATCTCGCTAAAGGCAGTTTGGCTTAGTGATTTATTTATTTTTATTTGTTATTTATTTATTTTTATTGGCCATTTCGTTACATTACATAACATCGGTACGTCAAATATTACAATTCAAATGATATAAGATTACATTAGATTATTAAAATTACAAATTAAAATATATCTACATTTACATTTACATTATTTTGCATGTCAAGCAAGTCAGAAAATAAACATTTCATATATTCTTCTATATTATAGAAAGCGTGATTCAAAAAGAATGTTTTTGTCACTTGAAACGCGTTTAATGGAAGTCTTGTTATTTCTAAATTTATTGTACATTTTGATTTTTAATGGAAAACTTTTAATCTTTCGCGATTTCTTGTATTGTAGTTGTGTACGTGCATTTTCATTGGTAGTTCACTTTTTGCTGGTGCACTTCCAGAAGCGAACTATAAATATACAACGACACGACATGCATGATTTTCGCTTTTTGGAAATAGGCTCTAGCTGATGTCAATCTTTGCAATCCATGTATAATCCTAATCGACCTTTTTTGACAAATCAGTACTCTTTCAATTTGTGAAGCATTTCCCCATATCGTAATCGCGTAGCTAATGACATATGAGTGACAATATGCAAAATAGACGGATATTAAAGTTTTCCTGTCGATAACGGGCTTAAGCTGAAATAAGGCGTAATTTGCACTGGCTAACTTTTTACAAATATTATCTATATGGGTTTCATAACTTAAAGTGGAATCGAGAGTACTCCCTAAAAATGTGACTTCACTATTTGTGACGTTATTTGTTTTTTGTTTGCATAATTAATTATGGTACTTTTTTCTGCATTCAAAATTATTCCGTTTGCTTCGAACCATTCTTTAAGTATATTTAAAATTTCATCTGTCTTCATGGCCACTTGAAATGCGTTTTTATCTTTAACACCAGCCTGTGTATCATCCGCAAATGGTGTAACCATCGCCCAGTCAGGTAAATTATTTGCAAGGTCATTCACGTATACTAAAAACAGCAATGGTCCCAGGACTGGCGGTATGGGTATTTTACGCCTGGCGTAAAAAGATGTCAACTAGCACATATCGGAAACCATAAGATTCCTCTAGCATTTACCATAGTCGCATCTTACGAGACCTACAGGATAACCGGTAAAATCACTAAAAGGTGGGATGCTATTAAGGTACAATGCATAAGGACCGACAGAATGAAATTGTAAGGGTTCCTCGTATTACAGAGGAAACATCAAACTATAGGAACGAACTGCTCACCCGTATTTGCTCCAGCACGGACTCGATGGGCGGAGTATTGTGACATCTGCATGCCTCCAGGTATTCGGCTGCGAGCTGCGCCCTCGTCGTTGTCGGCACTGTGGACAAATGGATTATCATATTACCATTACCATTCAAACCTATTAAAAGTCCATTACTGAACATGTCCTCCCCATAGATTACCTCATATGGGGGATATTTGCCATAGTTGCCACGCTTGGCAAGCGCAGTTTTCATTTTTATTCCGAGCAGTTGCAAGACCTTTTTTATACAATAAGGGTGACAAAAGAATACACAGTCCATCTGATGGTAAGCGGATGCTGTGGCCCATAGACATCTACGGACGGACGGACGGACAGCGGAGGCTTAGTAGTAGGGTCCCGTAGGTTACATTTCGGGTACGGAACCCTAAAATCTAATCCAAATCATGATAATAAATTGCATTGAGGCGATAAGATTTCTCTTACATTTCCCATAGCCGCCTCTTGCAACAACCACGAGACGAAGTGGGATGATAGACCAACACCAGATCTTATTTCTAACTCCAGACGTTTTCTACGTACCACAGACTGAGTAAAGGAGTCACGTCACCACCGCCGCGGATGTGTGCGAAAGCGTTCCAGTGGCCCTGCCAATATGCGGCAAAGGTGGAACACCATGGGGTTTTAGTCGGTGCGAGTCCGACATAACCCGTCCTTGCCCACTTGAGGCGGGTATGCTTAGGCATTTCCCCATGTAAAAACATTAAAAAAGTTAACCTTTCAAGAAATGTTTCAGAGTATTTGACATTTTGATTCGTATTTGAAGACTAGCTGTTCCCCGCGACTTCTCCGCGTTGAATTTATTACGATTGGATTTCATGGGTTTTATTTTTCTTGCGTGGAACCCTAATTCTTTTTCTAAAATAAAAGTAGCCTAAATAACTCCTTATAACATCAGCTCTCTCTCATCTGCCAGTGAAAGTTCCGTCAAAATCGGTCTAGCCATCCATTCATGCCATCGGAACAAACAGACAGACAGACAGACAAAAATTAAAAAAATTATGTTTTTGTTATAAGTACAATATAAACTTTCATATGCATTTAGTAATGTTGTTATTTTGACATTACAAACAGACACATCAATTTTATTTATTTGTATATTTAGATGTATAGATAGATGTAGATATCTATATATAACATTATCCACTTACTTGTCACCCTTATTACATAAAATAACTTAAAATACCTATATAAATAATAACCTAATAACCTCATGTCATTATTTAACCCGTATTGATAGCGTTGTAGTTCCATAACATTTCTGCTGAGTAAGCAGTACTGAGAGCGGAGTGTTAAATCATATATATTTTTGGAAATTAATAAATCATAATTTCTATTATTATTGACATACAGCCGTGAACTAAGGGAACGTGAACATATGATATGGGGTAGTGGATTTTCTTACGGCAGTGGTGTCGTGAAAGGAGACAGAGAGTAACTGAAAAAGAAGATTGCCATCAGCATCTTACTAATAACAATTAAATAATATTAAAAAAATCAGCTATTGCAAATATCCCCCTAAGACTTATTACGTGGTAGAGCCATGCTGCAGCTATACTATTGGTATAGTTGTATGTTGTAGCACGAATGGGTCGGCTCGACCGGGGAAGGACCACGCTCTCACAGAATACCAGCGTAAAATAGCAGCTGAACGCCGCTGTGTTTCGTATGGTGAGTGTAGAGAACCGGAGACCCTTTTTACTGGAAACGAGGCATTCCATCTTAGTCCTCACGGGTGACAACGCATCTGCATTTTGATTCGCAAACGTGGATAGATGTAGATGTCTGTGGGCCGCAGCAATCACTTACCATCAGGTGGACTGTGTGCTCGTTTGTCACCTTCTCCTATAAAAAATGGTAAAAATAAGCTGTTACGAATGAATTATAAAACTGGGATTAGACCTCGGGACAAACGACTGTACAAGTAGTGTACAACCAATACAAATATTACGATATATTGGAATCATATTGGAACTTATAAGGAAAAGTTTACAGTATAGCCTTATTTCACTGAATTTATCTAGGTCACCGAGTTGAAATGACATCATGCGATGCTATCATAGTCAAACATAAATCTTATGAGAAATCTCGTTTGGAACCTAGCTATATTATTATATAGTATTTTGATCTCTGCTCTCTTTATTTTGTGGCGGGTTGGTCTTACTTTTGTTTATAGAACAAGGGTGACAAACGAGCACTCATCTATCTGATTGTAAGTGGATGCTGTAGCCCACAGACACCTACATATAACCTCGATTAGGAATCAAAATGCAGATGCGTTGTACATCTTCGTGGATAACACTGAGTGTAGCCCTTCTAAAAACAAACCCGCACACATAATTAACTTATGATTGTCTTGCTTTGATTTTATTTAGGATTTTGTATTTTAGGTCTGTAGTTATAACTTGGTAATCTTTATATATATATAATTCTTCTCTATTGTGTTTGTCACTGAACTCCTAAACGGTTGGACCGATTGAGATAAAAACATGCGTGCGTGTCGTGGAACACGAAAAATCTTACACTTTTTCTCGCCTAGCCCCTATCCGTCAAATTCGTACCGTGCGATAAGGAACTTCGTTCCAAAAATTGTGTGTGTCCCTGGATGGTTTAGATTCACAATTGGACCCGGTAAGTGGCGCTGTTGTCGAGATCCAGAAGTCACTCGTATGAAACCGGGGCGGATCGCTGGTCTGTTATATTTTTTGTAGCATTTATGTAAGTGTTTGTTTTAATAAATAAATTTTCTTTCTTTATTTTCTTTAAAAATTGTTCGCTGTGATGTAATAAAATCATTAAGTGTCCTTTGCTAAGCAACAGAATAAAGATCGCCCGCCTCCGTGACATAAGACATCTATACTACATCAAGATACATATTATACGAGTACATCCGGATGTAGTATCGAACGGTATTCTGCGAGTGTTTTTATAATTGGATAACTTAACAAGTAAATGACTATATGAAAAACAATCCAACTGCATCGTGATCCAAACAAAATAAGATGTAATAATAATAATAACTAATAATGATTTATTTTCTCCCTACAATATTACATAATTATTCAATTTTTTTTTTATAGTAAAAGGGTGACAAACGAGCACACAGTCCACCTGATGGTAAGTGGTTGCTGTGGTCCATAGACATCTACATCTATCCTCGATTAAGAATCAAAATGCAGATGCGTTGTCACCCGTGAGGACTAATATTGAATGTCTCGTTTCCAGTAAAAAGGGTCTCCGGTTCTCTACACTCACCATACGAAACACAGCAGCGTTCAGCTGCTATTTTACGCTGGTATTCTGTGAGAGCGTGGTCCTTTCTCGGTCGAGCTGACCCATTCGTACTATAACTATACTACTACTATAACTGCAGCATGGCTCTACCACGTACAAAATTCTAAATGATATAATTTATTAAAGTTTAATATATTTTGGAATGTACCCCACTCATAAACATCATATATCAGGGGTTGGGTTGACTGCCTCGTTGGTCAAGTGGTTGTAAACGCGGTTGCTGGTTCGAATCCTGGGTCAGGCCAAAATCAGTTATAATAGATTTTTGTATCAAGAAATTCTTATTAGCAGCCCGAAGTCAGGAAGTCGGCGGTGTTTCACCCTTGCCTCGGAAAGTACGTAAAGCCCTTGGTGTTGCGCCTGATCTCTCTCCGTCCCATCTGATTATGACAGTAAGAGAGTGCACCTGTGCTTGCCGAGAACAACCAGGAGCACATGACCACTAGACTATCAAGACAGTAAAACACAATACAGCGGTTTCTGCACTAAGTTCGAGAGTTTAGAGCGGTCCGAATCGTTGATGACCGGGTTTTTTCTGCTCGACTTGACTCACTGGCGCTGCGAAGAGATTTTGCATCTCTTTGTATATTCTATCGCATCTACCACGGAGAGTGTTCAGAGGAATTGTTCGGACTAATTTCAGCCGCTCAATTTGACCATCGCACATCGTGACAAAACTGGCGATACCATCCATCATACCATATGGATGGTTGGCGGTCCACTACTGTGCGATTTAACCGGAAGTTTTCTTCCTCGCACAATTTCTTTGTGGAATCGACTACCACCAGCGATTTTTCCGGACCGATACTACTTAGGGACCT
The DNA here is from genome assembly GCA_029286625.1 of Parnassius orleans. Lineage (NCBI taxonomy): Eukaryota > Metazoa > Arthropoda > Insecta > Lepidoptera > Papilionidae > Parnassius > Parnassius orleans. The sequence continues at coordinate 2,277,294 of JAGSMP010000053.1, forward strand.
TCAAGAAATAAGCCTACTCTCTTTTAAAAGGCCGGAAACGCATCTACAATTCCACTGGTGTTGCAATTGTTCATGGGCGGCGGTAGTGACTTACCATCAGGTGAGCCGCATGCTCGTTTGTCCCCACTTCTATAAAAAAAAGAACACGGTTCAGGACACAGTGTGTTTGTCGCTTTATTACATATGGCCTCCTCGTAGGTACTACCCCGTTTCACAATTAAATATTTTTAAAATATTTTTAAAATATTAGCTTTAAATATAAACGTGCCCTACCTTATCCTTGACGGTCGAAGTCGCGTAAGATTACTGTTGCTCCGCTATTAACTGCAACCCTAATGACTTGTAAAGTCATTAGGGTTGCATTTACGACTGAAAAAATCTATTACGCCTGCATAAACATAAGTAACCGTGTAGTGGCGGTGTAACAATATCCACTACCCCATATCGTCCCGTGGGTGACGTAAGAGGCGCAGGTGATGTGGGCATTAGTGTCTTCTTAATATCAACTAAATAATTTAAAAAAAACCTGTTGTGTGGTTGCCATCCCGCCTGCTAAGCGTGGCAACTATGACAAGTACCTTTAAGAGGCAGTCTACGTGGGAGGCCCATGTTCAGCAGTGGACTTTTAGTACGCTGTATCGGTAACGGTAAATTTAACGGAGGAGCGCACCAAATGCGTTCGAAATCAGTTGTAATGTATGGAATTGTGTGGAAGATGTCGCGCCGTATGCGTTCATGACCGCTTTTTTTTTATAGGATAAGGGCGACAAACGAGCACACAGTCCACCTGATGATAAGTGATTGCTGCGGCCCACAGACATCTACATCTATCCTCGATTACGAACCAAAATGCAGATGCGTTGTCACCCGTGAGGACTAAGATGGAATGCCTCGTTTCCAGTAAAAAGGGTCTCCGGTTCTCTACACTCATCATACCAAACACAGCAGCGTTGTTAAGCTGCTATTTTACGCTGGTATTCCGTGAGAGCGTGGTCCTTCCCCGGTCGAGCCGACCCATTCGTGCTACAACTATACTACTAATATAGCAGCAGCATGGCTCTACCACGTAAAAAAAACCCCGCTCTTGGCACTTTAATATCTCGGGCGCAATGGATAACTTAGGACTATATTAGGAAATTTTCAGACGCCGATATTGGCCTTGAGGACATGATTTACTTTATATTTTTAACCTCTGACGAAAAAGAGAGGGATGTTATATGTTTAATGTGTGTATCTGTGTGTCTGTCTGTGGCATCGTAGCATCCAAACGGATGAACCGATTTAGATTTAGTTTTTTTTTTTGTAAAGTGACTTGATCGAGAGTGTTCTTAGCTATGATTCAAGAAAATGTTTTCAGCCGTTTGAAAATCATCCGCTCTTTTTGTTTCGGGTTTTTTTTTAAAATTTTCTATTTAATATTAACTATTGTCTCTTCAAATAAAAAAAACTGATACTTTGGAGCTAACTATAAACTTTCCACGCAACGCAAATCGCCAGCAATACTATAAAACACCTGCCATGATTAATTGATAACTAATTACTAAGGCAATAATTACCCTTAGCCTTTAATAACACAAGCCATGAGGCATTCCAGCGCACTATAGAAACGGATTGCCCGCTCGGTGCTGGCAGCACACACGTCACTGAGTTTCAACACAAAGACCTTTTCAACCGACTTCAAAAAAGGAGGAGGTTCTCAATTCGTCGGAATCTTTTTTTTATATATGTTCACCGATTACTCGAAGACGCCTGAATCGATTTGGAAAATTCTTTTTTTTGTTTCAAAGGGTATACTTCCCAGGTGGTCCCATTTAAATTTTATCGAAATCGGTTTTAAAAAAAATCAACAATAAATTATATTGCAGTCGGTTGTACAAAATTTTTAATTTTACCACTTTTTAAATCACTTTTTTTGTAGAATAAGTTTGACGAACGAACACAGTCCACCAGATGGTAGGCTATACTGTGGTCCATAAACATCTACATCAATCCTCGGTTAAGAATCAAAATGCAAATCAATCAAATCAAAAATGCTTTATTTCTGTAACATACCAGGTTTACAAACATATTTTGATAACATTCCTTTTAAGTATATAAATACCTGTATTAGGAAGTTATCGCTCTTCCATATTATATGACTACAAAGTAAATATTAGTTAAAAATACAAAATGTAGCACTTGTGATTACTATAAAATCAGTCTACATAACATTACTAATATAATATTATTTTATTTTATTTGGTGTGTGTGTGTGTGTGTGTGTGTGTGTGTGTGTGTGTGTGTGTGTGTGTGTGTGTGTGTGTGTGTGTGTGTGTGTGTGTGTGTGTGTGTGTGTGTGTGTGTGTGTGTGTGTGTGTGTGTGTGTGTGTGTGTGTGTGTGTGTAAATGAAATATTGTGTCTGTTCTGCAGCAAATCAGAAATTACTTCAAGCCAATTTTTAAGTTATTTGAATTTAAATAGGTATTTACAATTTGAGTGTCCACTGTCAAGTAATATTTTTTAGTAACTTTTCTGTGTCAGCGTAGCTGAGGGATTTTAACCATTGTGTGATAGATTTTTGCAATCATAATAGTTTAAGTGGTATATTTTTTATTTTATTAAATTTGTTATAAAGCTTAACCGACATTTTGTTTAGCTGCAAAAGCTGTTTTCACCGTAGTGGTGGCAACGACTCTGTCTTTCCTCCTTTTAGTCAGTGTTACAGGATATTTAAATTTTAATAGCAATAAAACTTATGAAAGTAGATAATCATTTTATTTACAAAATGTAATTCTGAAGCTAATATAAAAACCTGGTCTCGATACGTCCATTTTTTCGGGAGTTATCGTGACCACATACAAAATCAACATCCGGACGTCTACGTAAAATTTTATTCAAACCGTTTTTTTTTTTCAAAGTAGCAATATAAAATGATTTTTTATAAATTACAAGATGGATTAATTGGATTCTTTTCTGGATATACGGCTACTCATATTATCGTATAAGTGCAATATGGTTATGATAGAGGCATTTTAAGAACACAAAATTGCTTGACCTTGACGTGTCGAGAGTATAGCACTATCTAATAACGCTTCGCATTATGAGGCGTGCAATAGGTGATTTTAGATTAATTTTATCAATAAATAGATGTTGATAAAACTAGTTGTAAAAAATTCCGATTCATAGGCCTTACAATCTAATCTTAATTCTTATTATAGTGCTACGGAAAAAATTAGGTCACGTAACACAGTTGTCCATCGCGTGACCGAGCGGTCAGTGTTTTTGTCGCTTCAGTTTACTGGTTCCAAGTTTGAATGCAGCCGGAAGTAGAAAGGCAGTCTTCATTTGAGGATTTTTATTTATTAAGTAAACTACTTTTACGGATTTAATTGCGTTTAATTTGCTTTTCACTCCCGACCCGACCCATAATCGCGGGGGAACTGAGCAGTAAGGACTTGTTGAAGCAGTACATCGCCCCCAGAATGACTTACTGACTCGGTGGAGTCGAGCAACTGGTACTACTAACTTGTGTCTGTTCCTAGTATTTACAAAGTAAATATCACTAGTGTTTACTCATTATTATATCACTTATTGAAACCATTGATTTTAATTAAAATATATTTTAACTTTCACTTTACTTCATAACCCTTCTTAAAATGAAATGCCTGTGCCCAGCATACCAAACGTGGTAGAGCCATGCTACAGCTACATTAGTAGTATAGTTGTAGCACGAATGGGTCGGCTCGACCGGGGAAGGACCACGCTCTCACAGAATACCAGCGTAAAATAGCAGCTTAATGGAACCTTAATTATTTTTCTAAAATAAAAGTAGCCTAAGTTACTCGTTATAACATCAGCTATCTGCCAGTGAAAGTCCCGTCAAAATCGGTCCAGCCGTTTCGGAGATTAGCCGGAACAAACAGACAGACAAAAAATAATTTAAAATTGTTTTTTTTTTATTAGTGCCGTATACTTTCATATGTATTTATTAAAAAGCTGTTATTTTGACATTACAAACAGATAATTCAATTTTATTTATTTGTATACATATAGGTAATAGGCTGTATTTTACTTTTTTATCTAGTTGTCACGTGAAACGATCTATAGCATGCCAGGCCAGCAGTAGATTAAAAAAAAGTCTGGTATAGATTAAGAAAGTTAGAATGGGTGCGTGTTTTTGTACATCCAACTCATAAAATCCAGAATTGCTGAACAAAAGGCCTCCTTTATAGATTGGTTCATAGAAGGGATTTCGTTGTAGTTGCCACGCCTGGCAGGAAGTTGACAAACGCAGTTTTTCTTATTATTTTAAGCAGTTATCAGAAAGATGCCGCTGTCCATTTCCAGTTTCAGTTTCCCTTGGTCACCTCTTGTTTTGTTGACACGTGAGACGTGTTTGGTCGACACGTACGGAATGATATGTGGTAGTATTCTTACATGGTCACCACTACACGGATTTTTGTATATCACATATTTTAAAGTCCCCGTGCAGTTTGTCTCCGAAGTTATAAAAAAATTGTCGACGTATTTGAAACCAGTGAGCCTAAACTAACTTCTAACCGCAAAAAGCGTGAAGAAACACTTAATAACAATGTCCTCCAGGCATTTCGGTCACGGCGGCCAGCCTCATCGGAGATCTAGCCATCTGCGCAGCACAGGATTATAGTGCACGAGTGTAAGAGCAAGCACAAGTGCACTCTCTATTCCCTCACTCTCTTAGTCCGATGGGACGGTTATCCGATACGACCGGAGAAGTCAAGCGCAGGACCATCAACAGATTTACGTGCTTTCCGAGCCACGAGGGTGAAACACCGCCAACTAACTTCCTGACTCCGGGCTAATACTGAAAATTTCTTGACAGAAAATCCCAATAGCAGAATTTGACCTGACCCGGTTTTCGAACTCAGGACTTCATGATCAGCAACCGCTTTTACTATCACTAAACCAACGAGGCAGTCAGTAATAATAGTCAGTCATTAAGGACCCCCTCGTGTTTAGAGAAAATTAAACAACAAAAAAAGGAAATTCGACAGAAAACAACTACAATTTATTACAACCAGTTTTTACGTAGTAGAGTCACGCTTGAGTAACGAGTGGGTCAACTGCGCCGGGGTAGGACCACGCTCTCACAGGATACCAGCGTGAAACAGCAAAATAACGCTGCTGTTTCGTATGGTGAGTGTAGACAACCTGAGACACTTTTTACTCAAAACGAGGCATTCCATCTTAGCCCTCAGGGGTGACAACGCATCTGCATTTTGATTCTTAATCGAGGATAAATGTAGATGTCTATGGGCCATAACATTCACTAACATTAGGTAGTGTGTTGTTACCCCTATTTTTTTATAGAATAAGGGTGACAAACGAGCACACAGTCCACCTGATGGTAAATGGATGCTGTGGCCCATAGACATCTACATTTATCTTGTATTAATTTATTGTATTAATTAACATCATATATTATAAAAATTCAGATGAGTTGTCACCCCTGAGGGCTGAGATGGATTGCCTCGTTTCCAGTAAAAAGGGTCTCCGGTTCTCTACATTCACCATACGAAACACTGCAGCATTAAGTTGCTATTTTGCGCTGGCATTCTGTGAGAGCATGGTCCTACCTCGGTCGAGCCGACCCATTCGTGCTGCAACCAGAATATAGCTGCAGCATGGCTCTACCACGTAAGCATATTTCATCTATATATTAATAAAAAAGTAATCGTTGGTACCCACATTAGGTAATCCTGTATCGTTATCCATTTAGCATTAAAAATTTGTGTTTTAAAAAAAAATATAATAAGTGTGACAAACGAGCACACAGTCCGCCTGATGGTAAGTGGATGCTGTGGCCCATAGGCATCTATCTACATCTTTACTCGATTAAGAATCAACATTCAGATGCGTTGTCACCCCTGAGGACTAAGATGGAATGCCTCGATTTCAGTACAACAGGCCTCCGGTTCTCTACACTCACCATACAAAATACAACAGCATTAAGCTGCTATTTTACGCTGGTATTCTGTGAGAGCGTGGTCCTTCCTCGGTCGAGCCATTCGTGTTACTACTATAATATAGCTGCAGCATGGCTCTACCACGTAAATCATTCAGTACATAACTTTCGCTCGGTATACTTAAGCACAAAATTCAGTAATAAATGTTGTACCATGTGTGTAATAAATAGCAAAGCTCACAAATAGTTCATTATTCATAGATCAAAAATAGCAGACACCAAGCATTCGTCAGCTCGGACGTTAATGTCATGGCCGCGGTACTCAGGTGTACAGTTGTCACCAACTGGCCTAAGTCGGTCACAACTGTACATATTTTATTTATTTTAGCGTTAGATCGGAAGTTTTTTCGTCAAATATTTTTATTTAAGATAATTATAACTTGTAACTAAAAGTAAAACCGATTTCAAATTGCTAAAAAGAAGTTATTTATTTGCTACCTTTAGGGGTGAAATTTTTCCCCAAATTTATATGGGACCACCCTTAAAGTATAACCTATTTAATATAAAAGAAGAAGAATGAAGATGTCACGTAACAATCGTATTGAATCTAATTGAGAACCTCCTCCTTTTTGAAGTCGGTTAAAACTACTGGTACGATTAAAGATTACTACCAGACTATCCACTATATGCTAACAACGAGTCCTAAGTTATTTTGGTCATATTGCCCGGAGACAACCAGACAATCTGGATAAATTGGTTGTAATAGGGAAGATCGAAGGAAAAGATCACGTGGGCGATTACCTATCCGCTGGTCCGACCAGATTCAAAATATAACGGGACTTAATATTCCAACTGCCCTGAGACAAGCCGAGGACAGAGTGGTATGGAGGAAGCTAGTCGACACATCGGTGAAAGCATTTCAGGACAAGCACGACCTTCAGTAATGAAGCACACGAATAAGAAGAAGAAAACTACTGGCAATGCTATTAACTATTCTACTACTGCTATTATTCTCTGTGTGATAAACTTAAAAATGAGGATATCCGGAGTAGAACCAGAGTAACCGACATAGCCCAACGGATTAGAAAATTTAAGTGGCAATGGGCCGGCCATATAGCTCGCAGAACCGAGTACTGATGGGGAAGAAAGGTTCTCGAGTGGTCTCGGTTTGTGGATTCCTTGGGGGAGGCCTATATTCAGCAGTGGACTTGTTGAAGGGCTGTAATGACGATGATGATGATGATGGCGGTGAATGGATGCTATTAACATTAATAATATTCCCTTTAACAACTCCTGGTAATCTTAAATGCTTGTGTTAGGAGTTGTTCACAACAGTATTCGAATGGCCGATTTGAACCCACGACCTTTGAGTTAGTGGTCCGCATCCTGCCATTAGGGAAGACGCTGCTGCCCATCTCCTGGTTTGTTTCTCTCTGTCGCTTCTTACGACACCCACGGGACGATATAGGGTAGTGGATATTCTAATAGTGTGTTAGTAGTGGTTTACGACAATAGTCAAATGGCGGATTCGAACCCACGACCTTTAAGTTTGCTATTGGGCTTTATTAAGGCTACTGTCGCTTAAAGTCAGATTGTACTTCTACTTCTGCCTATTGGTGCCGGTGAAAATAGAACTGAGGAACCTACGTTACTAGTCACTGAGAACTGGATACATAATTGAAAGCACAAGATTATTATAATTATCATAACAAATAAGATAATACTCAAAGCGTAGGACGCTGTCCATAGAAGAGGTATCAATGTTTTCGAATTTATCGTATGTCTCCACCAACCCTCCTCGAACGGGTTTGACTGGACTCAGTTATTCGAGTTCGTTTCGAGTGAACTCGTATAATTAAATGCATTACAATTAAATTTTGTTTGATTTTAACAAATAAAATTTTAATTATTAAAAATCACTATCGTTTAGTGGCGGTGTAAGAATATCAACTACCCCACATCGTCCCGTGGGTGTCGTAAGAGATGACAGAGGGAAACAAACCAGGAGACAGGCAGTAGTGTCTTCCTAATAACGATTAAAGAGTAACAAAGCGTGGCAACTATGGCAAATATACCCTCTATGAGGCAATCAATGGGCAGGCCTATGTTCTTTAATAAGCTGTAACGGTAACGGTATATACTTATGTAATGTAAATTAATATTTTTCAAAATTTAAGTCCAGCCTGTCTTTCCGGGAAAGAGGTTTTTCCGAACCATTAGTAAAAAAAGCTATTTGTTATGAGGCCCTTAAAATACTTGTTACGAACGGGAACCGAACCCGTATAGCCCGCAGCTAAACGCTTAGTCATTGCACAACTGAACCGTCGAGCACATTGCGTACCCTTGCGTGTTTCCAGCCGCGCGTCATTATAACATCATACCATTCATAATTAATCATTGAATATAATTACAGCCAATTGACTCGAGTCTCTTCGTGGTAATACGCAAGGTCATCTGTGTTTGTTTGCTTTAAAAAAAACACTCGGTAGGTATCCTATTATCAGCTCTGACCCTCCGGTTAATCGCTCTACTACCACGTGTGTGTAAGAGCCACGCTGTAAGACGAGTGAACCAGCTCCAATTCAGAAGAACCAAGCTTGTTCAGTATACCGACGTAAAATTGTAGCATAATGTTTTTTTTTATAACAAATGAACTCACAGTCCACTTGATACTAAGTGTATACTGTGGCCCATAGATATCTACATATATCCTCGGTTAAGAATAAAAATGCACATGTGTTAACACCACTAAGGAAATCCTGCCTCGTTTCCAGTAAAAAGGATCTCCGGTTCTCTACACTTACCATACGAAACACAGCAGCATTAAGCTGCTATTTTACGCTGGTATTCTGTAAGAGCATGGTCCTTCCCCGGTCGAACCGACCCATTCGTGGCACAATATACAGCTGTGACATGGCTCTGCTACGTAATAAAATGTTGCTGTGTTTCGTACGGAGTGTAGAGAACTGAGCCCTTTTTAGTAAAAACATAACGAGGTATCCTTTCTAAATCTTTAGGGGTGAAAACGAATATTAATAAATCGAGGATATAATATTATAGGAGGAATCGTTACAAAAGCGTCATTATTCTGCTGTTTTACGCTGATGATATAATATGAGAGTGTGGTCCTATCCCGGTCAAGCCGGCCCATTCGTGCTGCAGCTATGCAGTGGCAGCGTGACTCTACCACGTAAGATTATTATTACCTATTTTTGTCATATTTATAGATTAGTTTTTTTTTTATAGGAGAGGGGGCAAATGAGCATGCGGCTCACCTGATGGTAAGTGACTACCGCCGCCCATGAACAACTGCAACACCAGGGGAACCAGAGGAATTGCAGATGCGTTGCCGGCCTTTTAAAAAGGAGTAGGCTCTTTTTTTTTTTTGAAGGTCCCTAAGTCGCATCGGTCCGGAAAAATCGCTGATGGTAAACTATTTCACAAGGAATAGTTGTTTTCTTCCAAGAAAACATCTTCTGAATCGCACAGTGGTGGACCGCCAATCATCCAGATGGTGTGGATGCTATCGGGAGTTCTGCCGCGATGTGCGTTCGTGAAATTTGGCGGCTGGGATTAATCCGAACAATTCCTCAGAGCACTCCCCGTGGTAAATGCGAGAGAAAATGCATAAATTATTTATATTTTGTGTGATGTTAAATGTTTTAATTCATGAATGGCGGTTAGGTTATTAGGCGCAGTGGCTCAACGTTTGGTTGCAGTCCTGTGAGCCGCGAGTTCGAATCCCGCACGGAATATCTGTTTGCATGTACTACAATTAATTGGTATAGTTAAAGGCGCAGTGGCTTAGCAATGAGTGACACCGCAAGGACCGCGGGTTCGAATTTCGAGTATTTGTATGGTCTACAAATAACTGTTCCGGGTCTGAATATTTGTCCTGCCCCCACGATACAGGAGAAAAACCTTGTGTGGAGGTAACGATTTAAAAAAAAAAAGTATTTTTCCGAGTCTGGATGTATGTTCTTGTGCAATTTTTGAATGTCAACCGCCTCCACGATACTGGTGAATATCCTAGTGTGGCTAACATCTAAAAAAAAAACTTTTTAATATAAAAACTTTGAACAACTTATTGGTTGATTTTCCAAAAAATCCATTTATTAGGTCTATGCAACATAAAATAAACATACAGAGCGAGTTTTATAATAATATTCGTCAAGTTTCGACTCGGCAACTATGAATCACTCCTCAGGACAGTAACTGAAAACTAGGTCTGAGTCAAGGATTTCAACCCTGACATAACAAAACGAGTAGTGCCACTGCGTCGCCGCGCTGTCTGCGCAAGCGCAACCCGTGGCCAAGGGCACGCACGCACGTAAATACAAGCACGTCCATATACACACACTTATACATCAAAGGGCACGTATACTGACATTTAATATTAATTAGTCATGTTCCAAATTAATATATTATGTCCATTGTTAGGTACATTTGCATTTTGATTCTTGATCAAGGATATAATATCGATATGTTGATATAATAATATAATATAATATGGTTGATAGGATGTTGATATCTCTGGGCCACAGCAACCACTTAACATCAGGGCTAGCATGACCGAAAAATTATGGGTTATAACGGTTAAAGGTACGTAGGTGACGTCATATATTTTTGTTGCGATATCTTAAAATAACGGTAGCGTTATTTTTTTTTGCTACCTAATTATCAACATAAAGGTTTTCTTTTTCTTTCTTTTCTTTTTACTAAATTACCTTGGTTTACAATTAGATTCTTAAAATTTCTTGTTATTGTCCGCCGAGAGGCTTGCATCTTCGCTTACCCGCTAGATATTCTTCGTTACCGAAATAAATTCGGTTATGTGAAGGTTATACTAAGATATAACGATAGCTAAAAATAGTGCTACCGATATTTTATACCGGTGGAGTATCGGTGAATTTTAACCGCTTTCGGTCTACCTTTAAAAAATAGCGATATCTATATTTTATACCGGTAGCGTAACCTCATAAAAAAAGGAGAAAAAATAGGGAAAAAAAAAGCATTCCGAACATATTTAGACAGACATTATAGGTAATAAGTACGAAATTGTCAAGATGTATCCTATAATTAGAATAAGTATGCATGCATATCACCTTTATTTTTATTTATTTATTTATTTAATCTTGTTTGTTGACACCTTAATAACAAGGGTAACAAAGGGCGGACTTAATGCATTCTCTGCCCGTCAACCCGTGGAGTGATGAGATTTTGTGGCAGGTGCAAATACATATATATATATATATATATATATATATATATATATATATATATATATATATATATATATATATACATACTAAGATATACATATAATAATAAAATACATATATTGAAATTGCAAATAATAAAACATCTCAATGTATCAAAATATTATATCATCATCATTCTTAACATCCAACATCGCTTCGTTTCAAAAGAAAGCCATGTACCAACTTTTTTAAACAGTCGTTACTTGGCGCTCTTCATAGGTTTTCGGACAAGGAGTTCTAGAGTAGTGTTGCCTGAATAGTAAAGGAATTGTATCATCTTTATGGCGTCTTTATGTCGACGCCCTAGATAAGAAATAGTAAATGAGACATGAGTAATGTTGCAGTAGAGAATTTACATAAGTAGACAGGATGCAGTGCGGAATTAACTATAATAATATATATTTATGTTTATTTATTATTGCCTTTAAAATATTTATTCTGCCCAAACAGATGAGAATACTATATAAATACCCCTACACCCCTATAAATAATAATAATAATATCCTTAATACATAAGGACCCTCTCCCAACATAAGGACCCTTTCCGAGGCTGAAACATACCGATACCTGGGTATGTCACAGAACAGGTATCGATGAGGCGGATATGAAACAGTCAGTTTGCGATGTGTTTTATGCACGCTTGACAAAAGTGCTCAACAGTCTTTTGTCGGGTGTGAATAAGACACACGCATATAACGGTTGGGTCATGCCTGTCCTCATATATACCTTCGGCATGCTCAGACACTCAGGCATGGACTCAGACCGAACTGAACGCTCTGGATAGAAAAGTCCGCACTGTTATGACGTTACACAGGATGCATCACCCGAGATCGTCAGTAATGAGGCTGTACTTGCCGCGGAAACATGGTGGGCGCGGCTTTTTGAGCGCTCTCACCATGCATAATCACGAAGTGTGCAGCCTCCGTAATTACTTTCTAGCGAGATCGGATGATCCATTATACAGGGACGTCATTTCGTGTGATAAAGGGCTTACTCCTCTATCCTTAGCCAACGAGCAATGGCAAGACCCAGCAGTACAGTGCATTTCCGACCGGGAGACCGTATAGAAGGAGAAGGAGCTCCACGGGAGGTTCAACAAGGCTCTACATGAGCCTTTCGTAGACACAGTCGCCTCCCTCCACTGGCTACGTTTCGGTGACCTCTTTGGGGAAACCGAGGGTTTTGTCTGTGCGATACAAGATCAGGTTATTAAAACCCACAACTATCGGAGATATATCCTAAAGGATGGCGCCGTCGACATCTGTCGAGCTTTTCGCCATCCCGGTGAGTCACTTAGGCATGTCATCTCCGATTGTTCGGCGCTTTCTAACTCTGAGTACTTGCACAGGCACAACCTAGTAGCCAGGATTCTACACCAGGAGCTCGCTCTGAGATACGGTCTCGTGGATCGGAAACTGCCTTATTATAAGTAGGGGAGCGCGGGGCTGGAAGTTACCCGGGTAAGTTGTTCCAATGGCAATAACTTTGTAAGGAAAAGACATAGCAATATATGTGAAACGCGCCGTTAAAGCGCCAGGTGATGTGCCACGCCGGCAGCCATTTTAGTTACTCTGGCGATGGTGGTTGAGTGACTGTGCGCACGTAGCTGTCAAAACATCACGTAAGTAAATTTTTTCGTGTTTTAACTATTTGGTCTATCTCTGTTTATTATGGACGAATTCATGCGTAACTTTCCTAAATTGTAGTGACATTAGTAAGGTATCTTATTGCTTAAGTATTTTTTGAATTGATTATATTAGTTTGCCAGTATGTCAGTATTTGTATATAAATGTAATTTGGGGCTATAAGTTCCTTCCTGACGGGGCTGGTAGTTCCCCGGAACAACTTACCTCAATTGACCTTCAATTGTATCTAAAATACATATGACCATTTTTCTTTTATTTTAAGGATGCAAAACTACAAACGTAAGACAGACAAAGGTAAAACCTCCGAGACATTGTTGCGTCAAGCTGCAAATGCTGTCATCAAAGAGGGAAAACCTGTTAAAACTGTGGCAAGACAACTGGAAATTTAAAGTTGGAAAAATTTACTTTGCCAATATCCGCTCAATAAAATAAAATGATGTGTCTTACCTAGTTTGAAGAGCACCTCCCGCCCTCCCTCAATTGCGTGCACTATCCCCGTCATCACTTATCCCAGCACCACTACTCCCACCACCACTACACTAGGAAAGGCACACCACCGACGACAATATTAACTTTAAATTATTTAAGTAAAAACACGTTTATCTGGAGCTGACCAGTTATGTTTTGTTGTTTTTTAAGGTTAATTTATGCATCTGATAAGATTTATAAGATAATAGATCTCAATTATGATTTAACAAAATAAAAATGTTTATAGTCGTGCATAGAATAAACATTACATACATAAATTTATAGAAATAGTTGTTTTATTTAATAAAACCTATGTTATTATGGCTATATATTGTCATAATCTAAGCGGAACAATTTGCCTCAAAGGTGGAACAACTCGCCCCAAAGCGGGGCTGAATGTTCCGCTCCGAAATTTGACAAATATTTGCTTCTGTAAAAAAAACTATTAAGATATTAGTAGAAGTGACTATAATATTACAGAAAACGATAAACATCCGTTCAATATTTTACATGTTGAAAATGAAACCCTTCATTTTTATAATAAAACTTCACGTAATTTGAAAATCCGAACTTCCAGCCCCGCTCTCCCCTACTTGCCGGAAGCTGTGCTCGAAAATGCCACCGCGCCAGGCTCTACTGGGACCGGGCCATCATCACAGACAGGACTATTCTTGCGAATAAGCCTGATATTGTGCTGATGGACCGGGCACAGTCAAGGATATTTTTGGTCGACATTACCATTCCGTATGACGAAAACCTCGTGAAAGCCGAAACAGATAAGCTGACAAAATATCTGGATCTGGCTCACGAGGTGACCGACATGTCGGGTGGTCTGCCGACCGAAATTATTCCTGTAGTCGTCTCTGCGAAAGGGCTAATCCCGGTCAGCCTCTCGGGTCATCTGAGGCGACTGGGGCTCCGTGACGGACAGCTACAGGCTCAAATGCAGAAGGCGGTGCTCCTCGATACCGCCCGCATCGTCCGCCGGTTTCTTTCCCTTTCCCCCTAATCCTCGGAAGTTTGGTCTCCCCTGCCGAGGGCTTCCATCTGGTTGGGCTTTTATCTATTTATGTATTATTTATTTATGTTAGTATATTTAATATATATTTATGCATATTTAACATTTCCTCTTATATATTTATTTAGCCCAACCAAAGGAGAATACTTTATAAATATTCCAAAAATAATAATAAAAAAAAAACAAAAAAAAAAACATCGATAACAATAATTGTACAGATTATAATAATTTAAGTATAAGTAAGAAGGGTACTGCAAAAATAGTAGTAGTGATATTATAGGAATAAAAAAAAACCTCATACCTTAACCGCAATCAAGCCCTGCGTACCATCAGGTGGACTGTATGCTCGTTTGTCACCCTTATTCTATAAAAAAGGTGCATTTTATAGATTTGTGTTGATTTTTCAAAGGTTTCAGTTATACTTCTGGCAAAAGAAGCAACCTATTACGTCCCACTTGCACGCGTGTAACGGAAAACTTTTCGTGAGGTTATATAATTGGTACTGACGCTTTTATTAATTAACTAGCGATACGCCCTGGCTTCGCACGGATGATTTCTGGATCTCGTCAACAGCGCCACCTACCGGGTCTATTGTGAATCTAAGCCGTCGAATCAACTTAATCACACACACAAAATTTTATCAAAATCAGTCCAGCCGTTTAGGTGGAGTTTATTTGCATACACACGAACAGAAGAATTAGAAATATAATTATATATTTATACCTTCCTCTTGAATCATTCTGTCTATTGATGAAAACCCCACCAAAATGTGTTACGTAGTTTAAAAGATCTAAGCGTACAGACGGCGGGAAGCAACATTAAAAATTAAATTTTTTTAACGCCCCCGCACTGCCCTTAGTAGGTGGAATTTCATAAAATCTGTTCTTGGTAATTTATAACATGCCACAAAGAATATTGTGGCCATGTTTTATACCTATAAGAGGTATAGTTTGAGATTGATTTTTTTTTTAAATTAACGCCCCCGCAACCCGCGGGTGGAATTTCGTAAAATCCGTTTTCATAAATTCTTAGCTGACCTCTACTCGGCGAAAGGAATATTCCTACCAAATTTCAAGTCTCTAGGCCTTATGGTTCCAGAGATATCGTGATGAGTCAGTACATAGGTGGAAATCTCTCATATATATATATGTAGATCGATAGGAGATAGATAAAAGCGTCAACATACCTCAAAGAATCATTACTCCTGAAGAAAGAATATTACACAGCAAATTGACTATAAATTGACGTGTCTGTTTGTAATGTCAAAATAACAGCTTTTTACAAAATGCATATGAAAGTACATATATACGGTACGGTATACGATAAAGTATATATATATATACTTATAACAAAAAACTTTTTTTTTAAATTTGTCTCTCTGTCCGGCTGGACCGATTTTGACGGGACTTTCACTGGCAGATACCTGATATTATAAGGAGTAGCTTAGGCTACTGTTATTATAGAAAAAGAATTAGGGTGAAAAAAATTAAAAACCATGAAATTCAATCGTAATAAATTCCACGCGGGCTAAGTCTACGTGGTAAAGCCATTCTGCAGCTATGGCAATAGACATCTACATTTATCCTCAATTAAGAATCAAAATTCAGATGCGTTGTCAGCCCTGAAGACCGAGATGGAATGCCTCGTTTCCAGTAAAAAGGGTCTCCGGTTCTCTATACTCACCATACGAAACTGGTATTCTGTGAGAGCGTGGTCCTACCCCGGCGGGCTACGTGGGCTGTGGGCTAAGGCCTGCATTCCATCTCACTCCTCAGAAGTGACAACGTATGTGTAGCATTTTTCAATATACTACGTGGTAGTCAGTGGCGGATTATCCTTAAGGCATACTAGGCACGTGCCTAGAGGCACAAGTTTAAAGAGGGAAGGTTTTAAGCGAAAAGAAAATTCGTCGTATATGATTACTCCTACACACACACTCTTACTCTCTCATCACATTTTTCATTCACGCCCACCTGTGAAGGGTACTCGTGCTCGTGTTCTAATTACTTTGCGACTACATATTATTAAACTATACTATAAATTATAATATAGTTTATTTTCAACATGGGTAGTTATAATTTATAATAGTCATGTGGCCTCTAGAGGGGCGCCGATGAAGTGCTAGGTAACCGAGGGCGCTGTCGACATTTAATTCGCGTCTGGTGGTAGTACACCCATGCTGTCTGAAAGTACGTCTATGTAGATACCACCCTCTTACCATTTCTGCCGCCAAATAGCAGTGCTTACACTGTATTCCAGTCTGAAGAGTAAAGAGAGCCAGTATAATTATAGGCTCTGAGGTATTCCATCTTAGTTTCTTGGTCTTCAGAGGTGACAACGCACTTGTAGCCTTCTTTGTTTGTGTCGGCTGCATGTGTCCATGGATTGCAGTAGGTGGATGGTAAGTTAGTTAGTCATTTATTTTTAAATTTTTAACTTTGATTTGTTGCTTAATGGTTTTGAGTACGGATCGTAGATTTAAGTCTTGTGTTCGAATACGACATTCAACTAATATCTCAAGGCGCTAAAGCAGACACAATTTAAGGTTTTATCACCACTAAAGCACTTGTTTCATCGTTTCCATTTATTTTTCACATGTGCAAAATTGCACCATTTTTACCTGACTGCCCCAGAAGGAGGGTTATGTTTTTCGAATTATGAATGTATGTATCAGACACAGAAACAGAAACGTTTTTATTCAATATAGATTATAAATAATACTTATTGAAAGTCACTCTTTTGTTCGATTACCACTAGTTCAGAAAGAAGCCTCTGTCCTGGGAAGAACCAAATAATAAGTAAATCACAGATTACAATCATGTATGTTACACAATTAACAACATAAAACAAATTAGAAATAGCTTGGTAGCGATCACCTCATTCCCAGGGGTTATTATCATCCATAAATTCCTTAATATTATAATAAACATTTTTATACAAACTTAGTTTGATAAAGTTTTTGAACTTTGAGCAGGTCAAATTTTGTATATTCTATCTACGTATAATTCCTTAGCACGTTCTGTAGCCTAAACGCCTAGATGGATTTTAACATAATATTATAGACTCGTCTTTGTTGTGAAAGGGGCATAGGATGTAAAATTATTCTCTTTGCTTTTTACGCAGTCGGGTTTTTTAATTACTGTTTTAATCATTGGACTTTATACAACTTTTAACAATCCGTTCCAAATCAATATTCAAACGATAATACAAGAGCAGCAAATTCAAGTTCCCGCCAAAATCTTTACATTTATCAACTTCTTCAGCATTACGCGCCAGTACGTCTATCATACGTCACTGTCAAACGAGATTGATGTGCCCGTTTGGCGGAACCGCATTCTACAGCCAAAACTGGCGATGACGATGTAACAGACATAAAGGTCTCGGGGCTCGGCCCAATACCACACAATACTGCGGCTCACACTATCAACGTCATAATAATAATAATATTGTCCAGACCTAATTTCAGTCACGGCGGCCAGCCTCAACGGAATCTAGCCATCTGTGCAGGACAGGATTATAGTGCAAGAGTGTGTACGCAAGCACAGGTGCACTCTCTATTGCCTCATTCTCATAGTCCGATGTGACGGTAAATCGACACGACCGGAGCGAGTTCAGGACCAACGGCTTTACGCGCTTTCCGAGGCACGGGAGTGAAGCAATGCCAACTTCCTGACTCCAGGCTGCTACTGAGAATTTCTTGACAGTAGAAATACTCAATAACTGATATTATTTGGTCCGATTCGAACCCGGGACCTCATGATCAACAGTCGCGTTTAACGAGACAGTCGTGAACGTCAAATGAACGTATAAGATACGAGAAAAAAACACGGCAGTCTACTACGCCTACTAGAACGTAGCAATATTATCCCCGTTCGATATGTATACGACTATGATGGGCATTCTATTTTCATTTTTCCCGCTGGGTTTCTTGCTGGTTCTTCCCAGGACAGAGGCTTTTTTTCCGAACCAGTGGCAATTAAACAAAAGAGTGACTTTCAATAAGTATTATTTATAATCTATATTGAATAAAAAAAATTCTGTTTCTGTTTCTGTTTCTATCCGTTCCGAGACTTATTTTGTTTAGAAGGACGCTTCATGAGCTGAGTGTAGTTGTGAAAATTATTTACATTAAAATACCTATGCGGTTGGCTATTAGAAAATAATATGTAAGAGAACTAGCAATGATTTTTTAAAGAATTAGCGATCCGCCCCGGCTTCGCACGGTTGATTTCTGGATCTCGACAACAACGCCACCTACTGGGTCCAAATGTGAATCTAAACCATTCTCTAATCAACTTAATCACACACAAATTTTCATCAAAATCGGTCCAGCCGTTTAGGAGGAATTCAGTCACATACACACGGACAGATGAATTATATAATATATAATATGCATGTATTATACATATAAACTTTCCTCTTAAATCATTCTGTCTATTGATGAAAACCTGAATGAAAAAAAAAGATCTAAGCGTACAGACGGCGGGAAGCGACTTTGTGTTATACTATGTAGAGATAAGAGTGACAAACGCGCGCACAGTTCACCTGAGTGGATAACGTAGCCCTCAGACATCTACACCACTCATCGATTAAGAATCAAAATGCAGATGCGTTGTCACCCCTGATAACTAAGATGAAACGCTTCGTTTCCAAAGAAAAAAATAGCAATAAGCTGCTATTCCACGCTGTTATTCTATGAGCGCATGGTCCTACAGCTGCAGCGTGACTCTACCACATATAAACTAAAGAGTACATGATTGATAATAACCCCTAGGAATGAGGTGATCGCTACCATGCTGTTTGTAAATGTTTTCATTGAAGGTTATTATTACTGGTTCTTCCAAGGACAGAGGGTTTTCCGAACCAGTGGTAAAAGTCAAAAATGACTTTCAATAAGAATTACATGTAATCAATATTGAATAAAAATGATTCTATTCTATTCTATATAATCATTCACACACACATACACACACACAGACACACAATAAATATATATATATATATATATATATATATATATATATATATATAGGCTGCACGTCTATAAAATATATACACGTCTATAAATATAAATACTGGCCAGTTCAATAGTAAGATTTTTACTATAGCAAAGCGTCGTATCTGTGGTATCGTGACAACCGTTGTTGTTATATAGGATTTTTTATATAAACTAATTCAAGTGAAATATAAAGCGTGTAAATAGAGCATGCTATCGCAATGATAACATATTCCTTTTTAAATTCTGATAACAGTTTATTAGACGAATTAAAAAAATTGCATTGACATCTGACAAAACGTCGTAACCAATCGCAAGTATTGCTACTCAAAGGGCCGACCGTCGCCACACAGTCTGCGTTCACCGTCCCGAGGTCGCGTCTTGCCTCGCACATTTCCACCCACACTACACCCCACCCCTCTCTCACCCCCCTCCCCGGCTTAAGTCATACGAAGTTATTTATAATGCTGACGAGCTGACGGAGCGGACTAATTGCATGTCATTACGTTCATATTTTTATGCAAATACCAATTGATCTCCATTGAACATTGCGAGTTGGACGGATTATGATGAATACAAGTCGTACGCATGGACGTACAAACAATAGTTGTAGAAGTTTCAAAAATAAAGAATAGAAATATTCGTCGTCCACATGGTCCGGAGTAACAAATTGTTCTATAGAATGAGGGTGTCAAACGAACACACAGTCCACCTGATGGTACGTGGATGCTGTGGCCTATAGCTACATCTATCCATGATTAAAATCAAAATGCAGATATGTTTTCACCCCTGAAGACAAAATAGAATGCCGTGTTACCAGTAAAAAGGGTCTCCCGTTCTAGACTCACCATACGAAACACTGCAGCATTAAGCAACTATTTTACGTTGATATTCTGTGGGAGCGTTGTCCTTACCCGGTCGAGTCGACCGATTCTGCTGCAACTATGATATAGCTGCAGCGTAGCTCTACCACGTTAGAATTCATCGAGCCTATTATTACGTTACGCGTTTCTGTTTTCACAACACCAACAACCCTTGTCATGTTGTTCATCTTTATATACTCCGTCTAAACGGCTGGACTGTGTGTGTGTTTGAGTGAGTGTTACAATAGGACTCGGTAGGTAGCGCTGTTGCGGAGATCCAAACTTACAGAGGTTCAAGACGTTAAAGATTCAAGGTGTAGTGGCAGTGTTAGAATATCCACTACCTCATATCGTCCCGTGAGTGTCGTAAGTTCCCGAGAGAAATAAACAAATTTATGACTATTAGCGCTATACTCGCAGTTTAAAAAAGTAATTAATAGAATCAAGCGATACTTTGCGGAAATCCATTAAAGATCCGCGGAATATAATTTAAAAAAAATTACAACCGACTTCAATATAAATTATTAAAAATAACTCAAATACTATTGGTCAGACCTTGATCAAATTTATATAGGGCCACATGAGAAGCACCAGCTTTCAAATAAAAAAAAACATACAGTCGAATTGCGTACTCCTCCATTTTGAAGTCGGTAGATAAATAACTGCGGTTACGAACCCGCTTGCCAAAACTGGTATCTATGGCAAATATCCGCCTATGGGGGAGGCCTATGTTCAGCAGTGGGCTTTAATAGGCTGTAACGATAAGTTGATAGTCAAAAGGAAATTATACCTCAGGTTTTGTATAGGATGCTTATTTAAATAAAATTGAAATTTTTTAAATATATGGATATAATAGGGATTTGTTGAAAGTGATGTATTAAAAGTCATGGCAACGGTATTTCAGCCACTAAAGTATATACCTTAAAAATAGTAACTATTTACTTCAAATAAAAAAAAGTAACTCGAGTTCGATCCCCGTTGCAATTTTAAGTTAAGTTTAAAAGTATTATATATATATATATATATATATATATATATATATATATATATATATATATATATATATATATATATATAATTAATTCTTCTGTCCATGTGTATGTGACTGAACTCCTTCTAAACAGTTGGACAAATTTTGATAAAATTTTATGTATGTGATTAAGTTGATTCGAGAATAGTTTAGATTAACAATTGGACCCAGTAGGTGGCACTATTGTCGAGATACAGAAATCACCCGTGCGAAGCCGGGGCGGATCGCTAGTAATAATATAATTTTTTATCAGAAGTTTAATAACCGATGACTTTGCAGTGATGCTCGGCCAGTGCCTACTGCGCCTTATTATAAATCCATCACTGGCTGTAATGATGATGATGATGATTTGATCGATTACTTTTACAGAATGCTTTATTACTGAGAGTTAGGTTAGCTACTTTATTAACTTCTTTTCGGAATGCGTATTAATGTCTTCTTGAATTATTATAACTACAATTTCAAACCGCTAACCTTGCGAGTTTACTGTGGCAATACTCATGCAGAGTTATAAAACACTTTTATGCAAGCAATTTAAATTTTACTGCATTAATTCTCCATAAACAATATTAATACTCCTCCAGACCTCATTTCGGTCACGGCGGCAGCCTCAACGCATCTGTGCAAGACGGGATTATAGTGCACAAAGGTGTACACAAACACAGGTGCACTCTCTATTTCCTTACTGTCATTAGACAGGATAAGGCGCAGGACCTTACCAGCTTTGCGTGCTGTCCGAGGCACGGGGGTGAAGCGCTGCCAACTTTCTGACTCCGGGCTGCTACTGACAATTTCTTAACAGAAAAACCCAATTACTGATATTTTGCCTGATCCGAGATTCAAAATCGAGACCCATGGCCAGTAGTCACATTTAAGACAACTAGACCAACGAGACGGTCATAAACAAACAGAAATGGAGTTTCAGTTTTTATGTTTGTTCACAAAATCTTCTAGATGGCCCCTTTTATCCTCTCGAGCCCATTATTGCGCCAAGTGGCAGTGCACCAAATACAACATTCCGCTTTAAAAGATAAGACTGCCAGTATAATAACAGACTGTGAGTTATTCCATCTTAGTCCCCAGGTGTGACAGCGCATATGTTATCTCTATTTGAAGATGGTTGCGGGAGTCTATTGATATACAGTAGCTACATAACATCAGGTTGACTCCCTAGCATACCTGATACCCTAATATAATAAAAATTAAATATCTCCAGAAATAACACTTAACATCCTCTAAATCTATTTTATATGTGAAACATACATCTTTATCTTTGGCTCGTGAAAGTCTAAAAGAGACATAAGCCTCTCCCGCTATAGGGAGGGTTTGCCTTAATCTCGTCACACTTGGCAAGAAGATTGACGATCGCAGTGCCAGACGTGAGCACTTTAGACGCTGCTGTCCGTCGAGGCTAACTTACCATTTAGATACAGTACGTGGTACGTTTATACGTGGTAGAGCCACGCTATTGTGGTTGTAGCATAAATAGGTCGGCTCGACCGGGGAAGGAACTTCCTCTTACAGAATACCAGCGTAAAATAGCAGCTTAATACTGCTGTGTTTCGTATGGTGAGTGTAGAGAACCGGAAACACTTTTCACTGGAAATAAGACATTCCGTTTTAGTCCTCAGGGGTGCCAAACCGAGGATAGATGTAGATGTCTATGGGCAGTATCCACTTACCATCAAGTGGACTGTGTGTTCGATAGTCACCCTCATTCTATAAAAATAAAACTATCAACGGCCGGTATTCAGAGACAATGACAACAAAATGTGTCACATAATAATGGTCTAGAATCTAGACTCAAATTTTGACATTGTAATGTTTAAGTTTAAATTAGATATTGTTTTTGAATACCTAAGATACGATAGTCCATTACCTAAAATCGTCCCATTGTAGAACCCACGGAAAAGGGAGGTAAATGATTATTTTAATCCAGAACCTCGCGGCGAACGAGTATGTTTTTTTTAATTATAAAAAGTGACAAACGACCTTACAGTCCAACTGATGGTAAGTGGCTACTGCAATCCATGGACACATGCAGCCGACAACAAACAAACAAGGCAACAAGTGCGTTGTCACCTCTGAAGACTAAGATGTTAGTTGAATGGCGTATTCGAACACAAGACTTTTATATCTACGATCCGTACTCAAAACCATTAAGCAACAGATCAAATTTAAAATTTAAAAATAAATGACTAACGAACTTACCATCCACCTACTGCAATCCATGGACACATGCAGCCGACAACAAACAAACAAGGCTACAAGTGCGTTGTCACCTCTGAAGACCAAGAAACTAAGATGGAATACCTCACAGCCTATAATTATACTGGCTCTCTTCACCCTTCAGACTGGAACACAGTTTAAGCACTGCTATTTGGGGGCAGAAATAAGTCTAGTTTCTGTGATGTTAATGCTGTTAGCCTATGCGGCTCTTACAGCTTCATCGAACTCAGAGCTCGCGGCCTAAAGGCCGCAGGCTGTTTAGGGGGGGGGGGGGGGGGAAGAGGGTAAAGGGCGGGGGGAAGAGGGTAAGGGAGGTAAGGGGGCAGAAATAAGAAGGAGGGTGGTATCTACATAGACAGGCTTTTAGGCAGCATAGGAGTACTACCACCTTGTATTACAAAAATATGTTACAAAAATATTCAGCCAATGTCTTAAGAAAGAGCCATGGACGCTCATACGCACTTGCCATAAAATTCCATAGAACACAAGCAACCCGACTTCGATCTCTGTCGGCAGCACTGAAATTTTCAATTTTAATTTTAAATCCTCATTTAAAACCTGGCGGTGAAGGAAATCATCGAGAGGAAACCTGCCCTTACCTCTTATCCAAAGTCTACTACGTATAGGATTTAGTATAGGATACTTTGCATAAGATATAGCTATACCTTGTATGGTATATGCCCTGAAAGAGGCATACATACATAGGCTGTTTCTTTAGTATTTTTAACCGACTTCAAAAAAGGAGGAGGTACTCAATTCGACTGTATTGTTTTGTGTGTTACTCTTTTCTAGATGAACCGATTTTGATGTTTTTTTTTATTTGAAAACTGGTGCTTCCCATGTGGTCCCACATATTTGATCAAGATCTGACCAGTAGTTTTTGAGTTATCCTTAATAATGCGTATTCAGTTGACTTCGACTACATTGATGATGTTCTCATTTTATTTATATTGAAGTCGGTTGTACATATTTTTTTAATTGTACCACTTTTAAAACCAAAAGAAATCACAGCGATGACGTACGCATCACATGTCAAATCAGCGCACAATGTACCTCGCGTCGCCTAGACATAACAAGTAACAACACAGCGAATGGCCCCCTTATCACTGAAGCGCCGCGCCGTCAAAGGCCTGTTTGCTAGGTATTATCTAGTATATATGCCAGCGCGCGGAAAACAACCAGGCGACAGGGCACGCGATAAGCTACGCCTAGGTCAATATCACCACGCGGATGGACAGATTCGCATTAGATTTGTCTAATTTTGAATAAAGATGATGGGGAAGAAAGTTTCTCGAGTGGCAGCCACTAGATGGAGTGACGGCCTGTTAAGAGATGCAGGAAGTCGATGAATGCAGGTGGTTCTGACCATGCTTTGTGGCATTCCTTTGGGGATGGCCTAACTTCAGCAATGGACTTTTAAATGGCTGTAATAATAATAAAATTTTGAATAACGAGAGACTAGGCTCGGCTTCGCTCGAATGCGAATTACTATGACGAGGGTATCTCTACCCTCGCCATAGTAATTCGGCATTTATCTTAGTCCATTTTAGGCGCGACGACGCATCTGCATATTGATTCTTAATCGAGGACAGATGTCTATGGGCCACAACATCCACTTACCATCAGGTAGAGACTGTGTGCTGGTTTTTGACTCTTATTCTAAAAAAAAATGTGAATTTTTTATTCTTTTTACCCTTTGAAGTCTTAGTCCCTTTTTCTTTTAGCTTTTTTTTTCCTAAAAATATAAATGTGAATATATGTTGGTTTAGATCTTTGTTCTTAATACTGCCTGTACGACTGGATGGATTCTAATGAATGTTCCGGTCGGAAGAGTATTAGAGAGCCAGTATATTCACAGGCTATATAAGGCAGTATACTCACATTCACAGGCAATAATATGAGGCATTCCACCTTAGTGCTCAGAGATGACAACGCATCTATAGCCCCCTTTGCTTAAAGTGTGATGCACGTGTAAGTGGACCACTTACTATAAGGTGGATCTCTAAGTTCGTTTGTCACTTCGGTTTTATCAATAATTAAAAATTAAAAATTTTGTACAACCGACTTCAATATAAATTATTAGGAGTAACTCAAAAACTGTTGGTCAGACCTTGATCAGATTTATATGGGACCACATGAGAAGCAGCAGCTTTCAAATAAAAAAACAATCATCGAAATCGGTTCACCCAGAAATAAGTAATGAGGTAACACACATAAAAAAACATACAGTCGAATTGAGTACCTCCTCCTTTTTGAAGTCGGTAAAAAAAACATTTATTGTTTTTTTTTTGCATTTTACATTAACGTTAGATAAGGCCTGTCTCGTTTTGTTTGTTTTAATAATAATGACATAATCACAACATCCTATATTCGAACACCAGCTGTTACCCTCTTCGCTGGACGTAAATTAAAGTTTAGTATATAGTCTTGTACTGGCTGTCTCATTGGTCTAGTGGTCGTAAACGCGATTGCTAATCATGAGGTCCCGGGTTCGAATCCCGGGTCGGGTCAAAATCAGTTGTTGACTTTTTCTGTCAAGTAATTTTCAGTACTAGCCCGGAGTCAGGAAGCTGGCGGTGTTTTATGTCCGTGCCTCGGAAAACACGTTGTCCGTTCGTATCGGATAACAGTCTCATCGGACTATGAGAGTGAGGGAATAGAGAGTGCACCTGTGCTTGTTGTGTTGTGCATACACTCGTGCATTATAATCGTGTCCTGCGCAGATGGCTAGACTCCGTTGAGACTGGCCGCCGTGACCGAAATTCGATCTGGAGGATCGTCATCATTGCAGCTTATCAAACTCCACTGATATATGCCTCTACCACAGATTGCTTCATAGAGGGGATATTTGTCATAGATACCACGCTAGGCAGGCGGGTTAGCAACAGCAGTTTTGTCTTATATTGAGTTGTTATCAGGAACATGCCGTTTCATTTCCCTTTTTCGCCTCTTACGAAACCCACGGGATGTTACGGGGGCAGTGGTATCTCTTACGCCGCCGCGTATAGTTAAGGCTTCTTAAAAACGCCTTTATCGCCTGCTCTACCACTATGCAGTAAGTATACACGTGGTTCTAAATCGGATACTATGTAAAGAGGGCTTAAAACTGACGTGAGATCTTTGCACACCGGACATTTTGAATGACTCAGTGTCAAGAGCGAGAGTGAGGTAAGACTGACACAAAAGGTTATTTTCGACTTAGATGTTAAATATCTATGTCTATCTGTAATATCGGAATACATCTATCCATTACAGCCTATAAAAGTCCACTGATGAACATAGGCCTCCCTCATAGATGCCTCATGAGGGGATTTTGCCATAGTTGCCACGCTTGGCATGCGAGTTGGCAACCGCAGTTTTTTATTATGTTGAGTTGTTATCAGGTAGATGCTGCTGTCTGTCTCCTGTTTCAGTTTCCCTCTGTCGTTTCCTACGACACCCACGGGACGATATGGGGTAGTGGATATTCATACACCGCCACTACACGGTTCTTACGAGGTGGATTGAAAAGTACTCGGCCTAACACAGATCCATTCAATTCTAAAATCAAATCTACCCATATTATTTAGTTCAGTTCAGACTAGTTCATTGTGTGAAGTTCGAAACGTGTGCGATAATTAGTTGTGATTTTATAAATTTATTAACAAAGTAATCGGACATAATTTCCGCGAATGGAGCAAATCGAGCAGCGTGCCGTCATTAAGTACCTCCATAAGAAGGGCTATCATCAAAAGCCATCCATGATGACATGGTCAGTACATTAGGCGATTGTGCTCTGTCATATTCATCCGTCAAAAATGGATAGCAGAATTTAAGCGTGGTAGAGAGAGTGTGAAAGATGAACCCCGCTCTGAAGGCCTTGGACGTCAACTACTGACGAAAATATTAAAAAAGTACTTGATTTAATAATGGGAGACCGCAGATTAAAAATTAGAGAGATAGCCGAGATTATAGGCATCTCTTATGAACGAACTCAAAACATCATTGTCAACGAGTTGGGTTTCCACAAGGTGTCTGCGAAGTGGGTTCCGCGACTACTTTCAGTTGAACAAAAAAGGACGCGATTGACTATTTCACGCGACTGTTTGGAGTTATTTGAAGCCGATGCAGATGAATTTTGAATCGTTTTGTTACTATGGACAAAACATGGGTTCATTACTGTACACCGGAAACAAAACAACAATCAAAACAGTGGAGAAGACCTGGTTCACCACCCCCTAAAAAGGCTAAGTCGATTTTGTCGGCAAATAAGGTGATGGCTTCAGTATTCTGGGACTCGAAAGGTGTGATTATGATTGATTATCTTGAAAGGGTCAGACTATAAACTCTGATTACTACTGCACCTTACTACGTCGTTTACGAGAGGAAATAAAAGAAAACGTCGAGGAATGCTCAGAAGAAAAGTCCTGTTTCATCAAGATAACGCCCGTGTTCACACGTCAGTACAGTCAATGGCTGAAATTCACAACTGTGGCTTTGAACTGTTACCGCATCCGCCGTATTCACCTGATCTGGCACCATCAGACTTCTTTCTGTTCCCTAACCTAAAAAGCACTTGGGAGGTCAAAGATTTTCGACAAACGACGAGGTCAAAGCAGCTGTAGACGCATATTTTGACTCTAAGGAAGAATCATTTTTTCAACGGTCTAAATGCTTGGAAGGGGAGGTGGCAAAAGTGTATTGAACTTGATGGTGATTATGTAGAAAAATAAAAATATAACTGATTTAGTATGTGTTTATTTTCTTGGTTAGGCCGAGTACTTTTCAATCCACCCTCGTATATCGAAATAACTGCCTTTTATTGAGGGGGTTATTTGTATGGTATTAAGATATGAATAACCATTTTTTTTAATTTTTTTCTATCTCTTTGTCCGGGTTTGTCTTGAAAATGGGGAACAGATAGAGAGCAGTGCCAGAAGTTATTTAAGATACATTTATCCGAAAAACTTGGTATGTTTTGTGAAATTGAATAATTTAATATTAAAAATTTTGTACAACCGACTTCAATGTAAATTATTAAGAATAACTCAAAAACTATTGGTCAGACCTTGATCAAATTTATATGGGACCACATGTGAGGCATCAGCTTTCAAACAAAAAAAGAATTATCGAAATCGATTCACCCAGTAAAAAGTTAAGGGGTAACACACATAAAAACATACATCCGAATTGAATACCTCCTCCTGTTGAAGTCGGTAGAAAATTGATAAAATAACTTGACAGTGAAATTAATTTTAAAAAAGTCTAAATGACGCCACATTAATAGATCCTACCCACGCGAAGCTATTTCTTTCATGACAAGATAGGAAAAAGTGCAAGCGAGATAGATATTATTCCATCTCGCTTCCTTATAGCCGCCAAGGCCGTCTACGTCAGAAGAGGTCGTGACGGAAATTTTTTACACTTTATCTCGCCTAGCCCCCATCCGCCAAATTCGTACCGTCCGTTATGGAACTTCGTTCCAAAAACATACAGTCGAATTGAGTAGCTCCTCCATTTTTCGAAGTCGGTGAAAAAATCAAAAAACCGTCAAAGCTCAGGGGCTAAGCGCTCCTCGTAAGTTTTACAGTACAAGAGCGACCCTAACTGCCTTTACTAGGTGGTAGCACGCCTTCGGCAGGTATCATCCTCTTACTCATTTCTGCCGGCAAATAGTAGCATTAGCAACTGCACTGCTGTGTTCTGCTCTGAGGAGTATAGAAAACCAGTTAAAATTACGGGCCGTGACGCATTCCATCTTAGTCTTCAGAGGTGACAACGCATCTGTAGACTTATTTATTTGAAGTTCGCTGCATGCGTCTATGGACTGCAGTGGCCACTTTCCATCCAGTGGACTGTAAGTTTGTTTGTCACTTTTTTTATAGCATAGGGTGACAAACGAGCACACAGTCCACCTGATGGTAAGTGGGTACTGTGGCCCATAGACATCTACATTTATCCTCAATTAAGAATCAAAATGCACATGCGTTGTCACCCCTGAGGACTAAGATGGAATGCCTCTTTTCCAGTAAGAAGGGTCTCCGGTTCTCTACACTCACCATACGTATACGTATATTTTACGCTGGTATTCTGTGAGAGCGTGGTCCTACCCCGGTCAAGCCGACCCATTCGTGCTGCAACCAGAATATGGCTGCACCACGTAAAAAACTATACAAACTATAATTATAAACTTCAGTTTTATAAATAAATACATCTTTATTTACCACACTTGCCATTAGGAAGGACAGCAGTCACTGTCTTATAATAAGTAGAAAAAACATCAAACATAATTATCACTGCCCGACTTTAATTAACAAGCGTGATCTTGACTCATCTGTGTCGCCCATGCGTCGGTGAAATAGGAAAATTCCCGGGTGACCAAAACCCGAGCGGTACGGACCGTATTTAATATTATTTGGTGATATATTTAGAAGCGTTTCTAATTCCGGCATTTTCCTATGTAAACTCCCGAGTTCTGACAAACACGGCGTGGGCGGGAACACTTGGGGGGATTCGTATAATGTCCGACCGTAAACCTACATGGTAGAACCATGCTGCAGGTATATAATTATTGTAGCACGAATGGGGTGGCTCGACCGGGGAAGGACCACGCTCTCACAGCATACCAGCGTGAAATAGCAGCTTAATGCTGCTGTGTTTCGTATGGTGAGTGTAGAGAATCGGAAATCCTTTTTACTGGAAACGAGGCATTCCACGTTAGTCCTCAGGGATAACAATGTATCTGCATTTTGATTCTAAATCGAGGATAGATGTAGATATCTATGGGCCACAGCATCCACTTACTATCAGGTGAACTGTGTGCTCGTATGTTACCCTTATTCTATAAAAAAAATCCTAGCCATTGCCTTAACACCTTTATTAAATACGATACCTTTGATTTTAGATTAAAGATTGTGATAGCAGGAACTAAGTTCTTTCTCCAAGTTAATTTTTTTATAGAAGTAAAGGTGACTAATGAGCATACAGTTGATGATAAGTTGATGCTATGGTTCATAGCAACTACACCTATCCTAGATTAAGAATCAATGTGGAGATGCGTTATCACCCCCGAGGACTAGCCCAGTAAAAAATATCATTTTTAAAAACGTTTACAAGTCGAGCTCTTTGTATCCAGTCGCGAGTTCGACTTCCTTTACAAACCCTCGAATATTTTAATAACACTAGTGGTAAAATTAAAAATTTTGTACAACTGACTTCAATATAAATAAAATGAAAACATCATCAATGTAGTCAAAGTCAATTAAATTATTAAGCATTATTAAGGATAACTCAAAAACTACTGGTCATGATCAAATTTATATGGAACCACATGAGAAGCACCAGCTTTCAAATAAAAAAAATTACCAAGTGCGTGTCAGGCCACGCACAACGTAGATGTAGGGTTCCGTAGTTGCCCGTCACAATACGTGAGCTTTCTTGATAATGAGCATAATAAGCGAGTTCGCGGTTTGACCGCTATAACGACTAAAAATGGGCCCAAATAGGAAGATGGTAATTGTCGTTTTCTTCATAAAATGTTTGTTTTTTACAGTTTACAATAATGTTACAAGTTATAATGCAGCTAGTTTTAGGTCATTTTCTACGGAGTTGTAACGAAATTTTTACTAATCCAAGCGCATTTTATAAGTTGGTCGACTGTTACTCGTTAACTTGTTAAGTTTACTTAGCTGTGATAGTTTTCCTTTTAACTTCATTATATATACTACTATCGTGTATACTTTTCACATTTCCAAAAACAACGGTTTAGTTGGTAGAGGGGGCGACACATCACTCTAATGAAAAATACCACTTTAAAGCTAAATATTTCGCAAACGGACCCCTGAATCGAAAAGATGTTGTTCCACACCTCCAGTGTTTTTGAAAGACGTATCCAACGATATACCCTACATGATGGAATAGACGGGTAAGAAAAAAATCATCCTCCATTTACTTGTACGGGAAGAACCCAAAATAAAAATGTTTTTTAAGATTTCATTTCACAGTTTTGTAGGCGTGATTAATATCTATAAATATGCCAAATTACAGATTTGTAGCGCCTAGAGTCTCTGAGCAAAACCGCGGACGGACGGACGGACGGACGGACGGACGGACGGACATGGCGAAACTATAAGGGTTACTTATTATGTAACTATGGAACCCTAAAAAGAATCATCAAAATCGGAAACACTAAACAAAAATACAGTCGAATTGAGTACCTCCTCCTTTTTTTGAAGTCGGATATAATTAGCTAAAATACTATAAATCAATAAAAATGATGGCACCTATATGGATACTGAAGACCCTAGACACCTATAACTAACTTGAGTCACAGAAAGTTTATGTCAAGCTTACTTAAGCTATCTTGTTGAGAAACTGCAAAGCATTCTAAGTTAATGTCAAATGTCAAACACGCACACACACAAATGAGATTAGTTTTGTTAGTAAGTTTTTCTTTTAATGATTTCTTATATTTACGCGAACACTACCTACATTAAATGAAACAAATTTCACGGATTTTATCGCGTTTAGTTTTAACTTTTTAATTCCCGACGTTTCGAATGCTTTACAGCACCCATGGTCACGGGGGACGGAGGTGTTTTGACGTTGCGATAGATAGTAAGTAAAGACATATATATTAGTATATTCACATAAATTAACACATATCTGTATACATAATTTGTTTTTATAGAATTAGGGTGACAAACGAGCACACAGTCCACCTGATGGTAAGTGGATGCTATGGCCCATAGGCATCTACATTTATCCTCGATTAAGAATCAAAATGTAGATGCGTTGTCACCCTTGAGGACTAAGATGGAATACTTCGTTTCCAGTAAAAATGGTCTCCGGTTCTCCACACACCATAGGAAACGCAGCAGCCTTAAGCTGCTATTTTACGCTGGTGTTCTGTGAGAGCGTGGTCCTAACCCGGTCGAACCGACCCATTCGTGCTACAACTAATATAGGTGCAGCGTGGCTCTACCACGTAAAAATTACGTGTCACATTGTTTGTCCGCGATGAACTCCTAAACGACAGAACTGAATTCAATTAAATTTTGCACACTGTGTGCAGTTTGATCGAACTTGAGAGATAGGATAGTTTTTACCTCGATATGTGACGAATTTAAGGATTTCTTATAGGATAAAAGGCAGAACAATGTCTGCCTGAGCAGTTAGTATACATATTACATATATACAAATATATACATATAAATAAACAAATAAATATATACAAAATAATACAAACGTATACATATAAATAATTATAACACATTTATAATATTATAATAGAAGGATTTAATACAAAAGCGTCTCGGATACAGGTATCTGGTGCGTAAATAGCCGCGTCAAAACACTTGTCAAGACGGCAGGAAATGATGATTCATGTTTGTATTTGAACCTGAGCCAACTCGCGGACGGGCTAATGTCGCCCAGGTGCTAATTAGATCTGATTTGTAGAGGAGGATTCATATCCGGGCTCACACCAACAAAGAAACATAGATAGAACTTTAAATTTATTTCAAATAAATAAATATATATAAGTTATTAGTGATATCGAATCCATGCTCAATAAGAACACGGCATTCACTCACGCACACATGTATGTTAATATGCACATAAAGCGTCTTATACACGGTCCATCTTGCTGTACGTGCCGCCAAGGTTATGCACGATGCAAAACGACAAGGTAGGCTTACGTTTTTTTCATAAAACTGATGTGACATGTGAACTTAGTCTACGTAATGGTAAGTGTCTACTGCAATTCATAGATACCTGCAGACATCTTCGAATGAAGATGTCTACAGATAAGTTCCTCTGAGGACTAAGATGGAATGCCTCAGTAGCTGCCCGGAGTTAGGAACTTGGCGTTGCCTCACCCCCGTCGCTCGGAAAGCATGTAAAGCCGTTGGTCCTGCGCCTGATCTCACTCCGGTTGTGTCAGTTTACCGTCCCATAGGACTATGAGAATGAGGGAATAGAGTGCACTTGGGCACTACAATCCTGTCCTGCGCCGATGGCTAGTCTTCGTTGAGGCTGGCCGCCGTGACCGAAATTCGGTCTGAAGGACATTATTATTATTATTATTATTTTTAGAATAAGGGTGACAAACGAGCACATAGTCCACCTGATGGTAAATGGATGCTGTATCTTATAGATATCTTCATTTATTTTCAATTAAGGATCAAAATGCAGATGCGTTGTCACCTCTGAGGCCTAAGACAAAATGCCCCGTTTCCAGTAAAAAGGGTCTCCGGTTCTCTACACTAACCATACGAAACACAGCAGCATTAAGCAGCTAATTCACGCTAGTATACTATGAGAGTGTGATCCTTCCCCAGTCGGGCCGACTCATTCGTGCTACAACCATAATATAGCTGCAGCGTGGCATATGTGTGTGTGCATGGATTCCGCGTCAATGATATACCTACGTAATGTCCTGTCTATCTTCCTCGTTTGTCCGAGTATTCGGGGCGAAGTCGTTGATTGGTGCGAGCGACATACACGAGCGTATAGCGAAAATTTTACGCTATATAAACATTTGGACGGCTTCAAGTTCAAATTTCATTTTCACGGCTCGCCCAAAGTGATGACAAGATACCGTTATTTTGTCGCCATGACATCACGTTCGAGAAGATGACAAAACAACAGAATCGTTTGGAACAAACCAAAAATAATTTGTTTTAGTTTTTTTAACAGCCTTTAAAAGACCACAGCGGGACATGGGCCTCTTCCGTCGTACTTTTTTATAGAATAAGGGTGACAAACGAGCACACAATTCACCTGGATGGTAAGTGGATGCAGTGGCCCATAAACATCTACATATATCCCCGATTAAGACTCAAAATGCAGACGCATTGTCACCCTGAGGGCTAAGATGGAATGCCTAGTTTCCAGTTAAAAGGCTCTCTGGTTCTCTACACTCAACAAACGAAACACAGCAGTATTAAGCTGCTATTTTACGCTGGTATTCTGTGAGAGCGTGGTCCTTCCCCGTTCGAACCGACCCATTCGTGCTCCAACCATATTATCGCTGCAGCATGGCTCTGCCACGTATTAAATAAAGGCGATTTTCCTAAATCATTACGCGTGACAGGCGGATTGGCAACCTCAGTACCAGGCGTCTCGCGTCTTTGACGCTGCCGGTCTCGGTCTGGTTACTTTACCTGGTTAAATAATATAAATATGTTAAAATAATTAAATAGTATGCCGCCATTTACCGGAAGGCATGAGATTTATTTCGCATTTGAAATCGTCGCCTCTTACGACACTAACGGGATAAAATGATAGATCCTTTTCCACCGCCACTACACGATAATTCTAATTCTAATATAATTCAAAATGAAATTAAAAAATAACGATGATATGCCCTTATGGAGAAGAGGGACTCTTTATGATGAACTCTTTCTTCAAAAGCGGCCCCACAGAAAGTGGACCTGGTCGAGCCCCGACGGTTCGACAAAAATGAGATTGACTTCATTATGACGACCAGACAACTGTTCAAAAACTCTCCGATCACACTACGCCTAAAGTGGCGGCGTAAGTGAACGCATCAGTCCATTACGTCCCGTGGAAGGAGACTATGGGAAAAGCCAGAAAGACCTCGTGGCCTCTAGTAGATGGCGTTATACCGTCTCGTATATGCCCGATGAATACCTAGACCAGCGTAAAGTCTTTAACGTGGAAAAGCCATGCTGCACAACTATATTATGGTTGCAGCACAACTGGGTTAGCTCGACCGGGGTAAGACCACACTCTCACAGAACACCAGCCTGAAATAGCAGCTTAATGCTGCTGTGTTTCGTACGGTGAGTGTAGAGAACCAGAGACCCTTTTTACTGGAAACGAGACATACTAGACAGGTGATATATTAAGATGTCTACGCACGTCCACTTACCATCAGGTCGACTGTGTGCTCGTTTACCACTTTTATTCTACAAGTCGTAAAATTAAAAATTTTGTACAACCGACTTCAATACAAATAAAATGAAAATATCATCAATGTAGCCGAAGTCAATTAAATACGCATTATTAAGAATAACTCCAAAACTACTGGTCAGATCTTGATCAAATTTATATGGGACCACATGAGAAGCACCAGCTCAAATAAGAAAAGAATCATCAAAAACGGTTCACCTAGAAAAAAGTTCTGAGGTAAAACACATTAAAAAAATACAGTCGAATTGATAACCTCCTCCTTTTTTTTGAAGTTGGTTGAAAAAAAAACTGTAAATTAATGTATGCAATTACAAAAAAAAAATTTTTTTATATAGAAGAGGAGGCAAACGAGCATGCGGCTCACCTGATAGTAAGTGACTACCGCCGAACCTGAATACAACACCAGAGGAAATGCAGGTGCGTTGCCGGCCTTTTAGAAAGGAGTAAGCTATATTTTATAACAAAGTAGCTGGTACCTGGCCCAGCAGAAAACAGCAGAATTAATTCTTCTGCGGCAGCAAGAAGCCGCGGCTTCTTGCTGCCGCAGAAGAAATAATTGTGAAGATATTATTTTAAATTTAGAAGAGTTATATTGTTTAATTAGGAATGATAATACATTAATTGCAGTTGAATGATATATAACTTTCAAATCGTCGGTACTATGCCTATAACCTTCCCGCAAGTGCAAGCAATAGATTAACAAAGTTTTAGAGCAATCTGATGAACGGTATGGCAGCGCATAAAATACGAAAAAACTAATATTATTTTTTTTAATTATTATATTAATTATTCTGACATTTTCCTTTACTTGTGTTATGAATTATGACATGAATGCGCTAAGGCTTGGATTTACACCGGGATTCAAATCCATGTTGGCTTACGTCACTAACTAGATCGTTAGCTAAAAGTTACATCGAAAGGGGCATCGTTAGATCATCAGCGGCGTTATTGACCACAGATGTTCTATTTGCGGTCACAGCTAGCCTTTACAGTGTTCATATTACTTGATTAGAAGAAACAAAATGGATGCCATTGCGAGCTATCGAGTTATAGCATTGAATAAGTATATTATTCTTTCATTACGGCCTATGTGATTACACGTGGTATGTAGTACCATAGTTCGACCGGAGTCACGCTCTCACAGAATTCCGGCGTAAAATAGCAGCTTAATTCTGCTGTGTTTCGTATGGTGAGTGTAGAGATCTTGAGACCCTTTTTACTGGAAACGAGGCATTTCATCTTAGACCTCAGGGGTGAAAACTGAAAACACATCTGCATTTTGATTCCTAATCGAGAATAGATGTAGATGCCTTTGGGTCACAACAACCACTTACTACCTATATTCACTTAGGACTATGTGCTCGTTTGTCACCCCTATCCTATAAAAAAAACACTTCAAGAAAGATCGCAAGCTACCCGCTGAGCATACTCCTCTTATAGCCGAAATGATAAATAAAATATAAAATCATATTGACGTCAGTAATGACTATCGCATTATAGTCTTACCTAACGCAACATTTTGTCTGCCTCATTGTTTCAGTGGTCGCAAACGTGACTGCTGATCACGAGTTCCGGGTTCGATTCCCAGTCGGACCAAAAGCCAATAATCGCGTGTTTCTGTCAAGAAATTCTCTGTAGCAGCCCGGAGTAAGGAAGTTGGTGGTGTTTCTCCCTCGTGCCTCGGAAACACGTAAAGCTGTTGGTTTTGGGCCTGATTTCTCTCTGATCGTGTCGGAATCAGTCCCATCAGACTATGGAAGTGAGAAAATAGAGAGTACACCTGTGCTTGCGCAATCACTCGTGCACTATAATCCTGGCCTGTGCAGATGGCTAGTCTCCGTTGAGACTGGGCGCCGTTACCGAAATTCGGTCAGGGGGACATATTATTATATACTTACGCGATTTCTACACATTGAATAAAACTTATTTCAAGACGGCTGGGTATTACCACCTGCTGGGTTTCTGTAATTAATCAAATTAAAACCAAACCGAGGTTTACCACTATAAGATACAGTAAGCTCATTCTGCGCAGATCAGACCGTAAGTTACTCCGATTTAGCTATGACATCGGGATGTCTAACACCATAGTCGCCCCCGTGACCATGGGCGCTGCAAAGCACTCGAAGTTAAATAAAACGCAATAAAATCCGTATAAGTAATTTTCTTTAATGAAAATATGGCCGATTGTTCATTAAGGTATTGTAAGTTCCGATATGTAGCAAAAACTGAATGTGATTTCGGTTTATTATCGCAAGTATAATGTATATTTACCCCATCATTTTTAAATTTTATTATTTCTGGTAGATTGTTCTAGAACATTTATTGTAATTGTAATAAGCGCCCTCTATTATCCAGTAACGTCACCAAATGAGTTAGTGATTGACAACGTTTATCGATTGGTGCTATCGATAAAAAATATTATACAGGATGCAGATTTAATCATCTACAATATTTGAGGAGAAACTGTAAACGATACTGTACCCGTACCAATAAAGAAATCGGGTGGGCCTGTATCGGGGCACACGGCGGTTGGTTTTTAACGTGAAACGTCTATGTCAGCCAGTACAACCAGTACAACCGGTGAACAAGATAGCCTTCTTTTTAAAATTTTTATATAATTCTACAACACTAGGAGAATTGCAGATGCGTTGCCGGCCTTTGGAAAAGGAGTAAGCTTGTTTCTTGAAGGTCCCTAAGTCGTATCGGTC
This sequence comes from Parnassius orleans, assembly GCA_029286625.1. NCBI lineage: Eukaryota > Metazoa > Arthropoda > Insecta > Lepidoptera > Papilionidae > Parnassius > Parnassius orleans. Next base: position 2,315,353 of record JAGSMP010000053.1, read on the forward strand.
CATAAAAATGGCCAATGGTCAACGATTCCTAAGAAAACTCCTATTAAATCGCACGATAGTGGACCGCCAAGCATCCAAATGATGTGGATGGTAACGTAAGTATTGTCGCGATGTGTATTGGTGAAATTTGGTGGCTGGAATTAATCCGAACAATTCCTCAGAGCACTCCCCGTGGTAAATACGATAGAAAATGCAAAGGGATGCAACATCTCTACGCAGCGCCAGTGAATCGAGCCAATCAAAGACAACTCGGTCGTCGACGTCGAGCCGCTCTGCTCTCTATGCGGTCAAGTGGAAGGAGCTCGCCCTGAGGAGCCCCGGCCCAGAGATGAGAACAATATTCTATGTGAGGCCGAACCTGCGCTTGTAAAGTTGCAAACGGTGTGCAAGCATGAAATACTGTCCCGCACTACTGAGTACGCCAAGCTTTTTAGAAGTCAATTTAGCTTTCTCTTCCAAGTGACCATGCTACTGCAGGTCATTCGATATGTCGACGCCGGAGATTCCGCTTTTGGCTGAGGCAACAAAGGAAGTGCTCTGAAATTGAGGAGATACGATTAAGGTGTTCTTTTTAGCGGTAAACGCGCAAACTTGTGAATTTGTGAAATAATTTATCGTGTAACGACTTTTAAATTCAGTGCTTTCCTAAAATATGTTAGATTTAAAGTGTATTTTTTGTAAAAGAAACTAATTTGAAAAACATGGTGGCGCTCTCTTATTAGATTTGACGTTTCGCGATGTGCCTTCGACGCCGACCGACCAATCATATGCTATTACTATAGCGTCTAATGGACCTAGTGACGTCATCCAAGATGCCACCAATGTGATTGCTGTTTGAATTGATTCTTAGTTATTGGAAATTAAATATTTCATTTCATGACATTTCATTTCATTCATGACGTTATTCATGACTTAAAAAATTATATGATTTTTTTGGTGTGATGGGAATCATAATAAATAGATTTATACATTAAAAAAGCATACATATTCCATATTATTATTCCGTAAAGTATTACAAACTTAGTAACCTTTAACAACATTATCGATACTTTGATGTCGAAACGGTAACATTCCTAAAACGGGGTTTTACCTTACATTTATTACTGGGGAATAGCTGAAATGTCTTCATAATAAATATACAGCGTAGTTTTGCTATGTTTAGCTAGAGGGCGTCACACACGCGCGAGCTCAAAGTTTTTGTATGCAAATGTTCCCTATGTCCGCTCTATAGTATACCTATATATTTAAATCTCTTTGGTAGTAGGTTTTCTTTTCCGCCTACTAATCCATCTGGGTAAGTATCACCATCTTAACTATTTCTACGGCAATGCAGCAGTGCAAGCACTGAAGGGTATAGAGAACCAGCATAATTACAGGTTGTGAGGCATTCCATCTTAGGTCTAAGAGGTGACAATTAATCTGTAGCCATCTTCGTTTTAAGTTGGTTATAGGTGTCATTGAACAGTAGTAATTAATTACCATCAGGTGAGCTGTTTGATGGTGTAGCTAAATTGGAAAGGACCAACCTCTCACAGAATATCAGCATGAAATAGCACCTTAATGCTGCTGTTTTGTATGGTGAGTGTAAAGAGTCGAAGACCCAGTGACCTTAAAGATGTCAGAGGTAACAATGCATTCTGCATTTTGATTCTACATGGCCTGCCCTTGGCCACAACAGTTTACTGATCCATTGGGCTTGTTACTCTGGTTCTACTAAGGATATCTTCAAAACAATATCTTTCACACAGGAAAACTTTAAATATAACCTTTTATTTTTTATCAGTAATATGTTTTTTTTATAGGTGACAAACAAGCATACAGTCCATCTGATGGTAAGTGGATACTGAGGTCCATAGACAACTACAACTATCCTCTATTAAGAATGAAAATGCAGAAGCGTTGTCACCTCTGAGGACTAAGAAGGAATACCTCGTTTCCAGTAAAAAGGGTCGCCAGATCTCTACACTCACCACATGAAACATGGCAGCATAAAGCTACTATTTTACGCTGGTATTCTGTGGTCCTTCCCCAGTCAAGCCAACCCATTTATGCTACAACCATAATAATATAAATTCAGCATGGCTCTACCACATAAAAAAATGAATACATAATTGTTTTGTCATCAATTTGATGTTTATTGACCAAAATTGGTGCTACATTGCCATTATATGACCACATTCATATATTTATTCACTCATTACAGGATATCAAAAGTCATTATGTGCTGAGCGTGAGCCTCCCCTACAGATTCCCTTACCACCATAGTAGCCAAGCTTAGTGGGATCGCAGGTTGGGTTGAATTGTTATCAGGAAGATGGTATTTCCTGTTTCATTTCCTTCTGTTGCCTCTTACAACACCCATTAAATGATATGTGGTAGTGGATTCTCTTTCGCTGCTAATACATGGCACTTTAAACCACTAACACATACATAAAAATAATTTTATAAAAATATAACAATATGTAATTAAAATATAAGCATGAAAGTAACTTAATCAATTTTGCATGCCGTAAGCGCTAGCACGCAGGTATGCTCTACTAGGGCCTAAAAATTAAGATTCCAACGTTTTGTTGCATGAAATCGTATTTAGCAATCATATTGTACATATAAGTGATAGAAAAAGCACATTGTCAGAAAGATAAATGATTGTTGAACTTATTAATATTTTTTTTAAATTGATTAATTGCTATTTTTACATAAAAAAGGGGTTTTAGTGGCTTATGGTGTGGATTTATCAAGTCCGCATGGCTTCGTAAACATGATAACTTTTGAAAATATCAATTGTTCAACTCAATCTATTTTTAAAACTCTTCATCTATCATGTGGGAAGCCATTGAATGTAAATGGCAGTTTAATTTTGTTTAGTTATAATTAATTTTTTTTGGCTGCGAAATGACGATATAATCGGTGTTTTAGCAGCCTTGTGTGAATTTATTTTTTACTAAATAGAGACTGTGTCACTCACTCAGTTAGTTCGGCGTCAATCGCCGGCGTGAGTGGATACTGTATCGGTTGTTTGCAGCGGCTCAAAAAGATCGCTGTACAAATACACAATATTCGAAAAACCAAATTTCTTACATACTTGATTATAATAATAATCAGAGATTTTTATTACAATATTTTAAAAGCACAGAATAAATAATAGTAGTACGTACTAAAAGTAAGTAGGATGTAATATTTATACTTAAATACGTCTTGGACTTTATGGAGTGACCTGAATGATGATATGATGATCATATGAGCATTATGAGTCGTGCACTTTTGGATTTTTCAAACTTTTTTTTTTAAATTGAAGTTTGAGGGAAAATTAGAAGTATAATAAGGTTATTAGTGAAAACTTGTGTGTATTTAAACTACTTTAAAAAATTCCGTATTTTTTAAAGTAGTTTAAATACACACAATTAGGGCATGCCCAGTTAGATTTACCAATATATATTTTAACTGTTCTAACTCAGTGCTTACCTACTATCCCACCTGGTTATGGTAAGTGGTGATGCAGCCAATGATGGTAAAGCAAATTGACATAACAAAACACTATTCACTCTTTAAGACACCTACATTGTAATCGGATGAAAAAACAGATGCTGGCAACTTATGCCACTTCTTTATTGTGTACAGAAATTTATCACTTATTAGTAACTGTCTTTTCTTTAATATGTTAAGCATGTCAGCCGACTTCAAAAAAAGGAAGAGGTTCTCAATTCGATCATATTTTTTTAATTTATTTTTTTATCTGTGTTACCTCAGAACTTTTTTCTAGGTGAACCAATTTTGATGATTCTTCTTTTATTTGAAAGTTGGTGCTTTTCATGTGGTCCCATATAAATCTGAGCAGTAGTTTTTGAGTTATCCTTAATAACGCGTATTTAATTGACTTCGACTACATTGATGATGTTCTCATTTTAGTTATATTGAAGTGGATTGTACAACATTTTTAATTTTACCACTTGTCAATTATAATTATATTACACACACAGCAGTGTATACACTACTGCAAGGCAGCAGAAATAGGTGAGAGTAGACATGTGTCATTTATTCATTTCTAGTGACCTGATCATTCAAGTATTGATTCAACTTACAAACCAGGTCATTCGGGTCGATCATTCAAATGGAATTTCGAGTTTCAGTACTCTGTGATGTGTGAGACTCGCTCGATAATGTCCGTCTTCAGACATTACTTTTTGGTGGTAAGTCCTGTCAATTGTTTGATCCGGAACATTAAAAAAATGTAATTGCAATTATCAATACTTTGATGCAACCCGGGTCAAATTAACGAATCGTCTATGATCGACACATGTCTAGGTGAGAGGATGGTACCTAACCAGATGGACTCTTAGGCAGATTAGGAATCCTAATATTATATTACCAAATGTTACCCTTTACAACTGCAAATTAATTTTTTGAACTTTTGATATATATATATATATAGTACCAAGAAACTGCATGCTATAGAAAATATGTAACAAATAAAAAAGAAAAACAAAAGAGTAATGACTAACGTTATTTGGTTAAATACACACTCAAATAAAGGTTTTAATATCATGGGGAGGATACTTCTCATAGTTGCCATTTTTGGGAAGTAGGTTTCCAACCGTAGTTTATTATTTTTTAATCAGTTGTTATCAGGAAGATGTTGCCCATCTATTGGTCCAGTTTGCCTCTGTCGTCCACAAAATGATATATTCTTACATTGCCACTACACAGTACCCATAAATACACTGCCGTAAAGATTAAATTTCAATAAATGGAAAGGTAAAAATATGCCTTCTTCTACTAAATAATAGAAATAGAAAAATAGAATAACAGGTAAGAGGATGGTATCTACCTAGAAGGACTCAAAAAGAGAAAAGGTGCCATACCACGGAGTATAAACAACATGTACAAGCACACTTCAAATTAAATAATCTTAATGGAATATAAGTATAATATTTCTATTTTAAAGAAAATATGCTAACTATTCATTGGCACTGGCAGGGATTAAATTTATCTGGCAGGGCTGGCCTACTGTGAATTTAAAGCAAGAAATTTGCACCTGTGCTACCAGTTACGTTGATTAACCATAAGCTTGGTGGTGAAGAAAAACATCATGAGAAAACATGCTTGTCTAAAGCAAACTTCATTTTTTTTTTTATTTAAAGACATGAAGTTCTGTGCCCAAGAGTGGAATGTATATATAAGCTGTTACTTTACATTTATGCTGGCTACTCAATATTGAATAACCAAAAAACTTGATTTGTGATAATCTAAGTGTTTATATAATTAATGCAACTAAAATAATTCCAACAAAAATTAATAAAATATGCAGTAAAAAAGTATTTGTAACAACCTACAAATAGGGTATTTTTTTATGGATCCGTTTATTTCTAGACTGTAATTAGACCTGAAAATTAGTACCTATGTCTAAGGGAAAAACTTGGAAAGTAAAATTGCTTAGTACCCTCAAATATTTAACTGACAAGTTTAATAGGGGTTAAATAATGAACCTAGTATAGAGGCTTACAAATAAAAGACAGGGAAGGAATTCTAATAAGACTGTTCATTCAATGTTCCCTCAAATTTGGAATCACTCACCATCTTGCCAAGGGTTGGCAGGCTCGAAGTACTGTGTCACCAACTGCTCCTCTTTCGGGAACGAGACTTTCCTCGGAAGTTTAGTCGCCTTTTTCTCACATATTTCACTATTTAGCTCACTATTGTTTTTACTAATCACAATATCAGATATTTCTTCACTCGTGGTCGGACATGTCGTGTCTTTATCATCGGCAGACATATCTAGCGCGTAAACTACTATCACACAACACCACTAACGACAACATTTAGCAAATATTATCCCTATTACACGCGAATTCACAATTTAATACTATTGTTGACACAAAGCGCGTGCGTTATCACACATATTGCATTCTCATTACAGCACTACATCAATCGCGCCGTTCATTGCGTATTTTTTTCCGATTTCGTTGGTTTTTTGGGTTTTTTATGGTACGATTCAAATCAAAACATTCTGCACCGTTCTTATGCCGTTTACCGCCATATTGGATTGAAGAAGACAAAAGGATAGATTACAACAGATTCCGTTAGGGGGCGATCCTTTAGCCCAATGTTGGCAGCATAAAAAAAATAATAACATTACTTGTAAAAATAACAAGTATTTTTAGCAATAAATTACTTATATTTGTACATACTTTATGGTCCAGTTTATTTAAAAAAAACTAGGAATGTTAATAAAGTTTTAGAAATATATAAATATATATTTATTTTGCTATTGAACAATAGATGGCTCTATAATATATTTATAACAAGATGCTAAAACCAATCGACTAAACAAAAATAGAGCAGAGACAGAGAATAAATCAAAATCGAATACGTCGCTTTATTAAATAAAAGTGGATAAACCTGGGAGATCGATATCACTAACTTCCAAGCAGGAAATGATAAAAAATAAGATATAAATTTTTATTATAAATTGTTCCGACTATATTCATACCACACACGGAACACCGGCCGGTCCGGCCGACCGTGTTGCTCTATGTACTTGCCACGGAGTAAAAATACAAAGAGAAGACGGCCTAAGCAACTGTACACTGTGATTCTAACTAGGTCCTGACGTCATCACAGTGGGCGTGGCTTTAGTTAATATACTGTCAGCGTTCGTCATGTGCGCTTATGTATTGAAAATCGGAAATCGGTGTATTTTCGTAGTATTAAGAAGAAAAGGATGAAGTGTTGTGTTTTATCATGTAAAAACTACTCAGATAGACGCACTGAGGCATCACATTTCATTTATAAGTAATTTTATGCCTAATTTATTAAAATAGTTCAAGAAAAATCTCTTTGCATCGGCTTTCAAATATAATTAAATATATTCGACACTAGATGGCGACACTTTGTGTCGTGAGAACTAAAAATATAAAGGTACGTAGAGCTCAGTATTGGTAAAATAATCATACGAAGGTGCTGAAATTTGTTTTACATTCAGTCCTAAAGAATTTTTTGTCACCAAAATATTATTTTTATAGTTTTTATAATCATTTTGTGAACAGGCCGCCATCTTTTGTCAAGGTAGCTAAACTAGATTGCAACATCGATATGGAACGATGCGGGTAGTTTTACTATTAACACCCTCACCCCGCAAATTGTCACGCGTTGTTACATAGTGAAATCTAATTACAACACCTCTTTGTATTTGCTCCGTGGTACTTGCATATAAAACGAAGTGATTCTAATATACTTGCTTGCTTGCTTGCATGAGTGAAAAGTACTATAGACGATAACTAATTTAATGTTCAGTCAGTTTGTCATTTCTTTAGATATTTTATTTATAACATCAAACCTTAAATAGAGGATTATGTCTATGGCTATGCAAGAAAACTGATGAGCCTCTTTTGATATAAGTATTCTTGTTATCAATATTCAATAAAAATACGTTAATATTTTATTCAAACAATGATGGTTGAAAATAGTAAATAAGTAATAATAATTGTTATTTACAGAACCAAAGTATGAAACCTATCCAACTGCGGAGAGGTGTAAGATAGGGTGACGTAATATCCCTAAAACTCTTCTCCGCTGCATTGGAAGACGTTTTCAAGCGACTGGACTGGAAAGGATACCTCATTAACATCACTCACCTTCGATTTGCCGACGATATAGTCCTTATGGTAAAATCGCTGGAGGACCTAAGCACTATGCTCAATGACCTCAATTGTGTCTCCCAACAGATAGGTCTTAAGATGAACATGGACAAAACAAAGGTCATGTGTAAAGTCCATGTCACACCTATGCCGGTAGTTATTGGGACTTGGGAGCAGTACGCTCGAAGTTGTTGACGAGTACGTTTATCTGGTACAAATAGTCCGACTAGGTAAGTCCAACTTCAACCGAGGGGTCAATCGACGGATTCAACTCGGCTAGGCAGCGTTCGGGAGATTACGACACATCTGCTGGTCAGGTATACCTCATAACTTGTACAACCAGTGCGTGTTGCCAGTGATGACATATGGATCTAAGACGTGGTCCTTCACTGCTGGCCGTATGAGGAAGCTCAAGGTCGCTCAGTGAGCTATGGAGGGCTATGCTCGGAGTTTCTCCGCGTGATTGAGTTAAAAATGAAGATATCCGCAGTAGAACCAGAGTAACTGACATAGCCCAACGGATTAGTAAGCTGAAGTGGCAATGGGCCGGCGATATAGCTTAAAGAACCGACAGCGGATGGGGAAGAAAGGTTCTCGGGTGGCAGCCTCGTACCGGTAGGCGAAGTGTAAGTAGTGTCCCTACTAAATAGAGACCTGGTAAGACATGCAGGAAGTCGATGGATGCATGTGGCTCAGGACCGTGCTTTGTTGCATTCCTCGAGGGACCTATGTTCAACAGTGGACTTGTGAAGGGCTGTAATGATGATGCGATGATAGATATAGATGTCTATGGGCCACAGCATTCAAATGCATACTCGTTTGTCACCTTTATCTTTATTAAATAAAAAATCAAACCATACGTGGTCGTCTGCTCACCTTCTACTACTTTTTTAAATTAATTGCGTTTGTATGTAATCCTTTTTATTTGTTAGTGCACAAGCTCTATAAGTCTGATGCGTGCATATTTTTATCCCTTGCATTTGCATATTTTTTTGTTTTAAATATGTGTATATCAAATAAATTGTGGTGTACAATAAAGTTTAAATAATAATAAATAGGTCTTTCTTACTATATATTTCTTTAATTTAAATTTAGTAGATTTATTAAAATGAAACAGCTGCAGTAACTATAATTATTTATTAAAACTCAACATCACATTATATGGTCATTTTATCTGAGAATATTTCTCTTACATTCTAATATACATACATACTTGTAAATCTACACTACAATATTTTGTAAAATTCTACCATGACAGATAAAACCAGGTGACAGGTTTAATGGCGAAAAAAGTCATCTAATTTTTTAATTAAAAAAAACAATAACTAATTTCATTTTGGTTTTTAAATTGTAAAGTCATCTATTATAATTTATTTAACTAGGACTAAAATGTGATAGATTTTGTTAAATAATAATTGTAAAACAATATTCCAGCTGGCCGCTTAGATTATCTTATCGAGTTACGAACAAAATATACATTAAACATGGTGTTAGCGCGCAATGATACATTTTTTAAAAGATTATCATTAATTGTAAAATCCCTTTTATGATTATCATCCTCTTTACTATAAAGTTGGAGAAGACTTAATATAAAACATGTATCATAAATTAATCTTCATCTTGTGGATTAATAAAATAATATCATAAATGTTTTTGTTTTGTAAATGCTTTGATATTCTACAAAGTATCCTAATATAAAATATGTATTAAAGTTAAAGTTACAGCCTATATACGTCCCACTGCTGGGCACAGGCCTCCCCTCATTTCTGAGAGGGTTTTAGAGCAAGGATAATGTCCACCACGCTGCCCCAATGCATGTTGGCGAATTTTACATGTCTTCGAATTTTTTTTCTTATTTCTCAGACGTGCAGGTTTCCTCACGATGTTTTCCTTCACCGCCGAGCACGTGGTAATTCAGCACTTAAAATTGCAATTAACAATTTCATTGGTGCCGGCAGGGATCGAACCAGGTTGCTCACGTACTGCGAAATTTACAGCTAGCGGTAACCATCTGAGCTACCACTAAAATATGTATGAATATGATTAAATAGAGTTTTTGACAAACTTTCACAATCTTTACAGATTTTAGAAAACATATTATATATATATCTGGCTTAAATGTGTAATTTTTAAACATACCAAATTTATCAAAACTACAACATCATATGGCTGTATGATAAAAACACCTTTGCTTAACATTACAAATAAACAACAATAACAAAAACAATCAAAACATACATCCCTTTGATCCAATACCAAAATTTTCACTATTTTTTAAGTTTACATTTAAAACTTGCTTTTGGAATTATATAAGACTAAAACTAATGATAAATCACTCACCGCTAAAAAGCATGGGAATTGGGATGAGAACATTCTTTACACGATACAGAACATAAAAATCAATTGCTGTCCGTTAGTCTCGCTAAAACTCAAAAACGGCTCGGCCGATTTTAATGAAATTTTTTGTGTGTGTTGAATGGGTTGAACATTTGGACCCGATGGGTGGTGCTGTTGTCGAAATCCAGAAATCACCCGTGCGAAGCCGGGGCGGATTGCTAGTAGATTGATAAAATTAAGAGGACATCTGCAAGCAGCAAGAATTATGAAAAATAGGTTTAATTGATTTATGCTGTCGCTCTACGCCTGAACGACCGAGCTAGGCAAAGAGAACATGCACAATTACTGCAACTCGGACTGATTATAACTATGAAAAATTGACTAAATCGTCATCCGGTATCCCCAGTTTGCTCTCCTCAAAAACTAGACTGATTTCAATTTTTTCAAGAACAACATAATATAAAAGAAGGTGTTATTTTTCTTTTATTTTAAATTAGTTAAATTTTTTTGCTGGATGTTTAATAATGGGTAGTTTTAGTAATTTTAAAAGATTATTAGTTTTTAACATTAATTAATTTATGGAAATAAAAACTAAACATAATTTATTTAAATAAAAACAAAATATCATTTTTAACCTTGAAATAATAATAACATAATTTTTTTTGTTGTAAATTCTCATTTGTTCATTTTCTTATCCAAATGAAGCATTGGATGCATTACCACCCATTTCAAATTTAAAAGGTAAAAAGGACAGAATGTTTTTTTTATTAATTTTTTATTCACCATTTGCCTATATTACTTATTCTGAACCTTCTCTGCAAATTTGCCGGTTATTGCAAAATAATCCTGTATAATAAAAATATTTTAGAAGTGAATTTTTAATTTATTAAAAAATTAATATATCTGATTGTAACTAAAGGCGCTGATAACGTTTGAACGTAACTCGATCTTGTTTCTCGATTCAAATTGGTTCGGGAGTAAGCTTTTAAGAACAGAACCGAAACAAAGTGAGTTCGAATCGAAAATTGATTCGAATTCGAAATAAATGTCTGGAGTAAACCTACGAACCCGCCGGATGGTAAATTTGTAAAACACTACGTGGTATACAGCTTTTCTTTAAAAACTACCTCGGCTCATAAAACATGCGACGCAATGCACTACACAAAGACTATAACTTTGATGTCAACAGCGGAAAAACCATACGAAGATGCCCTTACCCAAGTTCTACATACTAGTGATAGCGACCAACTTAGTCGGTTCGGGGACATCATCTCACTCAACAACTCATATAATATTTATAATCACTTGCGTGGTGAATAAAGACAAATCACTCACGATATGTCTTATTCTAACCGACTTTAAAGAAGGAGGGGGGTCCTTAATTCGACTATAAATTATTTTTTGTATGTATGTCAGTGTCTATAGTTGACACTGAGGCGAAGTTTTTTTGTAACACAATGTCATTTAATCGAAAAGTTAGATTTAAATACAAGTTAATCAGTTTCTAGAGTATTATTTTAATACACAAAACAGTGCCTCAGTGGTTTGTTTTAAATTTTTTGCACATTTTAAACCCTTTTTTTAGGCTGGGTGTTCCTGTTTTTGTTAGTTTCAAAATTGGTTTTTGATAGCCAAATTATTACATTCAGAATCTGAAAAAAAAAAATTTTTATATACATTCTTTCTCCTTGCGATGCCCCGGTCAATACATGATACAATACAATTTTCTCGATAGAAAAAATTACCGAACTACGTTCGATTTAGAGTTTTTTTTACTAATACTACTTATTTTCTATAAAAAATTTCAATTTATAGGTATATCATTTTGGAATCAATTCCACCCGATCGTATTTTTTCATTACATTTATTAAAAAAAAAAAATCGATTATGTGTGATTAATGCATACAGGACGGAATCAGCACGTGCACGGGACGGCAACGGAACGTGGTTGTATGTCAACAAAGTGACTCGAAACTAACATGCTAGTGTTGTGAAAGATGGATTTTTCATTTGAAGAGTTGGCGGAGCGACTGTGCATACGCAGCGGATCCACGGACGGGACGCGGCGCGGACGGGACGGGGCGGGGTAAACATCGTCGCCGACGATATTTTTCTCGTCCCGTTCATGCCACGTCCCCGTCCCGTTCGTGCATCTGTAACGTATGCATTTTCACGTACATTTTCTATGAAACGATATTTCCAAAATTTGACGTTCCAATCCGTCCGGAATAAAACACGTTACGTAAGCAGCGACCTTAAGTGATTTTCGATCCACACGTCGCTTGCCACCAGTGTCCGGCGGGACACTGGTGGCAAGCGACGTGCGGATCAAATTTTTGCGCGCGCAATTCTCTTCTGCTAAGTAAATAATATTTAGGAAATAAAATAAATTGTAAATGACTATAGTTTTATGGAAATTATATAGACTATAGTTAAGTTTTTGTTTGTGTGTTTATTTCTCATTGTGTAAATATTTGTTTATAACTTTAAAACAATATTTTTGTGATTATTTTGTAAAAATCACGATCGTATGCGCGGCCCAACTCGATCTTTGCGACGACCACTTGTAAATAAGTAATGCCCTCGGAACACCCAGCCTTAATGTTTCTACTTTAATAAATATCTGTGCTTTGGTTAATTTATTTTAATATAATTAATATAAAATTTAACTAATAGTACAAAAGAAACACTAAACCTCACATTTTTCGAACAAATTAACTTCCCCGCTATAAAATCTGTCAAATATTACACCTCATTTTAAGTGGCGCCGCCCTGGTGGCAGAAAAAGTCGTGGATGCCCTCATTATGAACCGATTTTTTTTTTTTTAAATAGGCTACACTTCAGGGATGCTCCTATATAAATTTTGAGAAAAGTTCCACTCCAAGGGAGAAAAATAAAGGAAGGAGGAGAAAGTTTTAATATAACTATTTAGACGACGTTAGTTGTTGCAAAATATCTAATCAAAAGGCTTTAAAAAAATTCAATGTTTAAAAAAAGGAAATGCCGATTTCAAAGAACTAAAAAACAAAATAATTTTCACAAAAATGCTCCTGAAGTTGATGCTAAGACAATATAAGAAAGTTAGTTATTCTTAATGATTTCTTATATTTACGCGAACACTACACATTTAAATAAAACTAGTGGATATAGTTCCATTCTAGGGACACCTCCGATTTGGACCAATTTTTTTACATGTTTACCAACATAAATGATGAAAAACCCCAAAGGGATTTTTGGCGCAAATGCCCCCTGAAATTTTTTACGAGGGTTTAAAGCGATTGGGATGGAACATCGGGTATTTGTTAGTCTTGGTGCAACATAAAAAATCCGTAAAGAATTTTTGGCGTAAATACACCATAACATTTTTATGGGGGTTTAAAGTTTTCAGGATTTTTTGGACCGTTTTTAAGAGCGAGCGAAGCGAGCTCGGGACTTGCGGCACCCCGACTCGGACAGATTAGATTAGAAGGGGATGGCGGGGTCAAGTGAGCGAGCGAACAGACCCCTCCATCCACTTCGTGGTTATTTTTAAGCGGGGCTCCGTCGACTACACTTTGGTATTACTTCGGCGGAGGGGGGGCCCCCCTCCCTATTAAAGCGATTTTTCTCAGAAATCATTCGTTTTTTTAGTCGATTTATCATGAAAAACTGCCTTAAAAATCTAAAACTTCAAACCCTCGTAAAAAATTTCAGGGGCATTTGCGCCAAAAATCCCTTTGGGGTTTTTCATCATTTATGTTGGTAAACATGTAAAAAAAATTTGGTCCAAATCGGAAGTGTCCCTAGAACGGAACTCTACCCAAACTAGTTTTTACGGATTTTATCACGTATATTAACTTATTTTATATTCCCGACGTTTCGAGAACTTTACAGCACCCACGGTAACAGGAGGGGGGGGGGGCTGAGGTGTTGAATGTCATAGTTAACCATTGCTACCTCCAGATTAAAATAACTTAATTATTAATTATAGGATCCCAAGCAGACGGTAGCACCCAGCCATCTTCTCTATTGAAATTAGGATGATTTTTGATTTCAATATCCTCGCGAATCATCCTTGGAAGGAATCGGTGTTCTTTAGCGAGGTTTGTGGTCTATCAAATCTAATGTAGTGACGGGAGCGATCCTGTACATGTTCACAGACTGCAGACTTCCCGGAGCGTCGATTCTTCACATCAGCTATGTGTTCTTTAACGCGGATTGGTTATTCTTTTTAATTGTTTGAAGTCGGCGATTACATTTTATTAAAAGTTATTTTCTATTTACCCTTTTAGATGGACTACTACTACAAACCGTTACAGCTTATCATAGTTTGCTGCTGAACATAGGCCTCGCCCATAGATTACCTCGTAGGGGGGATATTTGTCATAGTTGCCACCATTAGCAATTACAGTTTATTTTTTATTTTTAGTTAAAAGAAGCTGTAGCCTATCTCCTGCTTTTTTCCCCTCTGTCGCTTCTAAAGACACCCACGGGATGATATAGGATAGCTGTTATTCTTACCCCACCAATGCAATATCTGTCAGTCTCAATATCTAAAAACTCCTTTCTCTATTTGGCTACTTTTAGGGATGGAATATTTTCTCCAAATCTATATGGGATCATCCCTGAAGTATAAACAATTTAACGAGAAAATTATAATCAAAATCGGTTCACATCTAATTAAGATACAGTCGATTTGTAAATCTCATTTTTTTGAAGTCCGATAAAATGGCATATTCACTGTTGCCTTGAAGACAAACATTAACATATTATATATAATTTAAATACATCTTAAAAAATAACATTTTTACATTATCTATGCTTTTAGTAGATCCTTACTTATGTTTCTGTGATTAAAATTAATTTAGCTGCAACTTTACAGCAGGCAGTATATAAAGATATTTAAATATTCCCTTCTATTCCTGATGGAGCTTTTCTTATAAGAGATCATTTTTGAATAATGTATTTAGGACTGACTTTTCTATCGTCAGATAAAAGTTATTCATGGGATAAAATAAAACACGAAAAAAATTAAAAACTGCAGTTGTAAGAATAAAAATTATGTATTTTTTTTTTAATATAACACGTTTTTCCATATCTTATATTGTCATCCGATTCTGAGCCAAGGGAAATTAGTTTAAAATCAATTGCTAAATTCCGCCTGAACAGACATACACGAACTTGAGTCAATATAACTTAAATTGAAAATTAAAAAAACCCCGAAACAAAAAGAGCTGATGATCTTCAAACGGGTGATTTTTTTTTCTTAAATCATAGCTAAGAACACTCTCGATAAAGTCACCTTTCAAACAAAAAAAAAAGACTAAATCTAAATCGGTTCATCCTTTTGGGAGCTACGATGTCACAGACAGACACAGATACACACGTTAAAAATATAACACCCCTCTTTTTAGTCGGGGGTAAGAAACGTGGTAAAATAGAACAATTGTTTGACTTTTATATTCAGTCAGGTTATAATTTATTTGATGGATAACTTTTATCGGACGATTGAAAAATCAGCCATTAGTTTACTTTTAATTTATATATTTAATAAAAATATATCGGTTTTATATATTTTTACAATAACCTCTTAATTTTGTAAATATGTGTGTCTATATTTTATAAATTTTTACACTTTTAAATTGCACACAGCTAACACAAAAATAATCTAACCCACCGATACAGGCCAGGAATGAGATTAGAGCAGAATAATACTTTACTATATAAGCAGCCCCAATTAAAATCGCAGACGCAACATTGATACAACCAAAAAAGGGAAGATAAATACCTAATTTTAGTTTTTCATTTTTATATATGACCGTTAATGTAGTGTGTTAATATAATGTTGATTACATGGAATAGAGCACTACGATTATAATGATTTATATAATGTTCAAGCGTATGGTATCTTCTAATTTTTGTTTATACCAACGAGTTGCAACAGTTAAATAATAAAATGACAAACAAATCCAAGCAATAAGGATTATAAATACCTATATATTCTTTTTATAAATTAAATTAAGATTCAAGTGGTTTGTTTTTCAGAATTTGGAAAACCTAAACAAAAATAAAATAATTGAGAGAATAATAATATTCAACCTAAGATTTTAAGACGATAATAATATAAAAAGCATTGAAAAAATATATTATACGTCTTTGCTTGCTGTAGGAGGCAAAGGCATCTGAGCGATACAGCAAGAGGTTAAAGAGATTTTCAAAAAAATCTTCCTAGTCCTTATCTAAAAGAAATCATAACCGCTTGCTTTAAAAATACCCCAGGTGTAAGTTCGCTAGTAATTCCTTGGTCTTTAATGTTCTAATTGTAAAAAATAGTCAATTATTGTTATATCTAATGTCACCATGGTTAATAAAGTATACTGTTGTCTATTCAAAAGTAGCCAATGAGGGCTAATAAACTTACGCTCACCAGATGTCGCTAGTTGGGACTAAGGTGAACTTATTTGTTACACAATGTCATTATAACTGAGAATTTATTATAAAATATAACAAATATTTCAGAAAGAAACATTAATCTCTACACTTTTCTAACAAATAAACTTTCCCCGCTATGAAATCTGTCATATATTTCACCTTATTCGAAAGTGGCGCCGCTCTGGTGGAAGAAAAAGATGTGGATGCCTTCATTGCCTATTTTGAAGTTGTTTCTCTGTCATAGATTATAAAAATAAAGACGAAACACACTTGTAACAATTCAACATCACATTCGGAATAAACTTTATAAATATAATAATTTTTTGGTCTGTACATACGTTTGTAAATAACAACTTATACTAATTTGTTGTCTTTTGCGCTTACGTCACTGCGGCTCCTTCTTTATTTTAAGATCAAGGACGTCATCTGTAATTATACATAATAACATGATTAAAATGTGTAATAATTTTTTTTATTTGCTTTTTTGTATGTATGTTATATGAGATACTATTAAATACTATGTATAACATACTAAGTCCCTAATGGAGATATGCAAATTTGTTTTTTTTCCTTTGAAGTTTTTGTTTTATAAAAATTAACATATCAAAATCAATAATTATCAAATCAATAAATCAGCAACAACAAACGATCCACCCCATGATATTATTTATATACGACAAAAGTGTAATTAAAAAAAATCTATATATATCAATAAAATTAAAGTGGTTGTCAGTAATATTGAATTATCTGTCTTCTAATAAGGTCAGGGGACAGACAGACAGACACAAATTTTTTTTGTGTCTGTGTCTGTCCGTTCGGAATGGCTGAAACGATTGTGATGAAACTTTTCGAACAGATGAGAACAATGTCAGAAGGGATCTAGGCTATATTTTATCCGAAAAGCTTAAAGTTTTTTCTTTTGGGAAAAACAAATTTTGATTATCTTAAATCTTATTAACGGTACATTAATAGATCCTATCCAGGCAAAGCCAGGGCGTGTGGCTAGTATATTAATAAATAATGTCCAGACCGAATCGGTCACGGCAGCCCGGGCGCAGGACAGAATTATAATGCACGAGTTTGTGCACAAGCACAGGTGCACTCTCAATTCCCTCACACTCATAGTCCAATGGGATAGTAAACCGACACGACCGGAGAGATCAGCTGCAGGACCAAGGGCTTTACGTGCTTTCCGAGGCACGGGGGTGAAACACCGCCCACCTTCCTAACTCCGGACAGCTACTGAGAATTTCTGGACAGAAAAACTCAATTACTTTTTTTTGCTCGACCAGATATTCGAACTCGGGACTTCATGATCAGCAGTCGCATTTACAACCACTAAACCAACGAGGCAGTCATGTACAGATGAATTATATGTATAAAGGTAAACATTCTCTGTCACTAACCATTAACATCGGGATAAACGTAAGCAATCCTTCTTGGAGCGGACTGCTTCCTTCCGTGACTCTTTCTCCTCTCCTGCTTCAAAGAGAGATTAAGAACTCCGTTCTCCCCCGCCACTTTTGTATCATCCACACTTTCAATCTTCATACTTTTTTCAGTTATAAAAATAGTTTTGGCGCAGACTCTCTTCAAGTCCTTCCCTTTGTATATATGATTGACGCTCTGTTGAACAAGTTTGTCTATACGACATTCGAAGACCTTCATATCCTCTTCTAAATCCTCAACAAATATATCCTTTATTCTCTCCTTTTCCATAACCTCTTGGAAGCACTTCGCATCTTCTATTCTATTCTTAAAGTTAGATATAAGGGGTTTGGTCACTGCTATATTCCTAGGACTCTCTTTGGACGGGTCGTTTTGAGATTCATCTACGCTTACTTCTTCTATTTCTTCCTCTGGCACTTCCGTCGGGTCTGACCTCTCTCGTAAAATCTGTAGATTTATTTTTAATCATAAATAATAGATATTAATATATTATAAAGATCTGTCATGTTTAAATCAAGTGCGGATATAGAGTTAAAGTTCGGAGGGGTCAGAAACTGTGGGTGTTTTCGAGGCAAGAGTGGATAAATTTTGTTAAACATAATCAGTGCGCTTTACCATCTTTGACTGCATCACCATTTACCATCAGGTGAGAATAGTTAAGCACTGGCTTATAATGGTTAAAAAAAAGTTTCACTCACCCCTTTTTTAAATACCAAAAAGACAAAACGTATGTGAATAATACATAACGAATGAACATACATAAGACATGAGGAGTTGAGTGTTTTCAGAATTAGAAGAAATGATTACGGTCAAGATTGATATTTGCCACAGTTGCCACGCTTGGCTTGGATGCGTTGATTACTGCAGCCCGTGGATATCTGTAACCAACTTCAAATAAAGAAGGCTACAGATGCGTTAACACCTCTGAGGACTAAGATAGAATGCCTTAAAGCCTATCATTATATTGACTCTCTATACCCTTCAGACCGAAACACAGCAGTGCGTATAGCTGCTTGGCAGCAGAAATAATAATAATAATTTATTAAACTTTAAACTAGTAGTACATACAGAAAAAAATCTTACATGATATAGCAATAAAATTAGATAAAAAAACATGCGTGAGTGTCGTGGAACACTCGGTTGGAACGAAGTTCCTTTCGTAATATATTATTATTGATAAACGCGGTAGCGAAGCATCCATAGAAGCCGAGAAGCCAGGCTTGCCCTATCAAACTGCTCAATCAATAATATCAACTAATTAAATAACTCGTAAACTGTTTGAAACTATTTCAAATTTCGCGTGCTCCTCTGTTATACAATATACACAGGTCGTGATCTCGAACGTCAACACTCGGCAAAACTGTGCGATAGTCCTCTCCCGCGGACCTGCAGTGTGCAGACGTGTTTATAAAGAACCTCTAGATAAACCCATTTTCGCATAAAATATAATTAATTTCATATAAGTGTAGTAAAATAATAGGAGTGCATAAAATCAAGGAGTGAACTGCAACGCGCAAGCAAGAAGAACCGGCCTGTGACGAAGATAAGTATATTGCCGTGAGTTTCTTCATACACTGAACGCGTAACAAAACACCAATCTCACAATCAAGCCCCCCCAAAGACGCGCCCAAGGCCACACCCTTTCTATCCTGCCAAGTGTGCACGCAAGTCACGCCCCCCGCATCGATCGCCGGCCGTCGGAACATTTAGGCCTAAACACTTATAATTAATTACGATGTCGGTACAGCGCTCTCCGCCCGTAGGACTAGCTCCACCAAGCACTAAAACGCACTATAGTTCAGACCCAACTCTTAATGAGGTTGGCAAGACAGATGAAAATAGTCACTGCTATAGCATCATCAAGCGACAGAAACGTACATTGGCGACTTACAAGATGAATCGGATCATCTATCACCGAAATTAAAAACATGTTTTCCGAACTTAAAGAGCAACAAGATCATAAGTTTGAATTGTTGAATAACACTCTCACTGCTATA
Source organism: Parnassius orleans (assembly GCA_029286625.1). Lineage (NCBI taxonomy): Eukaryota > Metazoa > Arthropoda > Insecta > Lepidoptera > Papilionidae > Parnassius > Parnassius orleans. The sequence continues at coordinate 2,335,182 of JAGSMP010000053.1, forward strand.
ATGACACAAAATCAAGACTTACAAAAATCTCTCGAAATGTTTACTAACCGGCATGAAGAATTATTACTAAAATTAATACTCTGGAACAAGAAAATAGTGATTATAAGAAGCGAGTGTCCACCCTAGAACATAAATTAGAACTCTTCGAAAGGAATACTTGTAGTACTACTATTGAAATCCGCAACTTATCCAAACAAAATAATGAAAATAAAGAAGCTCTCACTCATATAATCCAAAAACTTGGTTCGACACTGGGCCTGGAAACTTTAATTCAAGAATCGGAAATCAAAAATATTTATCGCTCCAAGTCTGAGGCACTAGTGGTAGACTTCACAACTTCCCTCCGAAAAGAATCCTTAATCTCAAAATACAAAATATATAATAAGACAAAACGCGATAGCAAGGAGCCTCAATTAAACTCAGATCACATGAATCTACCGGGACCATTGCGCCTATATATATCTCTGAGTACTTAACAAGTAAAGCAAGAAGAATATTCTACCTCCACGGCAAAATGTCAAAAGCAAAAGCTTGCTGCAGCCTGGATAAGGCATGGAAGGTCTTTGTGAAGAAGGAGGAGGATCAGCGCCAATACCTATCGAAGAAGAAATTGATTTACATAAACTTATCATATGACTAGTCATACTGGGTTACAGCGATCATTGTTTTGTTTTGTTATTTAAGTTTTTTACCTTGTTATTAGATATGCTTGTTCAATTCCTTTATTTTAATATTTTTTACTCCCATAAGATTTGCAGACATTCACACTCAAAGTCACTACTCACACAACAGATACTTATCATACTCTTTACTCATTACACGCTACACAAACAAACTATATCGTCGAATAACATAATTACTCTAAATATAATAAAGTGTCGCATTACTCTTTGCTCGGCTACCTGTATTCTACCAGATCATAAAGTTAAGTCTATAATTTTAAAGTCACGAGTAAATTTCCGTGACTGTCATCCTACATTTTATACTATATAGGACACTTTCAAATATGCAAAATATTGAAATTCTAAATTCAGATCTGGATACTATACAGGTTGCTGAAGCGATCGTATGCGACATTGACGATATTAAACAACGTATTAAAAACAATAATTGCATACTAAACCTTTTTTCACAAAACATCCGTAGTATTAACCGCATATGCCTAATTTAACTGCATTCTTACAAAGATCCGAAATATCCTGGGATATACTAGTACTTTCTGAATGTTGGCTACCATCGGCTAAGTCCATACCCAATCTAGACAACTACAATTATATAACAACAACTACTCATAAGACCCAGAACGAGGGAGTTGTCATATATTATAATAAACATCTAAAAGTAACTTTTGAAGAACCCCAAATCAGCGACGCCAATTGTCTGCTACTAAGGCTCAACTCCGAAACCTGTATTATTGGCATATATAGACCACCTAGCCAATCTAATACCAGCAATTTCATATGTTCCATCGACTCCCTCCTGTCCAAACTTAATAACTATAAAACATAATTCTCTGGGGCGACATCAATATCGATATAGTCCTGAATAGCTCTGATAAGCACTCACAGGACTACCTAAATGTATTGGCGAGTCATAGCATGCTTCCAGGTCACACGAAACCTACACACGGTAGAACATGCCTGTACCATACCATAATTAAAACTAAATTGGCGGTCACTTGTTTCATTTTGGAGTCATCGATTACTGACCACGAAAGTGTAGCCATTAGCATGACTCAAGCCACTCGCCCAGAATACTTAAATAAATCATGTTATCGCATAAATTTTCTGGAATTAGATAAAGCTATACAAAAAATTGAATCCCAAATTATTATTGATTGCATGGATGTAAACCTAGCAACAGACCTATTTCTGAAATATTTAACCACATCCATAACAAATAACACCACTTTAGTTAAAACTCCCAAAAGAAAACTTATCAGAAAACCATGGGTCACCAAAGGCTTACTGCAGTGTATGAAAAATAGGGACAACCTTACAAGAAATTAAAAAGGACCCTGAAAATGAAGTGCTAAAACTAACCTACAAACGCTACCGGAACTACTGTAACTCTATTTTAAAAAAGGCAAAAATAAACCATGAGAAACAAGAGATTGAAAAAGCAAAACATAATAAAAAGAAACTCTGGGAAGCCATTAAAAAGTTGAGCGGCTCCAATAAGCTAGCAGACCACTCATCCTGTCTTCTCTCTCCAGAAAATCCAAAAAGTATTAATGACATTAACTACTTTGCTAATATAGGAAGGAATTTGGCTGAAGATATCATAAAATCCAGACATAATAATTCTACTGAACCTGACGTCTTATATCCATCCCACACCAAATCGTTTGTCATGCTACCAACGGATAAGGATGAAATTTTCCAGCTGATTCAGGGTTTAAGAGACAATTGTGCAGTAGGGCTCGATCAGATTTCTGGTGTAATACTTAAGAGATATATACATATTCTTACCCCCCCTATTACACATATTTGTAACCTGGCCTTATCTACAGGAATCTTTCCGTCAGCTTTCAAAACAGCGCTCATTAAACCTATTCACAAAAGTGGTGAGAGGGACTGTGTCAATAACTATAGGCCAATTTCCATTTTACCCACACTGTCCAAAATCTTAGAACGCTTAATAAATAAACGCTTAATCAATTTTCTAGAGGGAAATAATCTCCTTTCACCAGCGCAATTTGGATTTCGGCAAGGAAAGTCAACAAATAACGCGGTACACGAGCTTGTTAACTCAATTATAACCAACTTGGATGAAAGAAGAAAATGTTTAACTATATTCCTCGATTTAGCAAAGGCATTTGACACAGTCCTCATCCCGAACCTTATTACTAAGCTGGAAAAAATTGGTGTGAGAGGCTTACCTCTGCAATTAATAGCAAATTATCTAAGTGGAAGAAAGCAGAGAGTCGGAATAGAAAATAAAATAAGTGACGAGTTAACTGTCGAATTTGGTTTGCCACAAGGTAGCATACTCAGCCCAACGCTGTTCCTGGTATATGTCAATGACTTATGCCAGCTTCAGCTACACAAAGGGAAAATATTCTCATTTGCCGACGATACTGCATTATTCTTCAGTGGTAATAGTTGGAGGGAGGTCTTTGATTCTGCACAAAGCGGTTTTACTAATTGCTGCCTCTGGTTACAAAGAAATGTGTTGACATTAAACATTGCCAAAACAAAATACATAACCTTCACTTTTAGGTCAAGCCAAAACCCTCCTCCCTCCTCTTCATCACAGCCTGTTTGCAACTCTGAGCCAACTATTTGCCATTGTCTCGCTATACAAAGAACTGACAAAATTAAATATCTCGGAATCATAATAGACCAAACCCTGACTTTCAAGCCACACATTGATGTACTGGTCACTAGGTTACGCAAGCTCATTTACATCTTCAAGTCTCTTAAAACGTAGCTGACTGCCGAATCATCAAGATGGTCTATTACGCTCTATGCCAATCGCTTATAGATTACTGCATCAGTTCATGGGAGGTGCTGCTAAAACACACCTAATCGAGGTAGAAAGAGCTCAAAGGGCCATCCTAAAAGTTAGTGCAGGTCTCCGTTCCGCTTTCCAACAGTGGACCTCTATAAAAGTGGGATGTTCTAACAGTGAGACAAACATTCATCTTACAAACTGTCCTAATGAAACATTCCCAATGTAAATACGATCCGAGCTACTAAAGAACAAACGCAGAAAAGGCACTATATGTCGCACCCAATCCTTCCATTCTGCTACCTCACACAATTACTTCTGTTTTCTAGGACCGTACATGTATAATAAACTAAATAATATCCTAAATTTCTATCCTTTACCTAAATCTAGTTGTAAATCCGTTCTAACAAAATATCTGAAAACTTTAGACTATGAATCGACCGAAAAACTATTAAAGTCGCCTATATAATAAATAGTAATCTCGCTCAGCCATGAACTCCCTATATTCCCACATCTTTTCCTCATTTTGGTTTAATATGCAATTATGTATATTATGTTAATCCCAACTCACGCACACACACGCGCCCGCACAATCACTCACACATACATACACAGGCACGCGCGCACACACATACACACGAACGCACTCGCACATACACACACACACACACACACACACACACACACACACACACACACACACACACACACACACACACACACACACACACACACACATTGATGTGAAATCTGCAATTACTGTAGTTAATTTTGTTTATTTAGGTACATAATTATAAACTCCTTTTTTGTTTTGTATTACTCAGATTGTTGCTCTAGCCGCGGGGGAGCCCTGGTGACCTGTAATACAGGTTTTTATACCTACATCAGGCACCAGTCTCTCACAAGTTAGGTACCAGTCTGGCATTTCTGTAATACCTAGCATTAAGTTTACCTATTGTGGAGAGAAATAAATTCATTCATTCATTCATTCATACTGCTGTCGATTAGTCGTCTCTCTCGCACGCGTGGGCTTTTTACCGGGCTTTCGAAGACGATCGCTCCTTTCTAACCTATGACAAAATGTTCTATAATGAAATATAACTACGATTGTTTATATAGTAATTAATATGGAATGCAGAAGCCAGGCTTTAGTCTGAAGTTAGTCGAGTGGGGCGTCGGGCGATACATTTGCAGTGCACTTCACATTTCAATGTTTACTGTGTGTGTTTACTTGAAAATTACAATGTTTACGTGTTACAATATTGAGTTGAAAATTTATACTTTAAAGGTTTTTAGTGAACATGGAGAATAATAGTGTTCCTTGTGATGAATTGAAGTGTGTTAAAGTGCTAATCGGCGAGGAAAAGGTAAAATCTTTAAACTTTGTTGAGAAAAACAGCTCATATCCACGTTGAAACCAACGCCTGATCTGTGTATTTCTCAGACGAGTAAAACCCACAAACGGCAATTTAATAGATCTGTTTACAAACTCATTGGGTTGTTGTCCAACGAAAAAACAGCTTGGAATACTACTGGATATGATGATTTAAATAAGCCATTAAAGGCATATGAATTCTCAAAAATACATGAATGCGGTAATTTCGTTCAGTAATGAACGAAATTACCACCGCATACCGCATACAGAACGTTCTTTCTCATCTCTGAAGCGCATCCATACTTATTTGAGAAATACACTAGGTCAAGAGCGTCTTTCAGACTTATCAATTATCGCAATTGAAAACAGTTATTGGTACAATTAAATCGTTCACCAACATTTTACGCGGAAGTAATTAAATCTTTCCTTAAGAAAGAGAGACGATTCGATTTAGAATATAAATAATTTGTTGTTTTAATTTTGTACATTTTGTTCACAGTGAACGTGGGAAGCACTTAACTCATGAACGGGAGTAGAAAATGTTCGCCTTGTTGTGGCGGTGAAAGAGAATCACACCTCATACCGTCCCATCGTAAGAGGCGACATAGGAAAATAAACAGGAGATGGGCAGCATAATATCTTCCTGACAATAGATCAAAATAATAATAGCTGCGGTGGCCAACCCGCCTACCAAGCGTGGCAACTATAGTAAATATTCAGCCACTTGACAATTTATGGGAGAGGCCTATGTTAATTTTAGTAGACTTTGATAGGCTAACGATAATAAGTTCTACTCATCTTGCAACCCTTAATATTTACAGAGTAAAACAAAATAACATATCCGAAAATATGAATGAAATATAAACTGCATATATTGCCCCATGAAAAGTAAAAAGTAGCAGCTACATACATGTTACATCAATCAACAGATTCATCCTCGAAGGAATCGACACATGTTTGTTCCCGTGCCATGATGAAATCTCATGGCGAACTACAAAACTCGAAAACCAACACTCTGGTGACGGAGAATCCTCGTTGAGCATCCACGCCCAAGCTACCCTACTTTCCTGAGCGCGGGTGATTAGGCTCGCGTATACAGGGGACGAAGGGGGACGAAGTCGACCTTTTCTTTAACCGAGACTCAGGTGTCCTTAAGTGTCGCTTAAAGGCTGATACTTCGTCTCTCATAGAACTACCCGGGGTACAAATTAGAACCTTTGGGTCCGGGCTGTAGAGTTTTCAACATCATGTTTTCAACTCCTCGGCAGTCTTGAAGGTATGGACCTGTCCATCCTATGGCTGCGCGTAGATAGCGACGACCATTCCTGTGTCTACGGTGCCTCTATAGGTCCCATAGCGGTAATGCCGAAACGAAACAGACCGACTCATTGAACACGTCCAAATGGCTACAGATTCTTTGCTACAGCAGAGATCGTTATCCTTGGCGATTTTAACGCCCACCACGTCGAATGGCTCGGTTCACGTTTAACCAATCATGCGGGGAGATCTGTTTATGACTTTGCCTTGGATATGTTGTTACACAGCTGGTTACTTCGCCTACCCGGATTCCAGATGGAGGATTATGCACCTTCCTGTTGGACCTTCTGCTGACCTCTCATCCGACGGATATCAGGTTTCTGAAGACGCCCTCTGACCTCCTAGGACCATTGTCTTGTCCGGAGTGGTGCCACTCACGCTCCCTTGCAGTTGCGTTCTGGCTGCCGCCGTGTTTGGCATTACAGGTCGGCGGATTGGGAGGAATGCGGTTCTTGCATTCTACCTTGGGTGCGGGTTTGTTTCTCGCTGGACACCCCAGGGTTGTTGCTGATTCTGTTGCTGATGTGGTACTTTAGGATATGGAACTTTTATTCCAACTTCTGTGGTGCCAATTGGAGGCAGATCTCCAGCCATGGCTTGGTCGCTCCTGTAAAATAGCATCACTATAAGCAGGAGTGCTACCAGGCATTGACTGACGTATCGACATCTCGGCATGTAAACACCAGCGCTCTTAACAAGTATAATTCCGCCTCCAGGTCCTTCAAAAATCATTGCTAAGGCAAGGTCAGAGCACATCGGCAGAATTGGTGAGAAGCTAGTTCGCTTCTTCGGGAACCCGTATTCTGGTATCTTGCCAAGGCTGTCTAACGGAACTTCTGTCAGCCATCTCTTATCTCAGCACAGAGAGGGACTCACTGGCCCATGCCGCAAAGGAGAAAGCCGATCTGTTAATCTTCTTCTTTGCGTCCAACTCGACTCTCGATGACGGGGAATACACCGCCGACCATCCCGCGGTGTGATTGCTCCATACCGGATGTGCGTTTTACACAGCCCACGGTTCGCAAAGCAATCTCTCCTGGACGTCAACAAGACGAATACGACTTGAGTCCCACCCATTGTGCTGAACACGTGTGCTCGAAGTTGGCACCGGTTTTAACGTCTTTCCGGTACTACTACTCCTAAGGTGTAGTTCGAATTCATGGAAGACAGCTTTGGTCCACCCAATCCTAAAAGCCGTCCGCTCCTCCTTCTCAATAAGGTGATCTTCTGGTCTACCTAACTCATAGATGGGCGTAGGTAGTAGAGTCTAAAGGAAGGCATTGGCCGTTAGTTTGGACATAACGAAGGCGATCGGTTCTGGTACAAAGCGCTTCTTTCAAGCTCTATTCCTATGGGCTTTCCGAGAAATTGTGCAATGGGATCAGGTTTCCTTGCTGATCGGAGCATCAAGGTAGTAGTGACAGTGCATGTCTGATTGTGACGACAGCACTGGTGATGCTTTATATATACTAGCCCCGTGCCAATATTTCTCGGAAAACGTCGCCGAGTACCAGAACAAACTTATGTCTGAAGTCGAGTCTGCGTTTATCGCAAAAGAACCCCTTTGTCGTACCTTCATAGTTTCAAGGAACTCGGAATCGTCGGCGTCGACATACTGAATAGTGTGCAGTGCGGTCACTTGGAAGGGAAGGCAAATTGGCCTCAAAAAAGCTTGTGCTCAGCAGAGCGGGACAGTATTTCATGCCGGCATCGCTTGCAACACGTGCAAATTCGGCTTCACATGGAATACTGTTCATCTCTCTAGGCAGGGCACCCCAGTGCCAGCTCCTTCCATTTGACCGCATCCAGCGCAGAGCGGTTCGAATCATTGACGGCCGAGTTCTTTCTGATCGGCTCGATACACTGGCACTGCGTAGGGATGTTGCATCCCTTCGCATCTATCACATCTACCACAGGAGTACTCTGAGGTTCGGATAATTCCAGCCGCCATATTTCACGAACGCACATCGCGTCAAAATTCACAATACCATCCTTTCCATCTGGATGCTTGACGGTCCACCACTCTGCGTTTTACTAGGAGTTTTCTTATTTTTATAGGATAGGTGACAAACAAGCACACAGTCCACCTGATGGTAAGTGGTTGCTGTGGTTAGACATCTACACATATCCTCGTTTGCGAATCAAAATGCAGATGCGTTGTCACCCGTGAGGACTAAGATGGAATGCCTCTCTCCCAGTAAAAGGGTCTCCGTTCTCTAAACTCACCATACGAAACACAGCAGTGGCTGCTATTACGCTAATATTCTGTGAGAGCGTGGTCCTTCCCCGGTCGAGCCAGCTCATTCGTGCTACAGCTATACTACTAATATAGCTGCAGCATGGCTCTACCACGTATAAAACTAATAATTCCTTGTTCAACTTCTCTGTGGAATTGTTTACCACCGGCGATTTTCCCGGACCGATACGACTTAGGGACCTTCAAGAAAAGAGCTTACTCCTTTCTAAAAGGCCGGCAACGCACCCAATTTTCATAATATTATGTATTTAGTAAAAATCTGTTATTTTGACATTACAAACAGATACTTCAATTTCATTTATTTAAATAGATTTAATTCCATATTCGTAAAGTATGAAAGGTTGTAAAAAATTCCAAAGCGATCACTATATTATTTTGATCTTGAGGCGTGAGAAAACTTGGTTGCACTTTTAATCATTCTCTTTTATAATTCAATGTAAGATCGTAAATATCAATTTGATTTATACTGTTGAGTATCTAGTTAATTGGGAGTTATTAATAATTACTGTTAGTAAATGACAGGAATTTTCAGTATATGTATTTGGTGACAGTCGACAGCAAAATATAGCCGATTTTAATCATAATTATTTGTTAGATTCAAATTATTATCTTTCTTTATTAACTTCTGTATCAGTAAAGTCAATTTCTTCTATGTGGTTACCTTCTACTCTATTTAAGAAAAGCTAATATTTTTAGTAACATCTTGTACGTACAACATGGTAAGATATGCTTCAGTTCCTCATTAATGAGATGTGAAAAACGGTAATTTCTTTATCCTGTTCGACTTTAGAATTCTCTGAACATGACAAACAATTTTTTTTTATCGTTAGACACGACTCTAATTAAACTTTATTTACCTCAGAAGTGGTAATTATTAGTTTTTGCAAAGACAGAGATAGAGGTTGGTTCTAATCACGAGCTTCTAAATCTAAAAATCTGGTGATCTGCCTCACTTCAGTCCTAAAATAACAAATACTGTAACATATAATTTCATCAACTTTTAAAAATCGTGCTTTCTGTTAAGAAAGTTCACAATTATTGCGATATATTAATAAAACTAAAGGCATTGAATTAAAAATGCAAAGCGTAATTTTAGTAGAAAACTTTCAATATAATTAAAGTCAATATAAATATATAAGGTGAAATTAAACATGATATCGAAACTTAATTTTAAAGTGGAGATAACGCAAATTGAAACAAAACTTACCTCTGTTATTTATAATACGGTCATTGCTGAAAGATGAAAAAATATAGGGATGTCGTTTTAGGGAAGTCGCGTTGTTGCAATGAATATATCGTACGTGCGTCTAAAAACATCGTGAATTAGACAGAGCGCAGCCGTACAAATTTGGATACAAGCGAAGGGTAAGGGAGGGCGGGGACATTACAAAGCTTGGTTTTATGGTTAATTGTTACTACCTAAACCTAAATTTGTAAAAATCGGTATTCCGCAAAACCGGTTTTGGGGTCAATCACCGAAACCGGTTTAGAATTTGAACCGTTTCTCGAGCCCTGGCACTAGGGCATTAAAAAATTATGTATAACATGATTATAAGAATTTTACACACAAGTTTTCACTAATAACATTATTATACTTAATTTTCCGATAATTTTATGTCAAACTTTAATTTAAAAAGTTTGAAAATCAAAATTACGACTCATAATGTATATGATCATCATATCATCATTCAGGTCACTCCATAACTCCATACTTTAGTACGTACTGCTATTATTTATTCTGTGCTTTTAAGATATTGTAATAAAATCTCTGATTATACGGATTATATCGCGTTTAATTAACTTATTTTATTAATTCCCGACGTTTCGGGTGCTTTACAGCACCCATGGTCACGGGGACTGAGGTGATTGACGTCAATGTCAAAGTTAATCGGAGTACCTTCAGCTTTTTAATTATTAATTTTGGTCCGATCTACGCAGAATGAACTAACTGTGTCTTGAAGTCTTGCAGTGGTATGCTTGGGTTTAGTTTTAATTATTAATTACAGGATTCCAAGCAGGTGGTAGTACCCAGCCTCCTCTCTATTGAAATTAGGATGTTTTTAATTTCAATAGCCTCACGTATCATCCTTGGCAGGAATCGATGTTCTTTCGCGAGAATATGTGGTTTATCAAATCTAATGTAATGGCGGAGTCGTCTAGGATATGAACACAAGTGCAGACTTCCCGGAACGTTGGTGCTTCACGTCGCTATGTAGTGTTCGCGTAAATATAAAAATCATAATCTCTGATTATTATTATAATCAAGTATGTAAGAAATTTAGTTCTTCGAGTATTGTGTATTTGTACAGCGATCTTTTGAGCGGCTGCAAACAATCGATACAGTGTCCACTCGACGGCGATTGACGCCGAACCGCCGAACTAACTGGAGTGGTGACGCAGTCTCTATTTAGTAAAAATAATTCATACAAGGCTGCTAAAATACCTAATATTACGACATTGCAGCCGAAAAAATTAATTATAACTAAACTAAACTAAATTAAACTGCCCTTTACATTCAATGGCTTCCCACATGATAGATGAAGAGTTTTAAAAATAGAATTGAGTTGAACAATTGATATTTTCAAAGGTTATCGTGTTACGAAGCCATGCGGATTGATAAATCCACAACATAAGCCACTAAAACCCCTTTTTATGTAAAAATAGCAATTAATCGATTTAAAAAAAATATTAATAAGTTCAGCAATCATTTATCTTTCTGACAATGTGCTTTTTATAACACTTATATATACAATATGATTACTAGATACGATTTCATGCGACAAAACGTTGGAATCTTAATTTTTAGGCCCTAGTTGAACATACCTGCACGCTTAGCGCTTACGGCATGCAATTATTTTACCAAGGCTATAACTATATTTTAATCTTTATTTATAAATATGGTATTTAATTGAAAAATACCAGTCATACAGCCTATAACTAAGATATAATAGAAAATTAACATCTAATGTAAGGAAAATACTTAACCTTCTTTTTCGAAGTTCCGTAATCGGATAAAAAGTTGCCTATAAGTTGCCCCGGGCAACTAACTACCTACATACAAAATTTCATGTAAATCGGTCCAGTAGTTTTTGCGTGAATCCGGAATACACAGACAGACAGACAGAAAGACAGACAGACAAAAATTCTAAAAACCACTAATTTGGCTTCAGAACCCTTTAATTAGTCCCCTGGACTTGTTTTTTCAAGAATATATTAGAATTACAGACACGACTTTTCTACAGATTTATTATATGTATAGATTAACAAATACAAATAAATGAATTACTAGCGTCTATTAAAATGAAGCGTCATTTAAAATAATACTTATTTCATGGCAAGATAAGAAAAAGTGCGAGGGAGATGGATGTCATAATCTCGCACTATAGAAGGTCGTGACGGAAAAATCTTACTTTTCTCACCCCATCCGCCAAATTGTACTGTGTGATAAGGAACTTCGTTCAAAATCACTAAGGCCCGTATAATAAACGTTACTCAGCTCAAGTACACGCACTTGAATACAATCTTGAGGTTATGATCTTATAATAAACATATCTCAAGATGCGGTTTAGGTTTACGATATCAGCTGAGTGCCACTGATTAATAAACGAAACTCGACTCTCTAGTGTGTATACTTGGTGCAAGTCACAGAATAGTATTCCTAAGTAGCGTTTTGAGATACTGCTTTTATGTGTTTATTAATTAGCAACGATCTTGAGATGCTGATTTCGTAATGAGGGCGTATCAAATGATTACGCACTTGAGTTCGTCGTTGAGTAACGTTTATTAATACGGGCCTTAGTGAATGTGACGTTCTGTTCTCCTTGCTAGACTATACAGTAGCCTGTATTAAGGAGAAATAGATGAGGGTTTGTATTATTTGGAGCTGTTATCAGGAGCTGTTTACCGTGTAATGGCGGTGTAAGAATATCCACTACCTTATATTATTCTATGGGTGTCGTAAGAGGCGACAGAGGGAAATAAATCAGAAGATGGGCAGCAACGTTTTCCTAATAACGACTAAAAATAAAAAACTGCGGTTGCCAACCAACTTGCCAAGAGTTGCAACTATGATAAATATCTTCCATATAAGACAATCTATGAGTGAGGCCAATGTTCAGCAGTGGACTTTAATAGGCTGTAACGCAGAGGCGTAGCTACCGCCGTATCAATGACACGGGGCCCCCAGATTACAGGGGCCCCGAGCGTGTGTAAAAAATTTTTCTAAGGACTTCTATGGGACAGGAAAGGCTATCAGACTTGTCACTATTGTCTATAGAGGCACAGAAAAATAAATGTACTACGTACAGAAGTTGCACTCCTTTGATGTTGACTGCTTGCCGACGTTTTAATAGTCTACATAATTATTATTATTAATCAGATAAATCGTGCATGCAAGCTAAATACAACTTTATCACAGTGTCGGTATTATTTTACATCTTTTCCTTTCCTACGTCACGACGGATTTTCCGTGGTTAATAAGGGCTGTTAATAAAGAGTAAAAAATACATTATGAAATGATAAGTTACTTAGGTAAAGTACCTATGCTGACTATAATCGACCATATTATCTACTAAGTGAGTTCTGTGATGCCCAACGCATGCAACTTGCAAGGCCATTCGTAGATAACGTAAACAACAAATAAACCCGAAATACGATTCCTAACAGAAATATGATCGTAATCTACTTAGTTAAAAATCTTGTAAACAAAGTTTTAATTTCAGTATTTTGTGTTATTATAAATTAAAATATTTTAATTAAAAAGACAAGTATATGTATGTAAGTAGTACTTGGGTAGTGAATTAAATTTCAACTAAGTTTTGTAATAAAGTACTTAGGTATATTACTTCTGTAGTTAAATTATTACTTAATTATCTTTTCCTATAAATACCTATCTAACAAAAAAATGAAATAAATATACCTTTCATTATCCTTCGGTAACTTAAAAATGATATATCTGAATCCTTTTAATTGCTCATTAATCCATCCCCGCAACAATTATAGTAGGAACGACGTTTTGCCATTATAATTTATCAAATAGATAAGTAATATACATATATTATTCTTAAATTACATTAAAACTTTTTCAACTATTTTATCCTACAATTAAATATATTAAACACTAAACAAAAACTATTTCGACGAGTATTTCATTTATATTCATTTAAATACTTGTATTTACAAAAAACTATTTACGTAAACAGCGTTAAAAATACTTTAACATTCAATCGCCTAGAACGCGCTAGCCCCGACTGCGATCTACCCTGGGGCGCCTCGCGAATGTAGGTAATTATTTCACGCAGGTAGCAAGAGTGACAGAGGCCTGATAGAGGCAGAAAATTTAGAAAAACTAAAAGCGTAGTCAGCTATGAATGATTTAATAAATAAGTTCGCCGAATAAAAGGCAAGAAAAGTGTATATTTGATTGGAATTGTTTGACAAGCTTAGTTCCTAGGAGTATCAATTGTAAGTAATAACTTATAATCAATATATTATTATTATTTTAACTCAATGCGAGCGTTTTTGTTCCTTGTGTGAAAAATCTTTACCCTTCATTTGGGGCCCCAAATAAATTTTGATACAGGGCCCGCCTAAGGCACGCTACGCCACTGCTGTAACGGTAACGGTTATGAGGACGATGCTGCTGTCTATCTTTTGTTTCATTTCCCTCTGTCGCTTCTTACGACACCCACGGGATGGGATGATATGGGATAGTGGATATTCTTACACCGCCTCTACACAGTCACGACGACGAACTTTGCTTTACTAGAAATAATAAAATTGATAGCGTGAATACGCTATTATATACGGCTTCTTTTGGATAACTTACGCGATAAAACTTTTTGTTCGCTTTAGGCTCTAGGGATTCGAGCTTCCGACTCTCAAACGACTGAAAAATAGCAAAGAAAAATCCTTACGGAAGATACTTGGAAGAGCCATGGCAGCTATTTTATGGATGAAGCACGCATGGTTCGGCTCGCCCGCGGGACGACCACGCTCTCATAGAATACGAGATTAAAACAGCAGCTCAATACTGCTGTGTATCGTATGGTACCGGATACCCTTTTTACTGGTAACGAGGCATTCCATCTTAGTCTTCAGAGGTGACAACGCATCTGCATTTTGATTCTTAATCGAGGATAGATGTTGATGTCTATTAGTCACACCATCCACTTACTAACAGGTGAACAGGTGTGCTCGTTTGCCAGTCCTATTCTATAAAATAAAAAACTTTTAACCTTACCTGGACAAGATGGCGCCTCAGTCGCGTACAATGTGCCCTAATAAGATCCCTGCGTGCCAGTAGACTTCGACGCTCCGCTAATGCGTCGTCCCTACAAGCCCTAACAGCTCTCAGCTCTTTCGCCAGCCTCCGTAGATGCTCCATGCTGCGTCTACGGCTGTTCTGTGATGCAAGCTGGAAAGAAGTAATGAAAGTTTTCTTATATTTACGCGAAGACTACACATTAAATGAAACTAATTTTTAGGATCTATCAAATGTAATGTAATGGCGGGGACGATCTTTATTAGATTTGATAGACCACAAATCCTCGCAAAAGAACACCGATTCCTACCAAGGATGATTCGCGAGGCTATTGAAATTAAAAAAAACATCCTAATTTCAATAGACAAGATGGATGGGTGCGGCCATCTGCTTGGGATCCTATAATTAATAAAATTAAATCCAAACCCAAGTATACCACTGCTAGACTTCAAGATACTGTAAGCTCATTCTGCGTAGATCGAACCAAAAATTAATATAAAAAACTGAAGGTAGCCGGGCTAACTATGACATCGGGACGTCAAACACCTCAGTCCCCCCCGTGACCATGGGTGCTGTAAATATAATCCGTAAAAATTAGTTTAATTTAAAGTAATGAAAGGATTAATAGGAATCCTACATTGACTACAAAATTATGAATAGAATAGAATAATTTTTATTCAATATAGATTACAAGAATATTTATTGAATTACCATTTAAGCTTTACCACTGGTTGGGAAAAACCTGTCTTGGGAAAAACCAGCATGAAAACCCAGAGGGATAATATTTCGTACAATTAAGTATGAAAACATTTAGAAACAGCATGGTAGCGATCACCTCATTCCCAGGGGTTATTATCAATTATGTACTCTTTAGTAGTATAATATTAACCCTTACTGAACAATTTTCGCTTAATAAAAATTTTAAACTTTTTGATAAGGTCTGCATATTTTCTGGGACTTTGTTGTGCGTATACATTGCCCCATGAAGAAATTACTGACTCTTTGGAGATGAGTAACTGTATAACTAACTTGTGTTTGTTCCCAGTATTTACGTACTGATGATGAGATGTACATCACCATTTTTGTTTTTGTGTATGGGCTAAGACAGCTCGAAAAACAGCATAGGGTTGCAAACAATTTTGTTTTAAATATTTTTTTGTCTTTCTTTTTTGTTTTTTTGTAATTGTCCGAGTCATTATTAAATCTTTACCTATGAAATTGCCATTTTTTATGAAATAAGTCACCGTAATTTCTTTTTTCTATATTTTTTTATTTCTATTAATCAAAGTAATCACCCTTGCAATCGATGCATCTTTGGCAACGTAGTGGCAGTTTATTGATACCCCTCTTGAAGAAATGAGCTGGGGAGGCAACAAATTTTTCAAAGGCATTTTGTACTGCCTGTCAGGTATTTTTTTTTCTCGCCAAAAAGACTTCTACTTTCTTCAGAATTTATCCAAATTCTGGAAAAAGTAGAAGTCTGTAGGCGCAAGGTCTGGTGAGTACGGCAGATAACGAAGAGCTTCCAACCCCAGCTCTTGTAACTTGGAGACCGTCTGTTGTGTAGTATGAGGTCGCGCGTTGTCGTGCAGGAGCAGCGGGGACGAGCGATTGACCAAAGCTGGTTGGAAACGTGCGAGCTTCTCCATCATTGTGTTCAGCTCTTCACAGTACACATATGCAGTAATGCTCATCCGGTTTGGTATAAGAAGCTGTGATGAATCACACCGGCGCTAGACCACCAAACAGTGACTATCACTTTTCTAGGGGTAAGTTTTAGTTTAGGGCATTGTTTAGGTGTCGAACCAGGATCTAACAATTTGCTGAGCGCTTGCGAATGTCAAACAGAATCCGTTTTCATCGCAGATAACAATGCAGTTCAAAATTGCTTCGCTTGTGTGCCTGTTGAGCAGTGCAAGGCACGTCTCGACGCGTACTTCGCGCTGGCAATCTTTGAGTTCGTGGGGCACCCATTTGTCAAGCTTTTTTACCTTGCCAATTTGACGCAAATGGACGAACATTGTTTTGATGCTAACGTCGAAAGTTGCTGCTAATTCAGCCGTAGATTAAGTATCATCAGCTTCCACTATCGCCTTTAATTCGTCATTGTCGACCAAAGTTTTTGGACGACCACGGGTTTCATTTTTCAGGTCGAAATTTCCAGAACGGAAGCAGGCAAACAAATAAAAGGTGGTGCGTTCGTTTCTAGTATTCTTTCCGTATACATCGTTGATGTTGCGTGCCGCATGTGCCGCGTTGCTGCCACGACGGTACTCATATTCCAAATTACTCGAACTTTTAACGTATCCATGATGATAAAAAAGATTCAAATGCGATGAAAACATAACGCTAATCACATGACTAATTTTGAAAAAAGATTTCCATGTTTTTCAAATAAAATTAATTTGAAATTAGAATTCTTAGCCAAACAAAAATTATTTTGATTTGAAATGGCCAGTAGATACTGCAGAACGGCAATTTCATAGGTAAAGACCTTTTATTAGGTCCTTACATATGAAATTAGCGTTTTGTACGGGAGGAATATAAAGTAATTTTTTTTTTGTAAAATATATTTAATTAATCAAGGTATGCACCGTTGTTATCTATACACTTTTGCCATCTCATTGATCCCTTTACTAAAAAAAAAACCATGGGGGCGAGAATCAATAAACTCTTTGAAGGCGGTTTGGATTTTTGGTTTGGTTTGGTTTTCCAGAAAAAATTGTACTCTGTTGGAGCAAGGTCCGGGGAGTACGGTGGATGTCGCAGATATTCCAATTGTAGCTCATCTAACTTAGTGGTTGTTTGTTCTGCAGTGTGTGGTCTTGCGTTGTCGTGAAGCAGCAGTGGCCTAGAGCGATTGACCAATCTCGGTTGTTTAGCGGCTAGTTCTTCTAGTTATGGTTTGCAGTTGCTGACAATAGATATCTGCCGTAATCGTTTGGCCAGATTTTAGAAAGCTGTAGTAAACGACATCGGCGCTAGTCCACCAAACACTCACAGGTAACTTTTCCTGAGTCAATTTTTGTTTAGGTTCGTTTCGGCAGGATTTGGCTGGGTCTCCAGGGTTCAGCCATTGCGACGAGCGCTTCCGATTATCGTACAGTATCCACTTTTCATCACAAGTAATGATTCCATTTAAAATCCCTTCATTATTGTGTCGGTTGAGCAAAGTAACACAACAGTCGACGCGTGTTTGCAAGTTCGATTCACTCACTTCATGAGGTACCCATCGTTCAAGTTTTTTACTTTCCCGATTTGCTTCAAGTGGATTAATACAGTTTTATCACTTACCCCGAAGCCTGCAGCTATCTCTTAAGTGCTTTGTGATGGATCCGCTTCCACAATAGTATTTAATTCTTCATTGTCCACTTTGGTCTCCGGCCGTCCACGGCGTTGGTTCTGAAGGTCGAAAATTCCAGAACGAAAACGTTGAAACCAAAAACGTACCGTGTTTTCTTTTGCGACACCAGCGCCGTACACATCATTAATTCTTCGAGCTGTTTCTGCAGCACTGGTGCCACGGTACAATTCGTACTCGTAAATATACCGATATTTCATATTTTCCATTGTGCGATAATAAGCGACGCCAAAGAAAAAATAATGAGGAAAAAACAAATGAATGACTGTTTTCAAAACTCAAATGTACCAGCTAAATGAATTTACAAATTTGAATTTGGAATTCTTAACCAAAGAGGAGATATTTCAGATCAAAGTGGTCAGTATGACAAAACGCTAATTTCATATGTAAGGACCTAATATTAACAGCCTCAAGCCATATTAAAATATAGTAGTTTCGCCTACTAATATTTTCTAGAAATATACTATTTGGACCTCTAATATAGTAGGTACTATATTATATAGTGGGATTGGCAGACCCAGCCTCGTACTAGTTCTAGTTACCTAGGTGCAGCGCGGGCTCCCACTAGATGGAATAACATCCTGGTAAGATATGCGGAGTCGATGGATGCAAGTGGCTTAGGATCGTGTTTTGCGGCATTCCTTGTGCGGCAGGCCTATGGTCGACAGTGGACTTGCGAAGGGTTGCAATAAATCAATGAATGAATGAAAAAATCCGTTGTCTGGCTTATCTGGCTACTTTACACCTATCTTCGATTAACAATCTAAATGCAGATACGTTGTTACCCCTGAGGAATGCCTCTTTACCAGTAAAAAGGGTCTCCGGTTCTCGACACTCACCATACTACTAGTTGTATTCTGTAAGAGCTCAGTCCTACCCCGGTGGAGCCGACCCAATCGTGCTGCAGCCATAACTACCACTTAAGAATTACAAGTAAAGTCCAAGGCAGGATCAGACCAAGCGCCTACTTATGGTAGGGTAGGGCGGGGCTAGTTGAGCATAGGGGTAAGTTGGGCAATCGAAATATCTCAGAAACTATACACCGTACGTTAAAGCATCAAATTGCGGAAAGAACAAATTGCAGATGGGGAACTCATCGCGCGACCGCCAGTGACGACTTGTCGATCGATTGAAGTATACGAACGCTTTGTTTATTTAGCGACAAAAAAGTTAAAAAATGGTGAGTGGAAATATTTCTCCTGTACGAGTCAAATATTATCCGTTTTCAATCTGGTAAGTGGTTAAACTTCCATAACTTTAGTATATTTTTGGTATGTATAAAGGTTTTAGATATAATTCTAACAGTTTTTTGTAATCTCACTTTTGTTTCAAATTTTTGAAACAAATGCATTTTTCATCATTTCATGCATTTTCCCCAGAAATTGTTCGACCATACCCAAAGACAGGTCCTTGTAAAGAGCCAAAACTGTCAGAAGAAAGAGGAAAGCTGCTTTTCTAACAGACACTTAAAAAAAGAATGCATTGCAAGAGGAACAAAATAAAACCACTAAAAAAGTTAAGAAGCCAAAGAAGAACGTTGATAATAAAAGTAAGAAGAGTGTTGCAATGATGATGATGGTAACTATTCCTGACTGGTTTGTTGCGAAGCTTATTCTGAAAGTTTTCCAGGGGAAATATAGATCCAGTGCCAAGTTTGCAGGGAGTGGGCACATACAAAATGCGCGCTAGCTGCTGGTCTTACTTCCGTTTGTATTAATTGCAACAGCGACAACGATGATTAAGTTTCCAAGATCTCATTAATATTTTCTTTTTTAATTAAGCTTTATTGATAATTATATAAATATTCAAGTCTGATTTTAAGTAGAAAGACCGAGTTCTAATCCATAAGTTAAAATATGCTTATGATAAGTTGAGTTTTTGTTGATTTTTTTTTGTTTAATATTAAAAGAAAATTACTTTTAGTTTCACTGTTATGTCACTAAAATACTATAAATAAAAATTGATTGTAAAACAGAAATTTTATTTCATATCTAGAAAACATTGAACCCATGGTTTGGCTAGAATTTCTAACTGCTCAACTTACCTCACCTATGGGGTACGTTGAGCATCTTTGACTTTCTTCAATTAAACGGCCGTAGCACTTTAATGCGATTTGTAATAAATAAATTACTATGGAAATTTTTGGAAAGGGATAAATTACTTACCTATCAGTATGCATAACAAGCCATTAGGACTTAACGTTGAGCAGCTATGACCGCTCAAGTGAAAAATTGCTCTACTAGCCCCGCCCTACCCTAACTGCTTTCTACGACGGGAGAGACCAATGTCCATTGGACTTGCCGAAGAAGAGAACACGTTAAGGCAAAGGCACTCAACATCCTGAACACCTGAACTGCCCATGGCCACAATCACTACAAAACCAGCAATAAAGAAAAGTTACAGCCTATATACATCCCACAACAGGCACGCCTCTCATTTCTAGGTGCGTCTCTTTTTATTCCTCATGATAGGGGAATTCCTCATGGATATCTTCTGCCGCGTGAGCAACGAAAAGGTCCGATAGCCGATAGTCTCGCTAAAACTCGAAACTGGCTAGAACGATTCCGATGAAATTTTTCGTGTGTTTAAGTGGGTTCCTGTATGGTTTAGATTCACAATTGGACACGGTAGGTGGCGCTGTTGTCGGTATCCAGAAATAACCCGTGCGAAGCCGAGGCGGATAGCTAGTATCTTATAATCTTCAGAATCTTCACCGGTTCGCGAAAACAAAACACTGAGGTCTTTTTTTAAATTAATACAATGCCTGTAAGTTTTTTAAATGCAATTTTAACAATACATGGTCATGTAGAAAGAATGAACGAAGAAAGAGTGACAAAGCAAATTTATGCTGCAGAAGTGAACGGCAGAGTCGGAAAGGGACGCCCTAGACGAAGGTTTATCGACCAAATTGGCGATATATTGGAAATGGGCCAGATTAGGAGTACCCTTAACCGACGAGCGTGTATGCGTAGATATATGGATGTAAAGAAGGCGAGAGAGGTGTGCCAGGATCGTGCCAAGTGGAAGTCCGTAGTCTCTGCCTACCCCTCTGGGTGACAGGCGTGAGTGTTTATGTATGTACATCAGTATACGGTACACAAAGTACAGTAATAATATAATCATGGTAATCATAATCGTAATTAATTTGCAGAAAACATGGTACAATACAGGTTGGTAAATTATTTAAGTCCAGCACGCTTTGTCATAATGATGACATACAAATATTTATGTAATACATAAATTACATTATAACAACTAATATAATAATCAACATTATTCCAAATTCATCAATTTTCGTAGACCTTTTTAACGGGAAACGAGGCGTCCCATCTTAGTCCTCTGGGGTAACAACGTATCTGCATTTAGATTCTTAATCGAAGATAGATGTAGATGTCTATGGGCCACAGCAACCACTTACCATCAGGTGGACTGTGTGCTCGTTTGTCACCCTTATTCTATAAAAAACCTCGGTTTTTACTTTTTTAAGTTTCATTTTCGGAATGACTGAACTTTACGAACAGATGAGAGCAATGCCAGGAGGGATTTAGGCTATATTTTAACCTAATAACGCGAATTTTTATAATTTTTTTTTAATAAAAAAATGATAAAATAAATGAACTTGATTAAGATAATATCACCCAGGCGAAGCCGGGGCGGTTTGCTAGTGTATGGTTTATGGCATTGAAATTATATGAAAATTATCTTAGTCTTTAAGTTTTTTGAAGTCGATTTTAACTTTTTTAAGTATAATTATTACTCAAATAATATTATATGAAACTGAATATAGAGTGATGTTAAAGACCCCCTCAGACTCTCTCCGCTCGGTGTTGGATGACGGCTAGCTGTGCGGTTAACCGAGCGCAATACGATACCTTATCGCATGTCTCACGGCCCCTGACTACTGTGCGAATGTAAACGTGTTATATATTAACGACCGCACGACTTAGTAGACAAAGGATCCGTCTCTTGAGCCGCGGGTTTGGATTGAAATCCTAACCTGAACATATAAATAAAAATGAAGTGTCTCTCTGTATTATTGAAATGACTGATTTCTAGCTCAGGGAGTTATTTGCATGCTATTAAGACACAAATAACCATTTTTTTTAAATTTTGGTCTGTCTGTCTTCTTCCTAAGAATTTTCGAAATGGCTGAATTCATTGTGATGAAACTTTAGAAACAGATATGGAACAATGACAGGAACGATCTAGGCTATATTTTATCCGATTTTTTTTTGAAAAATGAAAAATTTAATAAATTAGATTATCTTAAATCTAAACAACGCCACATTAATAGATCTTATCCAGGAAAGCCAGGGCTTTCCAGGGCGAGTTGCTAATCTTCAATAAGGAGGAGGATGATGGTGACAGTACTATTTTTACTAAAGTTATGCTACCTATATAGATTTTGAGCAACTATCGGATCAATAAGCTAAAGTGGAAATGGGTCGGCCATATAGCTCGAAGAACCGACAACTGATGGGGAAGAAAGGTTCTCGATCGAAGGTAAACTGTAATTTAACGTATGCATAACAACTTTTGGTGATGATTTATCACGTGCTTCGCAGTGAAGGAAAACACTGACATTGACTTATGAGAAAAGCTGCAGTCTGAAATATAAAATATTACAAGCCCATTAGTAATTCGGTAGCAGCGCGGTGGAATAATTGCTCCAAAAATCTCTCAGAAAAGAGAGGAGGTCTGTGCCTAGGAGTTGGACGCATATAGATAGACTGTACCTTAAAATCGTTGAGCTTCCTCGATCCAACTCGCATGTTGTAGTTGTAGCACGAATAGGTCGGCGCGACTGTGGAAGGACCACGTTCTCGCAGAATACCAGCGTATAAAATAGCAACTTATTGCTGCTGTGTTTCATATAATGCGTTTAGAGAACCGAAGACAATGCGTCTGCATTTTGATTCTTAATCTAGGAAAGATATAGATGTCTATAGACACAGCAACCAGTAACCATCAGGTGGACTCGGTGCTCGTTTCTCATTCTTATCCTATAAATAACTTAAATTAAAAAAAACGAAACAAAGAGCTGATAATCTTCAAACGGCTGAACAGATTTTCTTGAAACATAGCTTAGAACACTCTCGATTAAGATACCTTTCAAGCTAAAAAAACTTAATCAAAATCGGTTCATCCGTTCAGGAGCTATGATGTCACAGACAGACACACAGATACACACTACAAACTTATAGCACCCCTCTGTTTTCGTCGGGGGTTAAAAAAACACAATGTTACGTTTTGTATTAACCGTGGTAACTTACCCTATTTTTTATTCTGCGCCGCAGCCCCTTGAGGAAGTTGAAGTCGTCCATATTCAGATGCAACGCCTGTACTCTTGCCGAGTACTTACTGGTTGGAAGACCAGCCACTTCCTCAACTGTCATGTTGATGCCACGAGCTGTAACAACGATCAACTGTTTCTTTACACTATTTTAAATCGTTATCATCATTGTCCCATGTTGGACTGGGACTAATAGCACTGGGATTTGTTGGACAAATAGGTTTATGTGGGATACTTTATTACAACCTGTATATACCTATTACTGTTGCGCCAACTGTGTTATTTGCCTATCATTTATTCGGGCAAGGATTCGGCTCCTAGAAACATTCCATCTGCCTATTACTACACAATGACGTTGACTGAGACAATTCACGGAACTAACCGAAGCCACACTTTTTTTATCATAGAATAAGGGTGACAAACGAGCACACAGTCCAACTGATGGTAAGTGAATGCTGTGGCTCATTGTCATCTACATTTATCCCCGATTAAGAATCAAAATGCAGATACGTTGTCACCCCTGAGGACTAAGATCGAATGCTTCGTTTCCAGTCCCTTTTTTTTTTAATTCCCGCTAGGCTTCTTGCTCTTCCCAGGACAGATTTTTTTTTCCGAACCAGTGGTAATTAAACAAAAGAGTGATTTGTCTTCTTTATTTAGTCTTTGCCAGAGATCTGTCTGCCAGAAAGAGCCAACTGTCGAAGCTGAAGACCGTTGTGGTGTGGCAGCATCATTTCCGGGACACCTGAGATTTTGAGTGTGATTGAGAGTTTCTATGGTCAGCTATACATCATCGTTAGGGCCACACGCAAGTGAGTGAGTGGGTAATGATCCAAGAGCAAGTCTTATCCGACACTATTTGGATGATATTCCGGACGTCAGTTTGAGCTAGATTAGAATGGCTCCCCAGAACCTTAAAATCGGCAAGTCCCCGGGCGAGGATGGAATTACAGCGGAGCTTCTGAAAGTGGGTGGAAAACCGGTACTCAAAGTCCTTCAGAAGCTCTTTAATTCCGTCCTCCATGTTGGCACTACTCCGGAGGCGTGGAGCAGAAGCAGTGGTCTTGTTCTTCAAGAGGCGCCGCTCTCTTGAAGCTACAGACCGACAATTTCCCTTCTGAGCTGCGTCTATGTACTGTTTTAGAGAGTCATTACGAATTGTCTCGCACGCAGACTCGACGACTTCCAGCCTCACGAACAAGCCAGTTTCCGAAAGGCTTCATCACCATAGACCACATACAAACCTTCGGCAAATTGTACAAAGACCGAAAAGTACAATCTGCCAGGTGTAAGACAGGGGTGACGTAATATCCAACAAATCTTGGCTTGCACATGGACACAACTATGACCTGGAAATTGCAGATCTCTGAAGAAAGTCGCAAAGTTGTTGCCACCTTGCGTTCCTTATCGTCTTAAAACCTACCTTTCAAAACCAAGCTTACATTTCATTCCTCATTCTACCTATCATCGATTATGCAGATGTATCTTACCCCAGATCTGTCACAAAATCTTCTAAACAAGTTGGGCGCCTTCTTAATAATTCCATAAGGTTTATTTTCGGTTTACGTAGTATGTGTATGTGGTCACATATCTTTCTATCGTTCAAAGCTTAAATGGCTACCTACATATACGTCAAAGGCATGGTATGAGACTGTAAGCAACATACGTTTGACCTCCCATAAAATTGAAATGGTTCATTTTTTTGTCGTCATATTGCACTGTAGTCCGTGGTCTACAAACCGAAGTAAAAAGTAGTACTAATAAATTTTACTAGATGGCACGTGTAATCAAACTTCATTAGTCAGTTGTTGATAATTTGAACAAGTGCGTGCGTGCTTCGATTTGAAAAATAGTAAATAATTCGTTTTGGAAGTGTTTTGGTGTTATTTTGGAAACATGGATAGGTAAGTGTCTGAATTTTAATATCTAAAGTTATCTTTACGAATATATTGTCTTGTTTTGTTTATTTTTAAATTCTTGTTTGTTGCTTGTGTAGTGATCAAGGAGAATTTATTATAAGTAGTTCTGTATGAGAGCAAAAGTGTTTATAGAATTTTTGTATTAGGAGAACAAAGGCAATCCCTTGCGGACAGGTACATTGCTACAGCGCTGGAAGATGGTGCGGATAGTGAGGATGGGCTAGATTTTGACGATGACAGCTTGCGGACCTGATTTTGTGCCCGAACTGGAACATTCGAAGATGACAATGTGGCGTTGGACATTGACATGAAGATTCTCGCCGAAACTTTGAAGATGACGAAAACCGACTAGCACAGAAATTTCCCCATCAAACGTAAGTGTTCTCAGCTTTCTCCAGCTCAAGACAACCAACAAATGAGCAACGAACAATCCCAAGGTAAGAAAAAGCCCGCCAAGTTGATATTACGCTGGAAGAAGAAAAATCTTGAGTTGAATGCCAGCAGCTCATGTTCAGAAACAAGACCTTGGGTCCTGATCTTCTAGAACTGGATACTCCCGCAGTTCTTTTTATACCTGTTTCCTCAAGAACTCCTTACAGATTGCAGAAGACAAACCTTTACCGAGTTCATAAGGACCCAATAGCACTACGTATGACAGAAATGGATGTCGGCAATTCATAGGTGTGGTATATGTAATGTCTCTTATCCAGTTACCTAGAGTTACCAATCATTTGGAACAATACCAGGTACAACACTAATTCAGAAACTATGCCATTGAATAAATTTGAGAAAAATTCGCCAGACTTTACATTTCAATGACAACAGCAAGGACCTTCCCAGAAACAACCCTGAACATGACCGAATTTTCAAAATAAGACCGGTGGTGGACTCTTTGAATGAGGTCTACAGCAAAATTCCATTGGAAGAGCACCTTTGCGTTGACGAACAAATTGCTCACTAAAGCACGAAATACGTTGAAGATACAATCCCAACAAACCCACAAATGGGGTTACAAAATCTTCGTGTTGAGTGGCGTTTCTGGAGGTTTCGCCTATAAAACTGAAATTGAAACTGGTAAGGAGAATGTTGTCCTACAGAAGAGCCTGATTTAGGTGCATCATCCAACGTCGTACAAGACTAGCGCGCATTATTCCAAGACACCAGAATTTCCAGCTCTATTTTGATAATTATTTTACCTCTCTTCGTTTGTTGGAGTATTTGGCTGAGAGGTATCCACAGTCTTGGTACAGTAAGAAGAAATAGAATACCAGATTGTAATTGCAACAAGAAAAGAAATCATGAAAAAGAACGTGGTTATTCTGAATACGTAGCTGACGTGAACGGAATTGATGTGTCGACTGTTGCTTGGAAGGACAACAAAATAGTCGTCCTTGCTTCAACTTTTGCTGGTCAAAACCAGAAGCTGATGTTCGTAGATGGGACAAGCAAAGTCAAAGTATGTGACTATAAAGCGACCCCTATGTGGTTGGAGTACAATCGCCACATGGGTGGGATGGCGCCTCATTGACAGCATCATGGGCATCTATAAGATACGGCTACGTAGTAAACGATGGCGGTGCGCTTGTTCTACCATTATCTGACCTCACGATGGCTAATGCATGGTTACTTTATAAAGAGTCTCAAAATACAAAAATCTTTCAGCATCAAGCATTTTATCATCAGCAGATTTTCGTCAGGAGGTTGCAGTGACCCTATGTAAAATTTTCAAAGTCTGGTATGTCTGGCCGGCGTTCGCTGGAGACCGAGATTCAAGCCAAAAAGCGCAAAGGACCTGCACTACCTACCAATAGCAGTACGCCAAGACCAGATAGGCCTGGCCTGTGGTCTGAAAAAAATAAGGATACCAAGCTTCCAAAGTGCGTTGGATTTACATAACATGTGTGAGAAATGAGGGTACTGTGTTATACCAAACTAAAATTGTTTCAGAAATTTTCACCTATCATAATTTTTTCTGAAAAGGTTTCTAAAAGTGATTCATAGTCGACGAACATGTTTTAGTCTTATGGTTCAGTGTTTTTAAAGCAACACTCCCCTTTTAAATAACTTCTAAACTATTATAATAAATGAAAAAATACTAAAACACGTTATTTTTTTGTCGTTAAAAATCCAGATCCAAAAATTTGAAAGATCCACGTTCTTGAGTGATAGAGGGTTAACAAAGGCGACAACGCTCTCTTGAAGAACTACAGACCGATTTCCCTTCTGAGCCGCGTCTACGTCTGATTTCGAGAGTCATTACAGAATTGTCTCCTTTTGCAGACTCGACGACTTCCAACCTCGAACAAAGCCGGTTTCCAAAAGGCTTAGTACCATAGACCACATACATACCCACCTTCGACAAATTGTACAGAAGACCGAATAGTACAATCTGCTTTGTCTTGCGTGTATGGACTATGAAAATTTGATTCCGTCGAAATTTGGGCGGTGCCAAGTTGACTGTCGTTATATCGAAGTGGTGAAGTGTTTGTACAGTAGGGCTACGATGGCTATCCGAGTACAGAACCAAAGTACGAAACCTATCCAACTGCAGAGAGGTTACATTATATGACGGGTGACGTTATATCCCCAAACTCTTTACCACTGCATTGGAAGACGTTTTCAAGCTACTGCACTGGAAAGGATACGGTATTAACATCAATGGCGAGTAAACAACTCACCTTTGATTTGCCGACGATATAGTTCTTATGGCAGAATCGCTAAGACCTAAGCACTATGCTCAATGACCTTAATAGTGCCTCCCATTGGATAGGTCTTAAGATGAACATGGCCAAAACAAAGATCATGTGTAAAGTCCATGTCACACCTATGCCGGTAGTTGTTGGGACTTGGTAGCACTACGCTCGAAGTTGTTGACGAGTATGTTTACTTCGGACAAATAGTTCGACTAGGTAAGCCCAACTTCAACCGAGAGGTCAATCGACGGATTCAACTCGGCTGGGCAGCGTTTGGGAGATTACGACAGGTACCTCAAAACTTCAAAATGAAATTGTACAACCATTGCATGTTGCCAGTGATGACCTATGGATCTGAGACGTGGTCCTTCACTGCTGGCCGTATGAGGATGCTCAAGGTCGCTCAGCAAGCTATGGATAGGGCTATGCTCGGGGTTTCTCTGCGTGATAAACTTAGAAATGAGGATATCCATGACAAGACCAAATGACTTGACATAGCCAACGGATTAGTAAGCTTAAGTGGCAATACACCGGCCATATAGTTCGAAGAAACGACTACCGATGGGTTAGCAAGGTTCTAGAGTGGCAGCTTCGTACCGGTAGGCGAAGTGTGGGGCGACCCCCCACTAGATGAAGTGACAACCTGGTAAGACATACAGGAGGTTGATGGATGCAGGTGGCTCAGGACCGTGGTTTGTGGCATTCTTTGGGGGAGGCTTATGTTCAGCAGTGGACTTGTATAATGATGATATGGTCGAGCCGACCCTTTCGTGCTACAACCATAATATAGCTGCAGCATGGCTTTACCATGTTACAAGCGGTTGTCGGTTCGTTGGGCTATATATGTTCGCCGACCTATTGCCACTTTTGCTTACTGATGGGGTATGTCGGATACTCTTGATGTGCTATGGATAATATCAATATGAATTCTATGTGCAGAGAAACTCCATAGGCCTCCCTTTCAATTTAACTCAGCTGGCCAGCATTTGGATGATTACGTACGATACATCTTTTTGTCATGTATACCTCAAAACTAAATATTAAATTAAAAACAAGATTAAACAACCTGTGCATGCTGCCAGCGATGGCATATGGGCCTGAAACAGGGTACTTCACTGCATGAAGATGCTCAAGATTGGTCAGCGAGCTATAGAGAGGTCAACAGTCGGAGTTTCTCTGCGTGATAAACTTAGAAATGAGGATATCCACAGTAGAACCTAAGCTACCAACGTAGCCTAAGAGATCAGATGGCTGAAATGGCAATGGGCCGACCATATAACTCGAAGAACCAACAACCAAAGGGAAGAGAGGTTCTCAAGTTGGAGCCTTGTACCGGTAAGGGAAGTGTAGGACAACCCCAGCATGACTATCACATATTAACATAGTGCTGTCTATGAACATTGAAAATAATGCTGAGATCCTCCAGCAATTCTGCCATAACTACTATATCCGCTCCGCTGTAATTCTATCCTCAACTTGCCTTGTAGCTTTTATGGTTCTGGAGAGCCATTCCAATCTCACACAGACTGACATCCGAGAAATGATCAGAATAATGTCGGATTAGACTTGCTCTTGGGCCATTACTCACATTTACATTAGGCTCCAACAGAGTCCATAGTACCTCTCAATCTCAACCAAAATCTTAGGTGTCCAGGAAAAGATGCTACTACAGTTGGGCCATTACTTCAATCATTGGCTCTTTCTGACAGACAGATCTCTGGCAAAGACTTAAGATTCCAGGCTCTGCTCAATCACTTCTTCAATATTAGCTATGTTAAATTTGTGTAAGTCTTAATGACTTCTTATATTTACGCGAACACTACACATTGAATAAAACTATTTTTACGGATTTTATCGCGTCCTAAGCCTTGCCACATGCACTTTTTACTAAATCTTATATAAACATATATATATAGGTATAAAGATATAAACAAAACATAGTTGAATATTTGTAACTTATAATTCTTTGTAAGATATAAGGCGTAGCATATTTATATAACTAAAATATTTAAAAAAATATGTACTAGCAATGCTATTAACATTACTAATATTCCCTTTAACCAATCTTGGTAAGCTTAAAATGCTTGTGTTGGGAGTGGTGTATGAAAGTACCTAGTCGAATGGTGGATTCGAACCCAGTTTTCAGTTTATGGTCCGGACCCTACAATTAGACTACTGTAAATATATGACTTATTACAATAACAGTGAATTTACATAATATTATTATGTTTAGCTTCTCTACATATCTCTACATAGTATAAAACAAAGTCGCTTCCCGCCATCTGTACGCTTAGATCTTTTAAACTACGCAATGGATTTTGATGGGGTTTTCATCAATAGAATGATTCTAGAGGTAGGTTTATATATATAATACATGCATTATATATATATAATTCTTCTATCCATATGTATGTGACTGAACTTCTCCTAAACGGCTAGATCAATTTTGTTGAAATTTTGTGTGTGATTTGAGAATGGTTCAGATTCACAATTGGATCTAGTAACAGTGTAGTTGAGATCCAGAAATCAC
Organism: Parnassius orleans; assembly: GCA_029286625.1. Taxonomy (NCBI): domain Eukaryota; kingdom Metazoa; phylum Arthropoda; class Insecta; order Lepidoptera; family Papilionidae; genus Parnassius; species Parnassius orleans. Next base: position 2,365,642 of record JAGSMP010000053.1, read on the forward strand.
CAGTGCAAAGCCGTGCAGATCGCTAGTAAAAACTAATGTGGTGATTTCCTTGAAAAACAAATCATAGTCTACAATAAATTTATACCAGTTATCATCAGGTGGGATAGTAGTCAAACACTGGCTTAGAATAGTAAAAGCTTATAGTCCACCTGATGGTAAGTTGCTGCTGCAGCTGCAGGCCATGGACATCTGCAACCAACTTTAAAAGCTACAGATGTATTGTCACCCCTGAGGACTAAAATGGAATGCCTCATGACCTGTCATTATACTGGCAAATATTTTTTGTTACAAACTTACAAATCTTTGGTAATTTAATTTGGAACATCTGAGCAGCAGAGATATATATTAAGTATATATTTAATGATTGTTTATATTCTGCAACATATTTTTCAAAATGTAACAGTTGATAATTTTTAACTTAATGAGCAATAAGAAAATTCAAATGTTAACAAACCAGGCTTTCGACTGTGATATAAAATGAAAAATAAAGTAATAGCATAAATGAAATGACAAACAAATCACCATCTTCATCATCATTACAGCCCCTCACAAGTCTACTTCTGAACATATTCCTCCTCCAAGGAATACCACAAAACACAGTCACGAGTCACTTGCATCCATCGACTTTTTACGGAGATGTAGTTCGCAAATAAAAGTTAAAACTATTTTTTTAAGGCGCCTTGGATTGCGTTACATCACTTAATTGAAGTAGTGAATGCTTTTTACCACCTTAAATATGAAATATATTTAGAAATAACAAACCAGCTCATAAAAACTAAGAAGCAAAACAGGAAATAAATTTGCGTCATATTTCAAAAGGTACCTGTTGCATTGCAAAGTTCCAAGAATTGGGCTCGAATTTCAAATACCTACATAAAGATTGTTGTTCTACTAACCGTCCAATATTTCTTGGTCGAGCTGATACGAGGCCGAGTGCTTAGCGATCTCATCCATTCTTCATATTTGTAAACGTTTCAAATTGTTTATTATTACACAAATCACTTCGTGTTTTTCCAATATTATTTCTTATCAAATGGCATAAGTACGCAAACAGGTTATAGACACTATGAAACTGTCACATGCCGTCAGTGTCATTGTCAAAATTAAAATCGTACACAAAAAAAAAGATTTTTGGCTTGGATGCCTATCCTTTAAGCACTCATAAAAAGTTTCTATACCACAGCACAAATTAAATAATAATAGTACTACATATAGAAGTTGTACCTAATTCATTGATGTTGACTACTTGCCGACGATTTAATAGCCTACTACTAATAATAATTATTATTAATTAGATAAATCACGCACGCAAGCTTTGCATCATTTCCCCTTCCTACGTCACGCCATGGACGATATAATTTCGTGGTTACCCAGGGTTTTACAAAGAGTAAAAAATACAGTATTTATATGCTATTTAATTGTATATGTGAATCAGTGCAATTCTACTTTTATAAATATTATCAATCTCATTTCAAAACTGTATTGGGAAATTTTTGCCGGTTTAGCACCTCGTGTTTATTTATTGAATTTACAACTGTTTTACTTTAGTATTATGTCTTATATTTTTTTTACCTTACCTTACCTTATATTTTTTTGAAACAAGCTCTAAATCTGACGAACAATTTTAAATAAATACTGGGAGAGAAAATATTGACTCGTAGTGATAAAATTAACATTCGTTAATGATTTTAATAAATTATTTGTTGGTTTTTTTCATTATTATGTTTTCAAAATTGTTAATGAATGTATTTTCAAAAATAAACATATGAACATAACATTGCACTAAAACTTATACGAGTATTTAAATCTATAACTAAATAAACTAAACAGTAAACAAAAATATTTATGCTAGTGTATACAAAAATTCTATTTACGTAACAGTATTAAAAAAAACTTAGAAATTCACTAACAAGTCACTCACCTAAACCACGCTAGCCCTGACTACTTATGTAACCTGAGGTTTGGCGCGATTGTAGATATTTACATCTGGCAGGCAGCAAGAGTGACATAGGCCTGACCATGGAAATACGAGTCGTTCAGTCGAAATATAAAAAAAGACGAATTCTTTCCGATCGGCTTGTCTCACTGGCACTGTGAAGAGATGTTGCATCTCTTTGCGTATGTTATCGCATCTACCAAGGGGAGTGCTCTGAGGAATTGTGCGGACTATTTCCAGCCGCTCAATTTCACCATCGCACATCGCGACAAAACTCGCAATACCATCCATACCATCTGGGATGGCGGTCCTGATGTGCGATTTAGAAGAAGTTTTCTTCCTCTCACAACTTCCTTGTGGAATCGACTACCATCAGAGATTTTTCCAGACCGATACTAAGACTTAGGGACCTTCAAGAAAAGAGGCTATTCCTTTTTTAAAGGCCGGCAATGCACCTGCAATTCTCCTGATGTTGCAGTTGTTTATGGGCGAAGGTAGTGACTAACATAGACTTAGAATATACTGGCGTATAGACCAACATAGTGTGCAAGGGAGAAGAACATTCCTTATGGCAAAAATGCAAGATAGAAAAGGATACCGAATCTCATGACTCTGCTAACCGATTTTGGACAGGTCATACAAGTCAGCAGAAATAGCTCGTAGATATTGTGTAATTTTTAGAATGTAAAAGTGATTATTTTTAGTAAGTAACTTTTTTCCAAAATGGTTACTTGTTCTGTGAGTGGCTGTGGTGTTAATAATAGAAATAATCCTGATAATGCATTTAACGGTAAATTCTCAAGACATCGTCAATGTTATGACTGTTTAAAATATAGATATTTTCAATTATTTTATTAATTTTGATATTTTGCAAGAAAAAAAGTCACGTTATTGATAATTTGCATGAATTTGGTAAATACATTTTATACAAAATGTTTTACATGTACACTAGTTATTGCCTCTGTATCAATTAATGTCGATATTGAGGATCTTGAATGTTTTATAATGAATCGATAGACTTGCCCACACAACAGAAAATTTATTTTCTTGTTGTGTGTTCTTCAAAAATAAATTCTCGGTTCGCGTTCTAAAATGTAATTTTATTTTGCCTTTTGCCAAACAGATTCCCTCCGGATTCTATAATTAGAGGAAATGGTTAAGGTTAATTGGACGGGTTGGTTGGAATCCAAACAAAAACTCAACAATTTTCAGCAAACATTTTCTTGAGAAGCATAAAAGAAAAAGTAGCATAAAAACAATTTTATTAAAAGGAGTCATTTCTACATTATTTGTACCAGTAAGTATTATATTGTTATAATAAGACTACAAAATGTAACTCTCAAAACTTTAAATAAAAATAGAGACAGATTTTTATACATTATGAAATTGTAGTACATTAAAGATAAAAAAAATCTTGAGATTATCCTCTTTAAGCCATTATGAACCCAACTAAGTATCTATTTATCAACCAAAATAAATGTATAACCTGTAACCAAACACACACAGCCTCACGGTACACTAGTACAATATTCATAGCATCACGCTATTTTCCCCAAGGCGTTGAGCGGAGCTTCGGATTATATTCCCAAGTCACAATGATAAAACTTTTAGCATAGTTAGGTATAGATATTTAGTAATGCTCCTGAAGCGCCACTAGACGCCCGCACATGAGACGTTAGTATAAATTCCATAGTATTTGATACTCACGGCTCGATGCCTGATTCATGCTTGATGGCGACGACATGTACCGAGGCTTCGTAGTGGTTCATCGCCTACAGCGTTAGTCGTAGAAGAAGAACTCGTGATTAAATAATAGCTGCGCGGATATATAGATCTGCAGATTAAGTTGCACTTTTGGTCTGTCCATGAATGAGTGACCATTTATTAACATACCGAAATGAGAGAATAAGGTGCATCTGTATCCTCAGACACTGGTGCACTACTCTGTGAAGATCATTATGTTTTTAAAATTCATGCAGCCAAAATGATAATAGGTTTATTATTACTTTATACTTTTCAAGGACAGATAAAACAATATAAACATGAAGCATGATGAAGCCTCATTAACATATTTTCCTTTAAACAGAGCAATCTTATTTAACTGATTCCTCCAAGTTTCCTTACTTAAATTGTTAAGTTTTTATTCATATTAAGTCGAATGTTAAAATAAACTTCTATAATGTATTTAATTATTAAATATTAAATATTTGTAATTATCAAAAGTGATACTTATATGAAAAATAAAGCAGTCATTATGTACTCCTGTCCGTTTTAATTCCCCATCAAACATTAAAAAAATATAAATAGGTATATATAGTTAAGTATCTACCTATTTATATTAACAATATATTAGAAAAGAAATTCCAGGAAACTGTCCATGGCAGCAAATATTTCTCCAAGATCATAGCAAAATACTATACTCGATCTGATTCTTGTGGGTTTTTTAAAGTTTATATTTTAGAGAGTCACCTGCAATTTTATACATTTGAATTAAAATCAGCAAAAGGCAGGTAGGTTCAGCTTATTAATAGCCCAGGAACATGTTATATGAATATTTTTAATTATTTTAGAACTGTCATATGAGGGTGTTGTGAAAGCATGCGTGCGACCCCTGCCAGCCCTTTTCAGGCTGCAATTCTACACAGCTGCGCACCCATGCTAACGAGGTTAGGGCGTCCCCAAGGCGACGCACACCAGCTGGTCCCCGTTGGTGTGGAATGCAGCGCGCAAAGCAACGATGGGGACCGCCACCCGTCACGGCCCGACACGGCGGAAGGTGGAGGACGAGTGCAGAGTTGGCACGTGGAATATTAGAGGAAACATGAAAGATAAGACGAATGAGTTGATTGAAATAATGAAAGAAGAGAATTAGATGTCGTGTGTATGTCAGAGACCAAACGGAAGGGCAGTGGTACTGAAGAGCTCCTGGTGGGGCGTTAGCTCTATGGTCCAGGTCCCGGAGGCGAGCGCCCGCCAGGGGTGGGCTGCTACTGTCGTCTCGGTTGGTCGATGTTATAAACTGAATATAAGATTGTGAACTCAAGACTACTCTGGGTTCGCTTTAAATTGGGACTGACGAAGTTATTCCTTTTGGCTGTTTATGCGCCGGTAGCTTCGTCGTCCAGGGCTGAGCTGGAGGTTTGGGAGATGTAAGAGAAGTTCTAGATTTGGCTAGGAAAACGAAGAATTGTTGTATGTGGTGATTTGAATGGATGGGTTGGTACCGCTCGACCGGAATTTTTGAGTCGGTTGGAAGAGGATTGGCGATAAAGAGTTAATGATGCTGCAAGCTTATACTAGCATATGCAAGGAAAGGGTCTTCTTGAAACAACACTATGTTTAATCTGAAAATCCTATGTATAGAAATAAGAATAGAGGTATGATCGATTTGTTCCTGGTGGATGACCGACTGCGAAAACAGGTGATGGATACGCAGTGTTCAGGGTGCTGACCTGAACGGATCACTATCTAGTGATCACTAGATTTGGGGTCTGTTCGCGGGTTGGCGCTACCGGACAGCGGTAACAGAACCGCAATCGGTCTGTCGCATCGAAGTTGGAAGCTTCAGGAAGCGGATACTAAGGACAAATATCATGAGGTAGCCAGCGGCACCATCGATGGCAGAAATGAATGTGTGGAGAGAACATGGCAGAACCTTAGGGATGGAATGGTAAGTGCAGCGGAAGTATATGGAACAATAAAAAGAGGCAGTAGTAAAGAGAGATGCATGGTGGAATGATGAGTGAAAAGCTGTAAGAAGAAAGCATGGTTAGACTACTGGCCTCTAGTAATGATAAGGATATGAGAGAGAAGATGAAAGAAAGATATAAGCTGCAGAAATTCACAGCATTGATTGAAATGCGTGAAAGGTGTAGAATGGAAGCGGACAAAGGTTGTCCACAACTTTGGGAGAACTCAAACTCTTCTGGAAGAGTTGGAAGGACCCAGTGGTGCGACGACATAGAATGAACAAAGTGCTTTCGAGAACTGACGTCCTCACAGAAAATCGGACGTCATGCAGCGATGGAGCAATTTATAGAAATGTATGCGTGTGATGATCTTAGTAGAGGATCCGGGATGACTCCGTGACTGGTACGCCAGACCTGGACCTCGATGCTGAAGTCATCAGTATGAAAGAGATTGAACGTGCGATTCGAAGTTTGAAATGTGGTAAGGCCGCGGGACTAGACAGGTTACTGCTGAAATGATCAGTATGGTGGGCCTTCGTCTGGGACAGCTTTCATCTGCTTATTAATTGTGCTGGCGGACGGGGACGTCCCGATGATGGCGATCCGCAATCATTGTGCCTTTATATAAAGGTAAAGGTTCACATTTTGACTGCGGTGCTATCAAGCGATCAGCTGACCAGTTTAAGTAAAGTATACTCGAAGGTTTTGACACGTAGGATGCAAGAAATCGGAAAATTTCTATGGAGGCTCAATGCGGATTTAGACCTGGAAGAGGATGCAGGATCAAATATTTTCTCTCCATGATCAGAAGCTTCTGCATAACCAGAAGATTTTCTGTGCTGTGGATCTTGACATTTGATAAGGTTGTAAGGAAGAAAATGTAGAATTGTTGCCGGGGTACAGTGTGGATGGTCGATTGCTAAGGGCTGTGAGGCACCTGCGACTATAAAAGCCTGTGTGCGGGTAGGGCATGACCTGTCACCCATGTTTAGCGTCAAACGGGAGTAAAACAGGGTTGTGTCATGTCTTCCTGGCTGTTCATACTATATCTCGACAGCTGTTTACAGAAGCTGAAGATAGCTGTCTGGGTGTGAAATTGGGTGACATAAAAGTAAATTGTCTGCTGTATATTGATGATGCAGTGCTTATTGCACCATCAGAGGCAGAACTGCAGGCATTAGTCACGCGTATGAAAGAGGAATGTGAAATTAAAGGTCTCCGTTTGAATGCCAATAAAACTAAGGTTCTGGTATTTGAAAGGACGAAGAGAACAAGAAGTAAAAATATGGGTAAATCAAGAATGTCTAGAACAGGTAAATAAATTGTATACTTAGGGAGTGCTTTTAGCCGGGATGGAAGATGTGATTTAGATGTGGACAGGCGTGTCGCTGCCGAGAACAAAGTCAATGGTGCCTTGACTGCTTAGTCAAGCAAGGCAGGCAGTGAAGAGCGCACGCCTTGCAATACATAACGCAGTGTTGGTACCAACTTTGTTATGTGGCAGCGAAACCTGGGTATGCAGAAGAAGCATAAAAGCAAGTTGAATGCAGTGGAGATGCGATCTCTTCGTAAAATGTGCGGCGTTACCATGCAATGACCGAAAGCGAAACGAGAGATTCGCAATATGGCAATTTGAAAGATGACCTTATCACAAAATTGATAGGGCGTTAACGATGGTTTGGGCACGTTGAGCGAATGGTGAAGACCGATGGTGAAGAAAATATAGCGCGAAAGTTAATATTAAAAGGTGTCGAGGTAGACCGAGACTAACTTTCAGACCATGTGAAACAAACTGCTCGAAAGGGAGGGTCAAGAGTACTCGGATACTAGACGTGCATGTATGAAGAAGATTATGAATCTGAAAGAAGCGAAAGAATATGTAGGATCGTGACGCGATCTGTTCTCTCTAGCTACCCCGTCAGGGATTGTGCGTGAAGATAAGTAAATAAGTATAGTAAGTCATGGTAAAAATTCAGTTAATTTTTGAAGTTATTCAATTTCGTGGACAAAACATTTTTTTTTAAATCTTTTGACCGCTTCCTAAACAATCATTTTTCGATAGTCTTTGTAAGTAAAATGTACATCACTAGCTAACGCACACAATGACAAATCAAAATTAGTAGTTTTCGGGCTGTCAGGTCGTCTATACGCCAGTATATTCTAAGTCTATGGTGACTAACCATTAGGTGAACCGCATGCTCGTTCGCCACCTCTGCTATAAAAAAAAGTTTAACTATTATTTAAAAATATATATTAATATATTATTTTAAAAGTGTTACTATTAGTTTGAATTTATATTAACTAGATTAAAAATAAATAAACCAAACACAGAAATTCATAAAAGTACAAAAAAAGAGTTAAAAATTAGCAAACAATTAAAGAGCAAATCACTGATCTTTAAGAAAAATAAAAGTATAAACCACTATAGGACATTAAGAAAAATAAAAATAAAAAGTAGAAAACAATATCCCGCCATTTTTTAACCGTTTTTCTGTCCGCCTAAATGAGTGAATCTAACGAAGATATTCGATACATTCTGAATCTGAAGATTTAATAAAAAATGTGACACAATGTTTAACTTTTATGGACCTAATGCAGCGTCAGTAAGAGTAGCACAAAGTTGGTTCAAGCCTTTTCAGTCTGGGAATTCTGATGTCAAAGATGCAGCTCGCTCTGGTCTTGAAAAAGTGGAGCAAGATCGGCATATTAGTAGCTACGACATAGCTGAGGAATTGTGGATTAACCATAGATTTAGTAACTAACTAACGTTAGAGTAGATTGGCAATGCAAAAGAGAAAGAGCATAATTTACGCGTATGTTAGAGCGAGAAATATAGACTAGACCATTCACGTACATGCTATCAGCCTGTATCAGCCTGGTGTCATTCGTGAACAAAACAAATCCCACTTGTATTTGCAAACTCTCAGGTTTTAAAGTGAAAATTAGTGTTTAATAGACGTAGTTAATTATGACTAGGTGCGTAGTACCTAAATATAATTCACCTCAGAAAGAAATACCATATTATCATACATTTTACACGTAGGTACGATTGAAATGTTTAGCTGTCTAAATGCTGTTTTTTAGAGCAGGTACAAACAATTTGTACTTCAATGCATAGGAAATATTATCACATTTTATAATAACAATCATCTGAATGCAAAGCAATTGAAATTAAAATAATTACAAATACATGAAATTCTGCTAATTTTAACCTCACTTTTGTAGAGATTGATATTATCGATAATATCTTATCGAAATGTTCTTAACAAGCAAAGGTATAAACTTGCATGCAGCCTTATTCAACCTAGTAATTTTTTATTTTTAGGTTACCGTAGCTAAATATTCTTCTAAACGTATGAAAAATTATTTTTTAATAGAATTAGGGTGACAAACGAGCACACAGTTCACCTGAGAGTAAGTGAATGCTGTGACAGATTTTCTAAAATATTGATATTCGACAAAAATGATTGAAAATAATAAATAGAGACTTGATTCCCAAAAGAAAATAGTCGACTATATGCAGCAAGTACTTTGAAGAAAAATGTTTTCTCATAGAGGTGCCCACTGTGTAGTGGCGGTGTAATAATATATCCACTACCCCATATCATCCCGTGGGTGTCGTTAGAGGCGACAGAGGGAAACAAATCAGGAGATGGGCAGCAGCGGCTTCCTTATAACGACTAAAAATACAAGAACATATTGGTAAATCCATTTGGGCATGCCTTAAGCGCATTAAAAAAATTACGTATAACATAATTATACGGAATTTTTTAAAGTAGTTAAATACACAAGTTTTCACTAATAACCTATTAGTGAAAACTTGTGTGTATTTAAAAGGGAGTATATGTTATTTTTACTAATACCATATACTTCCAATTTTCCGATAATTTTATGTCAAACTTCAATTTAAAAAAAGTTTGGAAAATCCAAAAGTGCACGTCTCATAATGCTCATATGATCATCATATCATCATTCAGATCACTCCATAAAGTCCAAGACGTATTTATGTATAAATATTACATCCTACTTACTTTTAGTACGTACTACTATTATTTATTCTGTGCTTTTAAAATATTGTAATAATCTCTGATTATTATTATAATCGAGTATGTAAGAAATTTGGTTTTTCGAATATTGTGTATTTGTACAGCGATCTTTTTGAGCCGCTGCAAACATGTGTCCGCTCACGACGGCGATTGACGCCGAACTAACCGAGTGAGTGACGCAGTCTCTATTTAGTAAAAAATAAATTCACACAAGGCTGCTAAAACACCGAATATATCGACATTTCGCAGCCGAAAAAAATTAATTATAACTAAACTAAACAAAATTAAACTGCCATTTATATTCAGTGGCTTCCCACATGATAGATGAAGAGTTTTAAAAATAGATCGAGTTGAACAATTGATATTTTCAAAAGTTATCGTATCTACGAAGCCATGCGGACTTGATAAATCCACACCATAAGCCACTAAAACCCCTTTTTTATGTAAAAATAGCAATTAATCGTTTTAAAAATATTAATAAGTTCAATAATCATTTATCTTTCTGACAATGTGCTTTTTATATCACTTATGTGTACAATATGATTGCTAGATACGATTTCATGCGACAAAACGTTGGAATCTTAATTTTTAAGCCCTAGTAGAGCATATCTGCGCGGTAGCTACATGTCTGGTGCGGTTGCCAACCCGCTTGCCAAGCATAGCAACTATGGTCAATCTATGGGGGAGGCCTATGTTCAGCAGTGGACTTTAATAGGCTGTAACAGTAACATAGAGTTGCATTAAGGGAAAAACTATAACACATCCAACCATAAACACTTATTAGTAAAATTATATATTATTGAAGCTTATTTTATTATTAGAATATATATATATATATATATAATTTTTAGATATATACCTGAATAGCAATAGGTATCTGAATGTTTCGCAATATTCTAAAAATTGGCATCGTAGGCTCGTTTAATACCTTTTTAGTATACATTTTCTATCGCAATTTGGTTTTAGTTACTAACTTTTAATTATCAACAAAAATCATAACACGCATATTATAATTTTTAAGAACAGCGTTTCTTTCAGTGAATTTATATTAACAATTTTTAAAGTTTATGTGTGAACTAAGTGGTAGTGCCCCATTTCTGTCTGGGAGGTCGTCTGGGAGGTACTCTCTTACCTAGTACCGGTATAAATACAGGCTGCAGGGCATTCCATCTCAGTCCGTATAGGTAACAACGACCTTCTTAGCTTGAAGTTAGCTGCAAGTTTCCATGTGCTGCAGCAGCCACTTACCATCGTCAGGTGGACTGTAAGTGCGTTTGATACTTCATTTTTATAAAAATATTTTAACTAATAAATCCAAATAAATTTAATATTTTTTATAACATGTATTTTCGGAATGTCGAGAATATTCTGAATTACACCTTTTATTGGATCGCAGACACGATATTTCAATATTTATTTCATTTATTGTATTTTGTAGCCATTCAGCGAGGAAACGCAGCCAGCGTTCTTGGCACAATACCACATAATTACTTAACTGTATGATAATTTAAGTTTTTATTTTGTTTTTCTTATATATAGTTTTTTTTTAATATTAAAAAAAATACATACAATAGTATGTATTTCAATGTTTCATTATCTCCACAATAAGCCGCCATGTTAGTTTTTATGTAGCTTAAAATCCGCGAAAGGGCACAATGGTTTTAAAGATAGCTAATATTTGTCAATATACGATGAGTAGTTTAGAAGATCTGAGGGAAAAGATGAAGATACATACATACATAGCGTTCTATAATTGTAACCATCCTTTTGGCTTCGCCGTAGTTGGGTAAAAATATTCAATTACATCATCTACGTCAAATCAGAAGACATGAATATACTGCAATCGGTATGGATAATTATAGTTGAGGCAGGAAATGCATGGTGTAGCACTATTTGTCACCCACACATGCACATTATACGCACACTTGTGTTTTTGATTTTGGTCTCGCCCTAATCACTCCATTGCCAATCTATACTATACTATATCTATGGGATTAACCACCAAATAGTTTTGACCCATTTGAAAAAGTCTGGCTATACAAAAAAGCTCGATATTTGGGTACTACACGAGCTCAGTAAAAGAAACCTAATGAATCATTTACTCATTTGAGATTTTCTATTGAAACGTAATGAAACCGAACCATTTTTGAAAAGATTGATCACTGGTGATAAAAAGTGGATCACTTGCGACAAGAACGTGCGAAAAAGATCACGGTCAAAGCGTAGTCAAGCTCCACAGACTGTAGCAAAACCCGAATTAACACGCAATAAGGTGATGCTGTGTGTATGGTGGGATTGGAAGGGCATCGCTTAGTATGAGCTTTTACCGTCGAGCAAAACCATCGATTCGGATCTCTATTGCCAACAACTAATAAGACTCAAGCAAGAAATTGAGAAAAAACGGCCGGAATTGATCAACAGAAAAGGAGTGGTCTTTCATAACATCATTGGGGTCGCCCTACGAAGCTGCCACTCGAGAACCTTTTTTCCCCATCGGTTGTCGGTTCTTAGAGCTATATGGCCGGCCCATTGCCACTTCAGTTTCCTAATTCGTTGGGCTATGTCGGCCGGTATTTTTCAGCCGGTATATTTCCGCCAAATTATCCTTAGACTTATTATGAGTTTCACAGGGAATAATAACTGTTTGTTTAATTGACACTGGGTTTGCTTCACGGAACATACACAGAGGGCACTGCTATGATAACAGGCAGACTGCGGTCGTGCTGCTATGATACAATAACAGCAGCACGACCGCGGTCTGTCTTCTCTTTTGTCGCTAGATCACAACTACCCCCCCCCCCTCCCCGAACGGGTTCCTGCCTTGTCGTGGCGTGGGGGCTTAGCCCACTTCGGATGTGTGTGTGGGCTGCGGCGGGAGGGGTGCCCTCTACCCCTACCCCTGCAGCTGAGGTGGAGTCGCGGGGGAAGAGGAGTGCTGGCATGGTGAAGCGCCACTTGCCCTATCCTCCACGACTCTGACGGTGCCGCACCATTGATGCGGTGGTGGTGGGGCCGCGTGGGGAGATGAGTGTCGATATTGCGAGGTGCCGCCCTCCCTACCCTCCGCGGCCGAAACTTGGTTGGCGGCGGAGGCAAAGAACAGATCCACCGCTGGGGTCGGGAAAGCGGGTGCTACCGAGTGCTCGATTTTCCTGGCCCCATGGCCTCCGCGTATCGGACTCGGGGGGGCCCATTACGCAGGTGGAGTTGGAGGCCGTGGAGGAAGGCGTGCCATGTGTTCTTGATGCGCCTTGCTTGAGAAGGAGAATGGGGAGGAAAAGTCCTCCCCCGGGGAGGGGCTCCCAAGGAGCGGCCACCGCTGGTGGGGCCGTGGATGAGTGCGAAAGCGTTCCCGTGGCCCTGCCAATATGTGGCGAAGGTGGAACACCATGGGGTTTTTGTCGGTGTGAGTCCGACATAACCCCTCATAGCCCCCGCGAGGCGGGTATGCGTAGGCATTTCCCCATGAAAAAAAAAGATCTCAACTACCAATTAATCGATTACGAACGTATTACCCGTTTTCTTCTCGGCTCCCTCAAGATATTATCCATCATTAATTCATTAATTACAGCCTATCAAAAGTCCACTGCTGAACGTAGGAGGAATTGTTGCCATAGTTCCCTCTCTTAGCAAGTTGTTTGGCAACCGCAATTTTTTATTTTGAGTTGTTATCAGGAATATACTTTTCCCTATTTCCTGTTTCATTTCCCTATGTCGTCTTTTACGATACTTACTTATATTTTCATACAAACTGATAAAGCAAGTGGTAAATCTATATAAATTAAAATCAACTGCCGCCTGTATGAAAGATCATCACTTGAGAACGGCTGGACCGATTTTGATGAACGCTCACACTCACAGTTTGACCCGGTAAGAATTTAGAAAACATTCGTGCAAATCCGGGACGGATTGTTAGTCAGCATATAAAATTGGGATTACAAATGGGATCTATCTCGCATATGTACCGTGTGTCTGTCAAGACTTAGTATTCATACCTCCCTAACTATTAGTTTTTAAAGTTTGATTTGATATTGATTTAGAAAACAATTTACTTGACAGTTCGAATAATAATAAGTCTAGTCGTATTTTTTTTAAATATTTTTAGACATATAATAAAGTAATAAAAATAAATAACTAAACAAAAACGAATATATCGATGTCGATTATTGCTAACACTGCGAAGGAAATCACTATAGATTAAAGACGTCATGTCTAGTAAAGTAACGCATAGATAAATAGATATGTAGCAAGAAGTAACGTCACATATAATACTACTACAATAGGGATGTATTTTTTTAGTAAATCAGAAGATACAAGTGTACTTACTCTCATATTTGGCTAAGTATAAAGAAACCAAAGATGACTACTTGACATTTCTATTTCCACGCATGAATTACACGCAACATCTTTCAATAGATTTGTCTCTTTTTGCCTTATTTGAAAATTAAATTAGAAAAATTGAGACAAGTATATTGACCCAATTTATGTAGAATTGTAGGTTCTCCTATGCAAACATATGTATGTAATTACTCTAAGGCCGGCCACATACATACGGAATTCCGTTTGGCCCACAAAATTTCGAACGGAAAACTACCGTACGTGTGTGACGGGTTATAGATTTTATATGTGGTAGAGCCATCCTGCAGCTATATTAATTGTATAGTTGTAGCGCGAATGGGTTGGCTCAACCGGGGAAGGACCACGCTCTCACAGAATACCAGCGTAAAATATGCTGTGCTGTGTTTTGTACGGTGAGTGTAGAGAACCGGAGACCCTTCTTACTGGAAAAGAGGCATTCCATCTTAGTCCTCACGGCTGACAACGCATTTGCATTTTAATTCGCAAACGAAGATAGATTTAGATGTCTATGGGCCACAGCAACCACTTACCATCAGTTGGACTGTATGCTCGTTTGTCACCCTTATTCTATAAAAAAAATGAACTTGCTGCGTTCGGAATCTCGATTCGGAATTCCGAAACGGAATCCCGAAACGGAATTCCGTATGTATGTGGCGGGCCTAAGGGTGTGACTCTTGCTACATTACACTAGGACAGGTACTTGTAACAGGTAAACTCGAATATCTGTTCCGTCTGTTCCAGTTCCACATAAATAACAATTTCAAAAACCTGTTACAAAATAACATATGTTTCTACCGTCTTGGTAGGTACTTCTTTCTAACTAAGGTGTTGAACCTATGCGAGAAAAGGACAGAGCTTGTGACAACTGTAACAGGGTGTCACAGTGTAACAATAACATTTTTTAACATATTCTATCAAAGGTAACTGTCATATGTTTGAATAAAGAAAAACGTGTGACCGTCTTTTAGGGGATTTGTTATCTCGTGGAACAGGAGCTGTTCTTTCAGTTTGTTTGTCACAGTTACAGTCTGCTATTTTAAGATACTTCCATAAGGTACTTCTCTTTCTAAGGTGTTGAACATATGCGAGAAAACGAAAGAGCTTGTGACGAGTAACAGGGTGTCACAATAACATTTTTTATCTTATTCTAACAAATTTAACTGTCATATGTATGAATAAAGAAAAACTTGTGACTGTGTTTTAGTGGATTTGTTATCCCGTGAAACAGGAGCTGTTCTTTCAGTTTTTTTGTCACAGTTACAGTCTGCTATTTTAAGATACTTGTTTTTGTATCTGTTACGATAAATACGCCTCACTCCTACATTGCACAATCTAATAAGAAGTGCTAGCCAACGTGGTGATTATATTCTCTTTGGTGCTAGCTACATTGGCATTGGTCTTCTTATTAGTTTGTGATTGGCTGCCACTTCTTATTATATAGTTTGTGGTTGGCTACAAAGAGAATATAATCACTATGTTTAGTTGGCTATATATACCGTTTATTTTTCTATGGTGTGATGTGACTGATGCATGTATCTAGGACAGTTATTATACTCTTTGGACTGATCTGACTTAGAGCTGGGCATTAAAGAATAATAACACTGCTAATTGCTAAGGCTAACAATAATTAACCGTTAAAATTTGCAGTTATTTTTAGCAACTGTTTTTAATCACAGACAGATTGTGAACATAATTAATTCTCATTTCCTTCATACTTTTCGCAAGCTTAGAACTGTCAACTTTTTCTAATGGCGTATTTATAATGAGAATCAATTTATTTACAACGAATTTTTTATATTTGTTTTTTTAGTATTCGTATTTTTTGTATAATAATATTTTTTTTTTATTTTTGTTTTTTTTTTGGTTTTTTTTTCATGCATCTACATAACACTTGGTAAAATTACTTTTCTTATAATTTTATATACTTTTTATTTCCGTTTAAAAATGTTAATTGTTTGACTTTTCAGACTCCAAGTTGAATTCTTCGTTGCAATATTATGTAACCAGTTCACGAAAAAAGTCTTTCGCAAGAAACAGAAGTATAAAGTACATTGCATTTGTTTCGAACCAACTTAGCCAAATGTGGAAAAATGGCTTGGTTCTGATACCAACAGCTGATCCAACGGTAAATTATTGTGACTAATCATTTTTCATTCAAATATTTGAAATTTCTATTATTGCTCGTGCAGTTGATGACTCAATTGATTGCAGAGCCTGCCTAGAGTCCCAGTCGTAAAATATTGAGGTGGGATCGAGTGAACTTTTGGGGCTAACTTCAATATTTTCACATGGTCCTTCTCGATTTATTTCTTGAGCGACAAGTTTTATCATGCAAAGTTGCTTGCTTTGCAGATGCAAAGTGCTGAAACTTAAAGCGGGGATCCAAATAAGTAGCTACCCCAATCGTGTTACTATTTTCTACATTTTCGAAACGACTATGGGTCAAATCTAACAAAGCTCGAACAAAATCATATATTATTGGCAGATAGTGATAACCTGAAGAATCCGCGGTTAAAATATCGCTGAGAACTCTCTTTATGCCTTTTATGATTATTAATGGTTGACTGGCCGTCAAATACTTTTCACCATTCAGATAATTGGAGGCTTCTTCAAAACATTTCAGGGCTTTACAACTTTCGTTGCAAAGTAACCAGTCTTCCGGCGTTAAGTTTGGTAAGCTTGTAGCACCCAAAGCGGCAATGGATGACTTGAAATCATCTTGAATTTCTACAATCCTTTCGAGCATGAAGAATTTGGAATTCCACCTCGTCGGGACTTCTTGAAGCAGTTGTTTGGGCTGTGTTGCTGCATTCTGCTTTTGAAACTCTTCAAGTTTTGGACTTCTTGCACCTCTGTTCTACACTGTTCGTACATTGAAGGTAAAAGTGTATTTGAAAGATATTTTCGAGATGGAATCGTATAAGAGGGATTTAAAGCATGTGAGTACTGAGTAAAGCCAACGTCTTTTACAATCGAAAATGGTTAAAAATCAAGTATGAAAAGCTGCATTAGATAATAATTGAGTCGTCGTTTCTCTTTTAGAGTATTTTTTTACAGCATATATTACATGTTTTTGTTGAATTTTTCTCTGCTTTGCTGGTGGTGGCAAAAACTTATCATTAGTACACGAAGAACTTGAATTACTGGAAACATTTTCAAAAATAGGAATAGGCTGTTGAGAACTAACGGAACACTCAGTTATTGTACAAGCACTTTGTTGTTGTGCCTGTTGAATATTAATCGTAGGATGCTTAATTTTCATGTGGGATTTTAAATTTGAAACTGAGCTCTTGTATCAAATACTTTTTTTGACAAATTACACGTTCCAATTTATTTTACGGTATCGTTTTTCGTAAAAAAAGATCCATATTTCACTTTTTTTGCCGTTGAATATCAATTTTAGTTTGTTTTTCTTGCAATTTGAAAGTATTCTTTTTCAAACGTGAACAACACAACACAAACAGTCAAACAATTGAAATTTTCGCTCACAACACTAATTATCTACGACCTAAATAACAAACCCGTAAAACTTCGTAACGAAGATCAGCCTTTATTTAACACCAGTTAAATGTAACATTTCCGAATTTAGCAGTGAGCAGTTAATTAAATCAACTCGACTAAATAACAATCTGTCTGACTCAACACTGAACACAAAATTAATAGTTCACAGTTGCTAAATTGCTAAGTGGAAAACAATTCAATAGAAACGGAAATCATGTGACCTTTCCTTTCCTTTGTTTTGTTTACAGCCGTAGTGGGATAAAGCGAGACAAATATATATCCGTCCGTCTGTGGTGCGGGTAGCACCGCGCAGAGTACCTGACGCCGCTACCATTATTGTTATGTTATCTATGTTCACTTCATTAGTGTTTGAAAGTTGTGACTGCTATATTTAACAACTATCTCAGAATTTATTTAACAGGTGTTGACACTAAAAAATATATAGCAGTGTTAATTTAGCAGCTTATTAATTTTAGATCCCATCCCATCGCTAATCTGACTGACAGCCGGAGCGATACACAATCACACATTTTGGAATTTGTTTCTTTGTTTTTGCCAGTGTTTTATTGTTTACAGACCTTAATCCGATTATTAAAGTAAGTCCAAATATTTGTTGTAATTTATAGATTTTATATACTCTACTCCTGTAATAGATTTTATATACTCTAATCCTGTAATTAATTGTAAATAGTCATTTAAATTTAAATCGCACGTGTGTCAAAGCGTTATTTCAAATTACTGGTTTTTGCACTAGGTAATAATAATATTGTAACCATTTACTACAAAAACTAAGTAATTATGTATGACTTATGTACTAGTAAGGACTGGGTTATAGTAAGGACGATATTTATAGATTGAAAGCTTTACGCTTATTAATGTTTTAAATCGCTATCCCTGCTCTCGACTTTTTTGTAAATGTAACTTAAAAAAAAGTCTTCCATTCCATCTTAGCCCTCAGAGGTGACAACGCATCTGTAGTCTTCTTTCTTTTGATTGCCTCATTGGTCTAGTGGTTGTAGTAGTGCAACTGCTGATCATGAGGTCCTGGGTTCGAATTCTGGGTCGGGCCAAAAAAAAACAGTTTTTGAGCTTTTCCATCATGAAATTCTCAGTACTGCCAGTTACTATTATTAGCGTTTCACCCCTGTGTCTCGGAAAGCATGTAAATTCGTTGGTCCTGCGACTGATCTCTCTACGGTCGTGTCGGTTTACCGTCCCATTGAACTATGTGAGTGAGGAATAGAGAGTGCACCTGTGCTTGCGCCTGCACTCGTGTACTATAATCCTGTCCTGAGCCGATGGGTAGTGTCTGTTGAGGTTGGCCGCTGTGACCGAAATTCGGTGTGGAGGACATTACTATTAGTATTCTTTATTTGGTGTTGGTTGCAGGTATCAGAGACTGTAAGTTTATTTATCACTTCAATTTTATAAAAAAAATATATATAAAAACTTGCGATCCGCCCCAGCTTCACACAGATGACTCTGGATCTCGATAACAGCACCACCTACTCGGTCCAGTTGTGAATCTAAACCATTCTTGAATCAACTTAATCTCACACACAAAATTTTATCAAAAGCAAAAAGAACGGAAGAACCAGCAAGACACCCAGTGGGATTTTTTTTAAATAAAATTAATTTAATATATATTATTTTATACAATTGGTATGAGAACATTAAGAAACAGCATGGTAGCGATCACCTTATTCCCAGGGGTTAATATCAATCATGGACTCTTTAGTAGCATAATAACCTTTATGAAACAACTTTTCTTAATAAAAATTTAAAACTTTTTGATTGATGAGGCCTGCTAGATATTTTCTGAGACTGT